>SJYO01035988.1:24010021-24588001 GCA_006410555.1 Capra ibex | reverse complement strand
CTACGGTACTAGAAGCAAAAGACTTACAACTCGAAATTCGGTTGAAAAAGTGAAAGGAGAAAATGAAAGTAGTTCTCCGAAAAATCAAGGAGAAGTGAAAGACGGCATTCTCACCACAGTAGACGTATGAACTCCAATAACTATAAAGAGGGCTGTTAGAACTAAGGTCGAACACGAAGAAGGTCGGGTCGTAAAGAGTACTACATGAGACGTATCTTCAAGTTATTCGTCCTACTGTTATATGTCGGAACTGCATGAGGAAAAGGATAAACCTTGGTCAGACGAGAAGGTACAGGTCAAGATTGACAACGAAGGACTGGACGTATATCCAAAGAGTTCTCCGTTCAGTCCCCCAGATCATACGGGTAGAGAAAGTCTTAAATTACCCTTTATCGACACCTCATATACCGTTGTCTTTTGTTAAAATTTCTTTTACCCGGTCCGACCTCGCAGGGAGGCGTAGGGAGGGTGTCGGTGGCCGAGACGTTGACCCCGGCTGGTCGGCCCTCAGGTCGCTGACGTCACCTCTCGTTGGATCCCTCCGCTACCGCCCGGCCTCTACCCACTCCGGCCCAGGAACCCAGTACAACGGGCTACTCCGGCGGTGGCGGTGGATGGCCGACGTAAGAGAGAGGAGTCCGCCACGGTCATCCTACCCACCGGTCCGCGGTCGGAGTGGGGGTCGGAGTAAAGGTCCCGATCGGGCCGTCGAGCCGGAGGACACCGCAGGTCCGGTAGGCGACTCTGACGTCGGGGCAAGACGCGATCCTCGAGTGGGAGACCACTGAGGAGGTCGGGCCGGTGGCGACCGGGAGAGGGGCGGGCCTCCGCCCCCGTACGGCCGCGTCGTCGATGAGACTTAAAAATCTACTTTTCTTACGCGAGTTCACCCCCGACGACCACAGATGCAACTTTTTGCAAGTCCCCGTTCAAGTAGGATGGCAACTCAGATCACTACTACGAGAGGCCATACGACTTCTTAATTAAATCGTTAATTTATACGTTACAGTTCGAGTCGGGGATTCAAGAAGTCTACATCTCCTTGTACAAGTTTTTTCAAAAGGAGTAGGTTAACTATTTACCCGTTATCAACTACGGGTCAGCCTATGATTTTTCTCCTTCGTTTCTTTAAAAAAGAGAGAGGGTCATCTTTTTTTAAGTAGAAAACAATTTCCTCCAGGATCTAATATTTTGACTGGTGGTCCAAAGACAAATGTCACAATCTTATCTAAAGACGTCTGTAAAATTTTCAACCACGTTTTATATGTCGTAATACTTTAATGTTTTGTTCTATAATTTCACCGTTATATACGACTATTTCATAACTACCTATACCAAGTAGTTCTACATCTTCTATATAATAGAAATTGAATACTTTCTCGGAAGGTGGAGTCCTCTCGTTACAATAACACTAAAACATTTTCGTAAATACCGTCTTTAAACTGTATGTATTCCCTTTAATTTAATATTTGTTAAAATCTCTCGTAAAACAGTAATTGTGTTTTGACAAAAAGTCGATTACTACATCTTTTATGTAAACCAGTATATCACCTATATGTTCTTGGAGTACCTTTCAATGACCCGGTATATCTTCTATGACATCTTTACTGTCTACTTCCATCAGTGGTAGGTAATCATCCTTCGACGAAACTTCCGTCGTCTCCTTGACCGTAAACTAGGTAAACTTAGTATGTGAGCTCTATAAGATACTGGACCAAAAGTACTAGTAAAGGAATCAGTCAATAGTTTCGGACCTCACCGTGAGAACAACAAAAAGTCAGCGATTCAGTACAGGTTGAGAAACGTTGGAGTACCTGACGTCGTACGGTCTGAAGGGACAGAAAGTGGTAGAGGAACTCAAACGAGTTTAAGTGCAGGTAACTCAGTCACTACAGTAGGTTGGTGGAAGGAGACAGTGGGGGAAAAGGAGAACGGGGGTTAGAGGAGTCAGTTATCCGTTTCCAAAGTTTCTTCGACAAGTTATACAAAATGGGTCCGATGAAGATCGGGTAAATGGTGACAGATGTAATGAAGTTTAAAGACTTCGTCATTATTCTCACTTCTTGTTCTTCTGTTCCTTACAAACTTTGTTCGTTATTGTCGAAACGAATTACAAGTATCACCATATCCTTTTTTCATACAAGATTTTCAGAACCTTTTACATCTGACCCACTTAGACGTACAACCTAAATGTCAGTCGTTTACTTCCCCTTTGTTGATCGTTAGTTCTTTTACTTACTCTAAGTCTTTTTATAACTACCAACCCTCCTTTCCTACGACCTGTCACGACGTTACTTAAACGTTACCTTCCTTGAGAATGTGTACATCCTCTTTGTACTTTCTTTACATAAAGAGAAACTACCGAATTACTAAACGACATTTAGTTTAGTACCCATCGATTTTGAAGGACCACGATCGTTACGTTTTGTAGTGGAAATTTCTTTTCAAAAAATACTCTTTCGATGTTTAATTACTGTTTCTACTGTGCTCACTCATGTTCGTACGAAAACTTTAATAAATTTTCTACTTTTATGACAATACAAAAGACGGTTCACTCTACTTCTCTTTTTGTCAACCTACCGTCGTAACTATAGAAATAGTATAGTCTCTTGTGACCTTTCCTACCAACTACGCTGTCATGAAATCCTTCTTTTCCTCCTCGTCTACTCCGAGGGATCACGACTACAAATATCTAAACGTCTCGGATTAAGACTTCTTTTATAGTATAAACTTCTTTTGTTCATCGGGTTTCGACCTTAAGGTCAGTAGTTTCGTCCTTAACAATAATTTGAATGTCTCTCCAAGTGTATGGTTTATATGTATCTAGGGTTAAAACAAGTCTGTAAAGAATGTTGTATATCTAGGAAAACATTTGGAATTCTTGATAACTCAGAAATTATCTTTCCAAACTTTAAGGTCTCAGACTCGGTTGTCTTCGACTGACGTATCGAAATCTCTAATCGGGAACTCACGTCTTGACTTTTTCCAAATCTTTTTATATATATGTCGGACACGTCCACACTCGTAATTTACATACAACCGTGACTCATCACGTGGTGATACTAAAACTTTCTCTAAGTCTAGTGAACGTCTATTACCTCCTTAAATAACCTTGTCATTCTCCATTTCGTTACTTTTTTACCCAGCTTAGGTAGTGGTTTTATTAGTTTTCCTTTTCTTGACTTAACATTCTCTGTTACCTGGTCCAGTATTATAATGTAAAGTCTCAAGTGGAGGGTGCCTACTTACCGTATATTCGTCTGGACCACCTTTCTCTCTTAAAACTGGTGTATCTCTGAAAACTGGACGAGAGGAATTTGGCTGTCTTTAACGAGTTGTCGAGTGAGATAAACTTAGTCTAAATATAGCTTGACATGTCAGTAGTCTCAATCAACTTTCATACACTCGTTTTCTTTTGTTTCTCTAATTAAGAGGATGGGAAGACTTTTACTAGGTCGTATGGTAATTAAAGTGAGACACCAAACTCTTTATATTTCTGACTTTTGAATCTTCTTTTTCATCGACAACACTCGACTTATTAACTCTAAGACGTTCAGAAAGTTCTCGACTTGCAGTTACCACAGGAACTCCAACCGACACGACAATTTAATGAACAAATGTCTGATCTGGTGTACAAACTCGTTTATGTTTCGACGGTTTTCTTTTAAAATGTTTGTCAAGTACTTGATACCCTTCTAGTGACATTCTTTGTAAACTCCCCTTTTTTTCTCTTTATAAACCGTTTTGAGTCCAGACAATTAGGTGGTATTCACGGAAAGAAACCTTAAGTAGATTATAGAACTTTTGTCTTCTTCGGTCAGGACTCCAGGATTTTTCCGTACCTTTTCTCGAATATTTGAAATCATTTCCCTTCTTGTGACGTCTTTTAACGTCCACTTTAGGTCTTTATGGTTTTAGTCAGAATAACAAATGCTGATTTTAGTCCATAGTTTTTCAAGAAACTTTTGAACTTAGGTTACCCTTTGTCGTACCTTTTTCTTAAGTGTCTGATAGAAAAGTTGTTTATGGATCTTTGTCTTGGTACTTTGGGATTCGGAGAGGGTTCTAAAGGTTTTCTTATATCGGTAAGTGATTTTAGAGGGTCATAAACAGGTAATTTGGGTTCTGGTCCATGATACTCTGTTGAGTGTGGAGGTGTCGTTCTCGGTTCCTTTTTATTAATTTCATCTTGGGGACTTTAACTTTGTCTTTTATATCGTAGACGTGGTTTAAGAGGTTCTTGTGGTAGTTGTGGAAGAGGACGAAGACCACGAAGGTCATGGTGTCTACAAACGTCGTATGGACTAAGACTGGTAAATTCGGGAAAGTAAGTTCTAGACGAAGTCATAGTAGATATTCAAATTGGTTCTCGTGACTACTTCACGGACAAGGATGGGAGGACAAGGAAGTGATTCTACTGTTCTTGGACGAGGTCGTCTTAGAAGTGGTAGTTTCTACTGCAGATTCGTAAATCTGTCGGTGGGTCGTTAAGGAGGCCCCGTTGGGTACGGTTTTCGGGTAAGTGGTGTTATAAGTCATAGTCTAGTCTGGAGATAAAGTCCGGGAGGACTTTCGAGAGGGAACAATGGAGGTTCTCTTGGGGTCTGTGGACTACAAAAGAATTTGAGTGGTGATATGGAGGTTGGAGGGTGAAACCCCTTTTTTCACTGGTATCATTACAGAAACAGGGTTTTCCGGGAAAGGGGAAATGTGGTGGAGGAGGAGTTTATGGAAGCAGTGTACGGTGTTCTTCCGTAGACGGTAGTGGTGGCTGTGTTCTTCACCTGGACGTAAGGTGACGACCCAGTGGACAAGGAACTATTGTTTCGTGAAGAGTTGTATAAGGGATTTGAGGGAGGTTTTAGAATGTTTTCCCTCGTGCGTGGGTAGGTACGTGTCTCTACCTGATGGTGACAACCTCTTACTGGTAAAAAGGGTTCAAGGAGACATGGTCCTACATACAAAAGGATCGGGGTTTAGGTAACGGCCACCACCTACGCGACTTACACCGTCGTAACTCCCGAATTTTACTCTTGAGGTTTGTGATTACTGAGATGAAGTTCTACGTCATATTCTGTTATTTAAAATTGGATCTACATTAATGTTTTACCTTTACCATACACAAATTTTATGCCTTTCTGAATAGATCTCCTTGACCTGTTGACTAACGTGAACTTTTAGTTCATTTCCCTGTAAAAAGGTCGGTCATTCGTCTTTAAGAGAAAAACACTCCACTAGAAATAGTAATTTCCCCATCTTTTGTATCGGATCACAGGTCGTCCGGGTGTCCTACTGTCGAAAACATTTAGTTTTATGATCCGTGAAAAATTTTTATTTAGAATTTGTCCCTAGAACTTTAGGAGGAAACAAAAAGAAACGAAAATGTACAGGAGGAAATCTTATAAAAGAATTTTTAGTAAGTCTCCTGACACTCTTTTCCTACACCATGGACTGTAATGACCTTAGTTCCGGGTCGTTACATAACGACAAGACGAATGTCTAATAATGTCGTTTGACTTACCCATGACTCCGAAGTGGTTTCTTCATGAAGATAAAAAATTCTTATTAATATGGTTAAAATAGTCTTTTCTGGGACTACGACTTTTTCTGACTTCCGTCTTCCTCTCCCCTACTGTCTTCTACTCTACCAACCTACCGTAGTGACTGAACTACCTGTCCTCAAACTCGTTCGAGGTCATCAACCACTACCTGTGTCTTCGGACCGTACGATGTCAGGCACCCCAGTGTTTATCAAACTGTGTTGACTCATTGACTTGACTTGACTATGGTTAAAATTCTTGTAAGGGGATGAGTGGGAGGGGTGTGTTTGTTTTACACCACCAGAACGGAAGTTTACTCTTCAAAATACAGTAATTGTTACTGTCTTCTTGAAAATTTTTATACATTGACAATTCATATACTAAATATAAATCCTTTGACAATTGAATACGATCTAACAGTAAAAGGGAGTAAGAAGGTGTTTTCAAATGACCAAAAGGTATAAGACCGAGCACCGACAGGGAGATTGGTATGATATCTTTACGTCAGTGAGTCAAACTTTCCTCGTCACTTGTGGAAGTAAAAATAACGACTCACCATAAGATAACATACGTATATAATGTTAAATAAATAAGTAAGTAGATAACAAAGATCAAAAAATAATATCGACATTACTTGAATTACACATAAAAACACATCTGTAGACAAAAATATAACTAACCAATTTATGACTTCTCGTTCTAAAGACCCAACAATGTCAATAATATACATCACAGTTCGAAAAGACTGTACCAACAAGGTAAAATGTAAAGCCACTCGTCACACGTCCTCAACGTCAACAAGGTGTCAAAGCAGTTACGAAGTATAACAGTGAAAAAATATATCGATAAGATTATCGATAAAATAAATTAACACCAAAAGTAAACTTATAGGGATTACTTATTACTACAATCCGTAAAAAGTGAATAAATAACCGGTGACGCATAGAATAAAACACTTCGTAGTCAAGTTTAGTAAACGGTGAAAAATCAAACCCAACAAAATAATTTTACTTAGGTGATTTCGTTTTATATGGGTGCACATATTTATGGTTTTGGTGTGTAAACTTCTGTTTTCGTTCGACATATTTTGTAAGAGTGACTATAATGAACATTTTGTTACAATAATGTGTATATATGTACGTTACTATATACACGTAATAACATTTTCATATTCTACACACCCTAGTCATAATTGGTTTAAATCTTAGACACCTTCTACCGTTACCAATGTCAAACGTCTTACCTGATACTTTTCGAAGGACACTTAGACCTACCCCCCGTGACTCCAGTATATATGATCTCATAAGATCGGTCATGTGGTCGAAGTAAATGAGTTACAAAGACCAATGACTTGTATCATTCTCCTTCGTCTTCGTCAGAGTTTCGATGGAGAACGACTAGGACCGTTAACAAGACTACACATAGATCAGGTAAGACTCTACGGGGTCTCCATCCGGACCCCGACTTGGTTTGGTAATACGTCATGTCAGTGGGGAGTCGTAGACGACCCCTAACCGAGGTCCTATAGAGAAGTTTATTGTTTTAGTCGACTACGAGTTCAGAAAGTGTCGTCCGGGAGGTATGGGAGTCCAAGACGTAGACACCTAAGTTGGTTGGTGTCTTGGCGTCTATCCTTTTATGTCTGTACGTCCTTGACATAAACGTACTCATTATTGTGGCAACCCCAAATTTAAGTAGTTTGTGTACATTATTGAGTACTACCCCTCCTGGTACTCGACTGTATACAAAGAGGTTTTCATTTTGGTCTCTGAATCTTCTAATAAGTTACACACGAAAATTTTTTCGAAGTGTAAGGTGTCAATTATAAAAACATTTACAGATAAAAGTCAAAATAAAGATACTTTTTAAAACTTTAATCATGTTTTGTATTGTAAATTTTTCTCCTTTTGAACACAGGTATAAAGGATTCAACTATCTGAAGGAAGTTTTGTTTGAAGTCGATACTATTTTAGACTTAAGACAATTTTGGAAGTGTAAGTTTCTTAGAAATTCTAAAGTAGAGTCATAGTTAAAGAAACAAGTTATTTTACCGTGAAAAAATTGTATCCGTCATAATAACACACACAAGAGACCACATTAAAATCCGGACTTAACACTGACTTCCAAAAGGGTATGAGTAATGTAAATATCCCAAAGGGGGGTACACTCAAAATACCACAAACCACTGTAGACTGAATCCTGTTTTCCAAAAGGGTGTATGGAAAGGGTGTAGGGATAATAAACGGACTATACGTTATTCATGTTGAACACATACTTCCAGAGTTTTTTGTATATTCTACAACTGTCGAAAAGGGTCCACACCATATAGATAATCATCACCGGTTGAAGACCTTCTTTTAGAAGGGTGTAGACAAACTAAGTATTCTAATAGAGGATGAATTCAATAAATTATTCGGAATTAAATATAAAGGTGTGTGAGGGATGTATATAATCATCCCAAAGAAGGTGTACATAAGTAAATTTCAACAGAATAATTGTTATAAGTAGTGTAAGTATCATTAAAGAGGGTACCATTGAGAAAGTAAACGAAACCTTATACTGAATCTCATTTTTTAAATGGTGAAATATAATTATTCCCAGTACAGGACATACTTAAAGGGTGTCATGAAGTTCCATACTTATCGATCCATGATTCTAAAGAGAGTAACGATAATTATATAAATTTTCTAAAAGGGGGACATACATTAAAACTTACATGACACTCTTGACTAAAGAATCTCCAAAGGGGTTTAAGTCATGTAAGTATCCGAAAGAGGGAATACACGAAAGAGACTACATGAAACTCTGGACTCAACGTTGACTTCCAAAAGACTGTTACTGATGTAAGTATCCCAAAAAGGGGACACACACAAGAGACTACAAATCACTCTAGACTGAATACTATCTTCCCGAAGGGTGTAAGTAATGTGAATATTCCAAAAAGGGGACACACATAAGAGACTACATGTTATTCCTGACTAAAAAGTCTCTTTCTAAAGGGTGTTGGCAACGTAAGTATCCCGAAGAGGGGACACACTCAAGAGACTACACTAGACTCCTGGCTTAACGTTCACTTCCAAAAGGGTGTGACTAGTGTCATTATTCTGAAGAGGGGAGACACACAAGAGAATACATGGTATATCAGTCTGAATATCATCTTCCAAAAGGGTGTAAAAAATGTGTGTATCCCAAAGAGGGGACACACTCAAGAGACCACTTGACCTTCTATACTTAAAGATCTCTTCTTAAAGGGTGTAAGGAATGTAAGTATCCCAAAGAGTGGACACACTCAAGAGACCGCAAATCACTCTAGACTGAATAACATTTTCCAAAAAGGTGTAAGTAATGTGAACATTCCAAAGAGGGGCTATACATAAGAGACTACATGGCACTCCTGGCTAAAGAGTCTCTTACTAAAGGGTGTAAGTAATATAAGTATCCCAAAGAGGAAACACACACAAGAGACCACATGAAAATCCGGACTTAACACTGACTTCCAAAAGGGTATGAGTAATGTAAATATCCCAAAGGGGGTACACTCAAAATACCACAAACCACTGTAGACTGAATCCTGTTTTCCAAAAGGGTGTATGGAATGTGAGTATACCAAAGAGTGGACACACTCAAGAGACTACATAACATTCCGTACTTAAGGACCTCTTCTTAAAGGGTGTGACTAATGTGAATATCCTAAAGAGTGGACACACACAAAAGACTACATAACATTCTTGACTCAACGAATACTTCCAAAAGGGTGTAAGTGATGTAAGTATCCCAAAGAGGGGACACACTTAAGAGACCACATGACACTCTATACTGAATACCATCTTCGAAAAAGGTGTAAGAAATGTAAGTATCCCAAAGAGAGGACACACTCAAGAGACTACTTAATACTCCACACTTAAGGATCTCTTCCTAAAAGGTGTATGTAATGTAAGTATCCCAAAGAGAGGTCACACCTAAGAGACTACATTTCACTCTTCCCTAAAGGATCTCTTCGTAAAGGGTGTAAGTAATATAAGTTTTACAAAGAGAGGACATACATGTGAGACTACAAACCACTCAAAACTGAAAAGTGTCTTACGAAAAAGTGTAAGTAATGTAAGTATCTGAAACAGAGGATACGTGCAAAAGACTCAATGTAATTCTTGACTGAAGGTCTTTCCAAGGGGGTCCAACAATGTAAGTTTACAAGAGAGAGGACACAGTTCTTTCAAACTAGACGACTTTAATAGGTGAAACAGTAATACAAGTATTAGAAAGTCGAAGTTTACAAAGTTCTCTCTGTGGAAAAGTTTCCAAAACGGTATAAGTAATTTGAGTATTTCTGAAAGAGAATAGAATACCTGGTATTCTTAACTTATTAATGTCTTACAAAATAGTGTAAGTAATACAAGTATTCCTGGAACAGAAGACACTCGAACAAATATACACTACTTTTGACAGTAGAGTGTCTTTAAAAGTGGTGTAAGAAATATAAGTTTTCTGACGAGATGTACAAATTAAAAGAGTATACCTTTCTTCAGAAGTAAAACTGACTGTATGAAAGATAAGAATTAATTAAGTATTCCAAAGAGAGAATGTACTCGAAAAAGTACCAATTGTACTTCCTTATTCAAAAGTATACGTGACTCTAGTAGTCTGAAGAAAGAATTTATCAAAAAGAGTTATTAATTAAGACTTTATATAAAGTTTAAGTAGGGCGAACACAGTGTAAATGTCCCATAAAAATACTTTCTTTGACCCATACACAACTTTAATTTGTAAAAGGGATTATGTAATGAAGAGAGATATCAGTCACAAAACAACAACTATTTACCTCGAACGGTCTTTACAGACAACACGTAAAGGACTGAGACAAGGTCGACCAATTGTTAGGACGTCTGAAGATATTTACTCGTTTTTTGACATACAATAATTGAAATAATATTAATACTATTTGAATGGGAATATATGTTTATGGGAAAATATACTGACTGAGTCAAAGAAATTTATTCTCATTATGTTCTACAGACACACGGGGTAAGAAAATCGAATCTTCTTTCTTTGTTTTGAACTGTGTCACCTTTACCCCTTATTTTTGAGTCTTATTTCTGTAGATGTAAACTGTTACAAATGTATCCATTTATGAAGTTCTGAATTATACCTCCAATTTTTATTTATTTTCGTGTCACTTATTTCCTTCTGTATAAAATCCCTTTTTTCTGACTCAGTCCAGACCCTTTACGTCTTTTGGTCTTTTCTTTACTTCCAATCATATATTCTCATGGGACCTCTCTATAGTCTCCTAACTGAACTAGAAAACTTCCTTTGTTTAATCTGAAATAGATTAAAAGAATATGAATTATATGATATCGATTTAGAGATACGAAATGTACAAAGGTCACAAAGATCAACTTAAGAGAAGAAATTTAATAAAATTAAAAATATATAATAATATGACAATTAAGGTTTAATTTAAATATCTTTTCGTGGTTAAACAAGGACGAATTCTTCTGGACATTGTCGGATGATTGAATAGGGAGATGAGTACACTGAATGTCAGATGTTTACAGATGGTCCTTACATTTTAGTTTCTCTGTTTTTTCTAACTTTCCCCGGTCTAGATAAACAAAAGTCAAAACCATATAAGTAGACTAAGAGATTCAAAGACGTTTTCAATAGAATGGATGATAGTTTACGATTGAAAAGGAGTAGAATTTAAACGACACTACTTAAATTATGTAATTATGTAAAAATTTTGAAGATTTGTATAGAGACGTAAAGACCCAAAATAAATATAAATTTTGGTACCTCCTGGATTGGATTTTATTAATGACTATGAATATAAATAAATGGGATTCTTAAGAGTCGATCTGAAGTGGAATAATAGAAGGATAAGTCATACAGGTTATGTTGTTGTTACTGGAATGAGTTTTTGGACAGGTCTCGGGAAACAGAGGTTCGTGGTAATCTGATTTATCTGATATCCATGTTAAGATCCCCTTTTTTATGAAAAATGGTTGATATAAGTACAACCTATAGATATGATAGTGAGGTATTTCGGTATTATTTATATAAGAAAGAGTTTTACTGTCTGATAATTCAACAGTCTTTAACAAGTTCAAGTTGGTTCTGAAAGTCATTTATCCGAATGTAAAGATAAAACCGAAACGAGTCTTGGATTTGTAATTTGTAGTCCCTTTAATGTGACACAGTATAGACAAAGGTTTATTTAGAAATGTTATAGAGATATTAAAGTTCAATATAAATGTAACTTTAAATTTTTATTAATGTAAGACATGTAGATTAAGACAGTGTTGTGACTTGTTATGAGGAAACATCGTATTTATGGGAGATTATTGACGATTTTAAATTTTATAAGTCGACAGAAAAAAAGAGGAGGAAAAAGATTGACATTGGATACTAATGTTCATTAATGGAGACCAAAGGAAACTCATGACCTTAATCACCAGGAATTGTTCGACACACAAAAAGTTTTGTGTTTAGAGTTCAAAATAAGTTTGGAAATTAAAGACTTGTTCTTAGATCTCCAAATATTGAGTTATAGACTTAACTTTTCAATAAAAGAACGTCACAAAAGACTTACTTAGTTATACTTCCCGGAGAGTAAGTAGTCCTCAATGTTAATTCTTTACTAGATTATAGAATATCGAGTCAACCATTTCTTAAACGGACGTCACGGTCTCTGGGCCAAAGCTAGGGACCCAACCCTTCTAGGGGACCTCTTCCTTTACCGTTGGGTGAGGTCATAGGAACGGACCTTTTAGAGTACCTGTCTCCTTAGACCACCTAACGTCAAGTACCCCAGTGTTTCTCAGCCCGTACTGACTCGCTGATTGTGTTGTGTGTATTCAATATATTGTTTTATTCTATCCGAGAGAAACCTCTTTCGTATTGTATCTATTCTTTTATCGGAGTAAGTTATAGGTATGTGATAGTTCTTAGTCTTAAATATCGACTATTCCGTTTAGTTTTGTTCGTTCTTTATAAAGTATTTTCGACCCCTTTGTTTTAGTTTTAGTTCTTTGTTAGATTTTTCCTTTCATTTCTTGTTTTCGATTTTTTACAATTATTACTGTTATTGTCCTTTTAATTGTTTGATAGTGGTGTTGGGTCCGAGACGAGGTACATGAAAGTGTATGATTAAGTACTCTTAGTAATTCATGTGTCTTAGGTTCTGTGTCGACATCCTTTCCTTTCGTATATATACCTAGTATAAGTCCTTTCTAATTTACCCTCAAATCGTGAGGGTCAAAACAAGGTGTCTCTACTCTATATCGTCATAAAATTCGTACTAATTTTCTCTTTTTGAATTTACAGTATGTAATGTAAAACCCTTTTTCCATTGAGTTCAATTATTGTACTATATTAAAGTAAATCTTTAATCTTGTTTGATTTTCTTATATCACAAAACCCACCAGAGTCACCTTTTACTCTTTTATTTTTATAGAAAATTGTGAAAATGTTTTCATATTGTTATTATAGACATTCTTTCCTACTCTCTTTTTATTTTACTACTATACAGTCAACATTGTCATCTTCCAAGTACCTTCACTTTCACTTCAGTGAGTCAGTACAGGTTGAGAAACACTGTGACACCTGACATCGGATGGTCCGAGGAGGCAGGTACCCTAAAAAGTCCGTTATCATGACGTCACCTAACGGTAAAGGAAGAGGTCCCCTAGAAGGGTTGGGTCCTTAACTTGAGTCCAGAGGGTGTAATATCTGTCTACGAAATGGTAGACTCGGTGGTCCCTTCTAACACGAAACACTTACTACTAAAGTTGTCATCACGAACGGTATGACCTCCTTAACCTCATAGGACACTCTGTATGAGACGTCTGTCCATTTTGTGACTTATGACGTTTTCGTTTTCTACGATTTCTGTTTATAGTTCAGTGATTTTGGACTACAGAATATCTAATAAAATAAAAACTTCTAGGTTACACTGTTAAAATGAAGACTAACCATTTAGATCAGGAATATGTTAATACCAGTAATAATATAGTGTAACAGCCAGTTTAAAATGAAAGACGAAATATAGACAGTCGAAATGGTGATGAAGATGACATGGAAAGAAGGAAACAAAATCTGACTAAACCAAAAAACAATAGAAAAAGTAAAAGAGGAGATATGTTGAAACTTCCAATGTGTGTGTACAAAGAGGTGAAATCCACCGACAGGGAATTTAAAACAGTAATTATAAATTGAATTTTAGATTTCACTAAGATATTAGACTTAGAGAAAAAGATTGTCTTCTTAGTTTACGTTAAACTAGTTGAGGGTTAAGTTAATACTTTGACAGAAAATCATATAGTATCAGAAAAAATCGGAATGTTTAATCCATAGTATTAATAAAAATGGGTATATAACGAATCTGAATGGGTATTCAAATGATTATATAACAATGAATGGTGAGGAGAGTTCATAAGAAACCAAAGTAAAAGAAAGAGAAGGACATCATAGAGACAATGTTAAAATGATTGTTTTAACGTGTTATTTTCCATAACGAAGATATTAAATAAAGTGCTGGTTAGGTTTACATTGTTATATAGGACTGTTTCTAAGAGAGGAACTGATTTAAAATCAATTCGAGGAGACTCTGGATAAGAACTGATCCAGAGTTGGAACCGGAAAGCACAGACAAAGAGGACTCGTCAAAATCGTTCTTAGGAACAGTCAGATCCCTCTTAGAGGAGTGGGAACCATAAAGGAGTGGGTTTCAAGGAGTACAAAGTTGGAACTATATATTTGGGAATCGGACTTAAATCGTTCTTAAGATATTCCAGTCAAATCGTTCTTAGAGGATGGGAACTACAATTGAGAATCATTAAAAGATAAGTGAATGGGGAAGTGAGACAACCGATGTTTAGAAGTCGACAGAAACGACATAAATCTCAACTTCAGTCAAAATAAAATTTTTTTTTTGTGTTTTGAAATAGGGGAATGACGTTATCGATTACTTATTTTAGATATAACGGAAATTGATCATAGACCGAAATAAAGAGAATCTGTTTAGAGTAAGAAATTTTTTATCAAAGGTCTCAAGTAATAAGATCTAACTGTGAAAAAAAACAAGGAAGTTAAATCTACAGAGATCGTCACAGAGTGTGGTGGGAATACCGTCTTTCACTTTTCCTTGATTTTTCGGAGAACTACTTTCACTTTCTCCTATCACTTTTTCAACCGAATTTCGAGTTGTAAGTCTTTTGATTCTGGTACCGTAGACCAGGGTAGTGAAGTACCCTTTAACTACCCCTTTGTCACCTTTCACAGTCTGAAATAAAACCCCCCCCCCGAGGTTTTAGTGACGTCTACCACTAACGTCGGTACTTTAATTTTCTGTGAATGGGGGACCTTCCTTTCAATATTACTTGGATCTATCGTATAAGTTTTCGTCTCTGTAATGAAACGGTTGTTTCCAGGCAGATCAGTTCCGATACCAAAAAGGACATCAGTACATACCTACACTCTCAACCTGACACTTCTTTCGACTCGTGGCTTCTTAACTACGAAAACTTGACATCAAAACTTCTTTTGAGAACTCTCAGGGAACCTGACGTTCCTCTAGGTTGGTCAGGTAAGATTTCTAACCAAGACCCACAAGAAACCTTCCTTACTACGATTTCGACTTTGAGGTTATGAAATCGGTGGAGTACACTTCTCACCTGAGTAACCTTTTCTGAGACTACGACCCTCCCTAACCCCCGTCCTCTTCCCCTGCCGTCTCCTACTCTACCGACCTACCATAGTGGCTGAACTACCTGCACTCAAACTCACTTGAGGTCCTCTACCACTACCTGTCCCTCTGGACCGCACGACGTTAAGTACCCCAGTGTTTCTCAGTCTGTGTTGACTCGCTGACTTGACTTGACTTGACTTGACTCGTCACAGAGTAAGGAATCCTCCGTTACACTAAAAGGGAGACCGACAATAATTCTAAAAGATAAAACCTCTTCCTTAACGAAAATACCTTACGTATAACTTAGAGAAGATAAGGAACAATAAATGAAGTTTAAAATACAGTCAAAGAAGAACGAGTAGAAAGAGTAGAAAGACTTATATTAAAATCGTCATGGATAAGAAGGAATTCTAATGAGGTTAAACAAATGGAGTGACTAAAACAAAGTTGACAAAAGACTTAAACTGTAGGGTATTAACAAAAGATGGAATGATCGTATAAAGAAGCCTCTTCCGATACCGTGGGGTGAGGACATGAGAACGGACCTTTTAGGGTACCTGCCTCCTCGGACCATACGATGTCAGGTAACCCAGTGCTTCTCAGCCTGTGTTGACTCGCTGAAGTGGAAGTGAAAAGTGCAAGTGCGTAACCTCTTCCTTTACCGTTGGGTGAGGTCACAAGAACGGACCTCTTAGGGTACTTGCCCTCTCGGACCACCCGACGGTAGATACCCCAGCGTATTTCAGCTTGTGCTGACTTCGATGAATCGTCGTCGTCGTCGTATAAAGAACTTAAGAAGATAGTGTCTTCATTAGCTACGTAAGAGGATAAATTTTAAGTACCAAATTATAAAATATTACAAAGAATACATGAAAAATTGATGATACTAGTATGACGACGACGACGATTCAACGAAGTCAGTACAGGTCGAGACACTCTGGGGTATCTGTCGTCGGGTGGTCCGAAGAGACAAGGACCCTAAGAGGTCCGTTCTTATGACCTCACCCAACGGTAAAGGAAGAGGTTACGTACTTCACTTTTCACTTTCACTTCAATGAGTCAGTACAGGCTGAGAAGTTCTGGGGTACCTGATATCGGATGGTCCGAGGAGGCAGGTACTCTATAAGGTCCGTTCTCATGACCTCACCCAACGGTGACGGAAGGGGGATACTAGTATTCTGTTGAGATAGATTAGATGATGAAAACAATGGAAAAGGTGGGGAAAAAAGAATATTAACAGAACTTATTTAAACACGACCAAGGAAAAACTAATAAGTCGAAGTTTCTTGTACTCGAAAAATTCTTTGTCGGTTGATCTGTTCTAAATGAACCCTCTCCCTTATCTCGGTACAGAATCCGGTTGTCCTATTAAGGAATACTTGTTCACGAAATGTGTGTATGGTCTGAGCCATATATCTAGTTGAGTCTAGAGGTAAGGAAAGAGTTGTCTCATCGTTTACCGAACGAGACAACCATTAGTACCTCAGTCCCAACCGTGGTGACGTCGATGACTGACTCCTTATGGTTTACAACACGACTGAAGTGTCTCTGATGTAACGGATTCCTCGATTGACCTCGGTACTTCTGAGACCGAAGGGGTCGTCAATGGATCTCTCCGACAGACTATATTAGGTATTCACTCTCCCTCAATCCTTGAGATGTCTGGTCAGAATAGATTACTCTTTCTCCTTGTTCTTCTGTCTTTGAAGGGAAGGTGGAGAGACCGTCTGACAAACTCCAGTGTCACCGAGTGTACTTCTGATACTTCAGAACGACTGACACTTTGGTCTCCACGAATAGTATCTCGGTGTCGATTGATCCATTACCGGGGAAACATGGATGGTAAGGAGAATGGTCGGAATGAGGAGTAAAAGAGTAAAAAATTCCACCAGACATGTACTCAAACTCTTTCGAGGTCCTCAACCACTACCTGTCCCTTCGGACCGCACGTCGTCAGGTACCCCAGTGTTTCTCAACCTGTACTGACTCACTGACTTGACTGACATGTAGGATCGATTAATGATAGTTCATTCAAAAACGAAATTTAAGTCACAAGATCCTAATGAATTTATGATGTAAAATTCAAATAATTGGGTGTAAATCCACAGACTCTCCCAAAAAAAAGGGGGTGTTTGTCTCAGAAAAGAATGTAACAATCTCTTTATTCTCATGGTGACTTTTTATACCAAATTCATAGACAAAGGTGTGAATCGGGATTACTCAGACGAAACGTCTTAGTTTGACATAGGTTTCAAGATGGAGGGACCCACGGTGTAACACCAATTAGATTTCTAAATCCAAAGTGTGGAGTTCTCATGAATGAACTGAAACAGGGGTTTTTCATGAAACGGTTAAAGAGAATGATTCTCTTTACGAAAACAAAAGGTGGGTAGACGGTATTTATATGAGGGCGAACTCAAAAAGTCGTTAAAACTGTGAAAATATGAACACGACTAAACGTTAAAATCTATAAGAGATTACAGTATTTGGCTTAAACATAACGAGTAAATATAATTACTAAGACCTACTGGATTTCCGTTCCTACCTCTTTTACGACTGAAGTGTGTAGGAAGAAGTTTCTTCAAGTGAGACAGGAAATTTATAATAGAAGTGAATCGATATCCTATGGTGTAAGAGGTGGGTTAGACGTTTACGAAGAAGAGAAAAAAGACGACTCGGTAGAGTAAGAGTACAGAAGACTTTCCACCACATATTCGTCCCATATAGCGTCCCATATTCGGAAGTCTGGAAAACTTATACACGTAAGGAGGAGGATTCCTGTCTACAATAGATTAGGGAATCGAAATTTATGATGTGAAACTTCGAAATTTATGATGTAAAACTTCGAAATTTATGATGTAAAACTTCGAAATTTATGACACTATCGACTGTGAAAAGTTTATTTATAGATGGTGGACCTGAGAAAGGATTAGATGAAGACGAACATATTGGTTTACGACTAAGTGTTCATTTGGACCTATAAAATATCAGTGGACTTTGAACTACACACGTTAAATTTGAGGATAATTGAGGAAGGTTTGACAAAGAGGGGTAAAAAAGGGTTAGAACCGTTAACCACGAGTAACTAGGTCAAAAAGACCTACTTTAGGAACCTGAGAAAGAACTGAGGAGAAAAAAAGTATAAGGAACAGGTTAAGTTGTCGTTTAGAATATCCAAGGGTGGAAGTTTTATGTAGGTCTTCGGTTAGTGAAAATAAGAAGGAGTGGTGAAAGTTGGTTCCTATTCGATGGCAGTGTAAATGTGTCTGTCTTTATGATAAGACTAACTACAAGAACGAAAGTCGGGAGAAGGGGGTTATAAAAGAAGTGAGTCGTCAATCTCTCTAGTTAAATTCGTGACAAATATTATCGGTCCTGTACCTTCGTTGGATCTACAGATAATCGTCTACTTACCTATTCTTTCGACACCATGTATATGTGTTACCTCATAATGAGTCGGTAGTTTTTCTTATATAAACTTAGTAAAGATTACTCCACCTACTTTGACCTCGGTTAATATGTCTCACTTCATTCGGTCTTTCTTTTTGTGGTTATGTCATAGTCAAGTCAAGTCAAGTCAAGTCAAGTCAACGAGTCAGCACAGGCTGAGAAACGTTGGGTTACTTAACGTCGTGCGGTCCAGAGGGACAGGTAGTGGTTGAGGACCTCAAGTGAGTCTGAGTGCAAGTAGCTCAGTCACTACGGTAGGTCGGTAGAGTAGGAGACAGCAGGGGAAGAGGAGGACGGGGGTTAGGGAGGGTCGTAGTCTGAGAAAAGGTCACTCAGTTGAGAAACGTACTCCACCGGTTTCATGACCTCAAAATCGAAATCGTAGTAAGGAAGGTTTCTTTAGNGCACAGGCTGAGAAACGTTGGGTTACTTAACGTCGTACGGTCCAGAGGGACAGGTAGTGGTTGAGGACCTCAAGTGAGTCTGAGTACAAGGAGCTCAGTCACTACGGTAGGTCGGTAGAGTAGGAGACAGCAGGGGAAGAGGAGGACGGGGGTTAGGGAGGGTCGTAGTCTGAGAAAAGGTCGCTCAGTTGAGAAACGTACTCCACCGGTTTCATGACCTCAAAATCGAAATCGTAGTAAGGAAGGTTTCTTTAGGGTCCCGACTAGAGGAAGTCTTACCTGACCAACCTAGAGGAACGTCAGGTTCTCTGAGAGTTCTCAGAAGAGGTTGTGGTGTCAAGTTTTCGTAGTTAAGAAGCCGCGAGTCGGAAGAAGTATCAAGTTAAGAGTGTATATGATTATGCATATATACCTTAAATCTTTCTACCATTGTTATTGGGACATACGCTCTGTCGTTTTCTCTGTGTCTACATGTCTTGAAAAACTAAGACACCTTCTCCCTCTCCCACCCTACTAAACCTTCTTACAGTAACTTTGTACATATTATAGTATATTCTTTACTTAGTGGTCAGATCCAAGCTACGTTCTACGTCCTACGAACCCCAACCACGTGACCCTATTGGGTCTCCCTACCATACCCCTCCCTCCACCCTCCCCCAAGTCCTCACCCTTTAAGACATGTGGACACCGTCTAAGTACATCTACATACCGTTTTGGTTATGTCATAACATTTCATTTTTTTTTTTATTTTTAAAAAATTTCTTATTTTTATTTATTTTCTGTATAGTTACATACAACGAATGACCCAATTTAATACGGTTACCGAAGAGTAGAGTGTGTCTTATTTTAGTTTCAGGAATAGTACCGGGTTTACCGGGATGTATTAAACTCGAGGGTCATGGAAATGTTACGGTTGAGAATGATGAGTAACGAGTAAGTAAAGGGGGTTAGGTCTCACTATAAATACACAGGAGTTTGTGTAGTTCATGTAGGGACGGAATCATCTGACTGTAAACTACAATGGAAACGGTAGTTCTGAGAGGTACTAAGAGTAAGAGTAAAATAAGTTCAACTATAGTAGTCTTTCGGGAAGAACTATAGGAAAGATTTCATAATGTGAGGTAGTAAGAATGGGAAGAGTTCAAGGAACCATAAATGACCGTATAAAATACATATATGTACACAATAACAAACAACCAACAGGAAGAGAGGGATAGTCTTACATTCGAGGTACTCCAGTCCCTGTTTTAAGTCAAGTGACTACATGAAGGTTGTGGATTTTGGACTCACTACGAGCACCCATGAGTTATAAACAATTTACTTTTTTTACTTGTATACTCGTTGTTAATTGTTATTTTTCTTAAGTATGGACAGTGATCCACGGGATAAATTGTGTGGGATTGAGTGGACCCATCGAGACCGAACCTCTGAGACGGAGATTATGGGTACCGACGAGAGGAACAAGGTTGAACTTCTAGTCAAGACCAAATCCCTACGTTATGGGACACTTGTCCTTTACTATACCTTTAACCCTATCTGAGTGTCCAAAATCCCGAAGACTTCTTTTGTCTTTTACTTTGAAGTCTGTGGGTAAAGTTTGAAAATGATCTTTTTCCTTTTGTAAGAAATATCACAAAGTTGTTAGGAAGATTAGTGGGATTTAGACTTCGGATTTATACTAGTTTAGATTTTTTCGAGGGTGTCTTAAATCGTTATTCGTTCTTACACGTTGATCCTTAGATGTACCTTTTGTTGGGGATGGGTGACTCTACTCCACTGATATCAAGAGGTCGTAGTGTAGGGACATGTCCCAGGAGACTCGTCCCAGGTCGAAGACGGTAAGGAGGACTCACTTCGGGTGTCAATGTAGGAGTTTACTATTCCTAGGGACTTTATCGTGTAAACACAAGTTTAAGTTCATTAGTATTGACCTTCTGTACCTTTTATACGTACTTCACCAATATGACAAGAGATAAGTCTTAATTATTTTTACATACACTACAGATGAAAACGTAAGATGAACCGACCTCTCTCTCTGTAGTATTATCTATAAGGGATGATAACAATATTCAATAACCACGGACGTTCGGTATTTCTTGAGAGGATGAAACTCCCTTAGACTTCTGTTTCGTTACAATGAAAATAGTTCCATGTATATTAGACTTTTGTTTGTATGTATGTATATTGATGTTATTCTCCAATAACGTCACTTTTCTACACGTTTCAACTATCTCCAATGTTTCCCCTGTTTTCTGGATAAGGATGATAATCCCATCCAAAGTGACTCTTCTAATTTTTTTATAATCTCATTGTAAGTACTTGTATCCCGGTGTCGTATTGGTACATACGTAGATTTTATATATCAATTTTCTTATTGTTAATCGTGTATTCTCTCACGGTAAGTCCTGATACTATTCTATTTTTCGATATCTCCATGAGTTCCTTACTCAATAACTTATTAAAACCTGGATTGTGGACTCTTATCCCCACAGGTTTTATAGACCAATGAGAACGTAGACCCTTTAAATAAATGTTTAAATACTAAATCTTTTTTTACATCCATCCGTGGACTTATAAATGAAGGGTATTGACTTGTCTGACAAAGTGTCAAAAGTGGTTCTCATCTAAGGTAGAGTTCTTTGGTGAAAGAAACGAGTAAATATTCTTCGTTGAGGAATAGTTATTTCAACATGGTTCTCTAACCTTATTAAGTCATTGTAGAAGTACGAGGTGAAGACTAAGATCGAGTGGACGATAAAGATGGTATAGACGTTAATGAATGAGGTGACTTCAGAAGTTAAGGAGTTTCAGTAGGTACTCCCGACTTTAGTTGAAGAAGGTTTACTGACAATTACAGCTATGTGTTTGGAGAAGGATACTTAGTCTTTGTAAGGATTACCAAAGGTTTTACCACTTAGGAAAGGTCTTCCAAAATTTGAATGAAATGGTCTAGGTAGTCTTCTTAATGATAGATACCGTCGATTTTGGAATGTTTTACATAAAGAATTTATTATTCTACACTTGTCGTTTTGGTGAGGATCTAGACACCCGACGTCTACAACATAATCATCCGTAACTTTTGTTGTAATTAGAGTAACATGTAGAGTTAGTCTCGAGAACCTACTGATCCACGCGACAGTTGCTTGTCATTATAAAACTTTCCTTAAAAAAAAAAAAAGACTCGTCATTCAGAGTTATCACCCGAATTTTATAAATGGTTTGGTACAACATTTGGCTACACGACAGTAGGTCCGAGACAAGAAGGTAAATGTCTCGTTTTCGTCTCTTCTAAGAATTCCCTGGATCCTGAAAAGTATACAGTTTACTCGTGACCGAAGTTGAATTTCAGTTGTCAACGTTATCGAGGATTGTTCTCTCAGTCAGACAGGAAACTTCGGTTCGTAACTGAAGAGAGATCGATACTTTCAGGACCTACCGTAGAAGTTTAAAATTTTTTTAAATAACTGTAAAATTACTAAAAAAATTTTTCTAAATAAATAAAACTACACGACCTAGAATCCACGTCGTGTACCTTAGGAGTGACACCGTACACCCTAGAAAATCAACGCAATACATTCTTTAAATCAACGTTGTACACTTGAGAATCAACGCCGTACGTCTTAGATCAAGGGACTGGTCCCTAGTTTGGACCCGGGGGACGTAACCCTTGTACCTCAGAATCGGTGACCTGGTGGTCCCTTCAAGACAGAAAAAGACCAAATTCCGACAAAACAGATGTTACTTTTAGATAAATCATATGGGTGGAAGTGATTGATGGAATCGATCTAGAGGACCTATTGAATGACGTCAAAGATGTAGTCGTGGACGACGAAGTGGAACGTGAAACTACCATACCTCTGTCGAAGAAAGGAATTTGGAGTACTTGGTCAGAGACGATTGAAGTTTGTAAAGAAGACTGCGAAAGGAGTGGAGAAAGTCGGAAGTACCTTGACTTCTTTTCTCTTAATCCAGAAGGAGACCTAATCCAAAAGTAAATTCCCTTACAACACCGAACAAAGTAAAAGATAGGTTTAGTGATTTTGAAAGAGGTATAGTATTATTCCGACAAAGTGAAAGGATTGTACACACACAAATGACCTCATCGTGTAAATTGAAGGAAATTCATGAAAACAAAACGTAAGTGTTGAACTAATTGTCAAACCACGTTCTCCGGATCAAAAACCAGACAGATCCGAAAGTTGTACGAAAGGAGTGATTTCAATTAGTAAAGGTCGAAAACTAAATGTCACTCTCTACAGAGTCCCTTATACCTCCGGACTCCTTTCCATTTCTTTGACCCTTTGTCGACCAACCATCTTGTCGGTCTTGTGTATGTTATACATTCAATTAGAATGTACTTACACCAAACACCCCCAGGTTTTGTTAATGTTATCATAGTAGTTTCTAGTGACTAGTGGTACTGTTTATATTATTATTACTTTTTCAACTTTATAACACTTTTAATGGTTTTATACTGTGTTACTATACTTCGCACATACGAAAACCTTGTTACACGGTTTCTGAGTTACGTCCCAATGGTATTTGGAAGTTAAATAAATTTTTTTATTATTACGTCATAGACAATTCGCGTTATTTCGTTTCGTGTTATTTTGTTCCATACGGACATAATATGCACTGTTACTTTTTTGCCTTTACTGTTCACAGAAAGTCATTTCTTTACCTTTCGATTTTACACCATACCAGAGTATTATTTTGTAATATACCGAAATTATTTATTTCATAATTAGTTAAACCTGGTTAGAATTTATTTATAATCTTAAAAAAATTTCAGGGAGACACTGAGATCTGTCTATAATAGAAACGGAGGGGGAGTGAAGACTACCATTGGTCGTTATACACTGTTAGAAACCTAACTTCCACGTTATGAGGTTAGAGACGAATTGACAGTAGTCACAAAAGGGATAAACATAGATAGGACCACTATGACACTATATCATTCCTAATATATAAGAACAGAGACCGTTCTTCTTTCTGTATTATTTTTAATCTCTCTATTTATTCACATCATATTTTTATCTTGTTTGTTTCAGTTTTCAACGAAGAGACTTTTATTTAGTTGTTTTAATTGTTTGGAAATCGGTCTGACTGTTTCTTTTTTCTCTTTTCTGAGTTTTATAATTTTAGTCTTTACTTTTATGAAAATGACTGGATTGTCTTTATTTTTCTTTTATTTTTCTGTTATGATGTTTGTTAATATACAGTTTTTTAATCTTTGAATTTACTTATTTAAGAATCTTTGTGTCTTCATTGGTTAACTGAGTCCTTCTTTATGTTTTTCACTTATCGTTCGTTTCTCTAGTTTAGTCATTAGTTTTTAGAGAGTTGTTTCATTTCAGGTCTTGGTCTACTGAAGTGGCCACTTAAAATCGTTTGTAAATTTCTTCTTAATTGTGATTAAGAAGGGTTTGAGAAGGTTTTTATTCACCTTCTTTATATCAACTGGGGAACTTTGGTGTCCCCAATCCCCACTACTGGAGTCACGTCAATCTCAACCGGGAGGAATAGACAAAGACGTGGACACCTGAGTTGGTCGACACCTAACACGTCATGACATTATAAATCGTGAATTTTTTAGATGTACTTACCTGGATACGTCAAATTTGGTTACATCAAGTTCCCATTTGACATTAAGAATTAAGTTACTCGGGTCACAACTAATGGGATTATAAATTCGGTTTATTTCCTTAGTGTTACTTTACTTTAATGTCCAGTTATACGGAATACTTATATTTACATTATATGAGTTGTTTTATGACATTCTAACTCAGGTTTGTTGTATAATTTTCCCAGTACCCCTTAAACGACCGTCAGGTCATCAATCCTGAGACATGAAGGTGACGTCCTTCGTGTCTAAGCTGGGGACCATCTCCTTGGTTCTAAGGTGTTCAGCAGACCACGTCGTTAGTTACTTAGTACTTAGTACTACTTCCTCTTAAATATGGTCCTTACGTTCTCGTCAAGTTGTACTCTTTTAGTTAAATTATATGATTTATTACTACTTTTTAGGGGTGTTTAACGAGTTCACTTCGTCTTTTTCGTAAACTGGTGTAGTTTTTAGAAAAGTCCTATTTTAGTGAGTTATTTGATCCTTGTCTTCACTTGAAGAGTTGTACTATTTTTTCCGTACGTACTTTTTGAGTGTCGATTGTTATAAATTCCCATTTTCTGACTTTCGAAAGGGTGAATTCACTCCTTATTCTGTTCTTATAAGTGAAACCCGTGAAGATAAGTTGTGACATTTTCTTCAAGGTCGATCTCTTTTAGTCCGTTATTTTTCTTTATTTCCGTAGGTTTAATCTTTCTCATTTCATTTTGATAGAGATAGATATCTTGTATTAGGATATGTGTCTTTTAGGGTTTCTTAGGTAGTTTTTTGATAATCTCGATTATTTAAGTTATTTTAACATCTTGTGTTCTAATTGTGTTTTTTGGAGACAACAAAATGATATGTTACTGTTACTTGTTAGGTTTTCATTTAATTCTTTTGTTGAGATGAATACTATCGTAGTTTTTCTTATTTTATGAAGTCTTGTCTCAATTAGTTACTCCATGTTCTGAACATAAGTGACTTTTAATGTTTTGAAACAACTTTCTTTAATTTCTGGATTTATTCACCTTCCTGTAAGGAACAAGTACCCTATTTTATGAATTATATCAGTTCTAGTGTTATGAAGGGTCCCAAAGTGTATAAACTACTTTTTAGGTGACCTGAAAAAAAACGTCTTTACCTGTACTAGAAATTTAAGTGTGCCTTTACATTCTTTGGAGTTTATTGGTTTTGTTGGAACTGTTTCTCTTTGTTTAGTGTCCTGATTGTGTAGAATTGAAGTTTGGAACGGTGTTTCGATCTCTTAGATTTGTCATATCTTGACCGTATTGCTTTGTGTATATTTAGGTCACTTACTTTGACTTTCAGACCTTTATTTGGATATGAATGGTCCACCGCGATGACCATTTCTTGGGTGGACGGTTACGTCTTCTGTATTCTCTACACCAAGTTAGGGACCCAACCTTTCTAAGGGAACCTCCTACCCTACCATCGGGTGTGGTCATAAGAACGGACCTCTTAGAGTACCTCTCTCCCCGGACTGCCCGATGTCAGGTATCCCAACGTTTCTCAGTCTATGCTGACTTCGTTAAATCGTGTTTGGATATGTAGAGACCAGTTGATTAAGAGTTGTTCTCATGGTTCCGGTAAGTTATCTCCTTTTTGTCAGAGAAGTCGTTTACCACACCCCTGTTCCTCTATAGGTGTATGTTTATTTATTCTAACCTAGGGAAGAACAATATCTACGTTTTAATTGAGTTTCTGGATTTATATACTCGATTTTGACATTGTGAAATCTTCTTTTGTATCATTTAGAAGTACTAGGACTAAACCGTTGTTCAAGAATCTATACTGTAGTTATCGTGTATGTTGTTTTCTATTTATATATTTGATTTGAAGTAGTTTTAATTTTAGAAAAAACTAAGTTTCATATATGTTAGTTCTCTTACTTTTTTGTTCAGTTTCTTACCCTTCTCTATGAAATTTTAGTATAGACTACTTTCGGATCTTGAGTTTTACGAAACTATTATTTGTTGGGTTAAATTTCTACCTGTTTTCTGTACTTATCTGTACAGATGTTTCATCTATATCTTGATAGGTTGTTCGTGTATTTTTCCACCAGTAACCAATGATTCCTTTTCATTCTATACTGAAGTGTATGTGATCCTTCCGATATTATTTTTTTTTCATCTGTTCACGACTACTCCTACTCCTCTTTGTCCTTGAGCGTATGTAACAATCATTTTTACATTTTAACACGTCGGTAAAATGTCTTTTTCAAATCACCAAGGAGTACGTCAATTTTTAATAATTGTGTCCTGGGTCGTGAACGTGATGATTCGGTTATGGTGTCAACTTTTGTCCAAAAGAAAGAAATTTTTTTTTTTTACTTTATGTTAATGAAATTACTCTTATAAGTTCTGTCCTTTTCTACGTCACTATGTCCCTCATCTGTCCAAAAGCTTGTACTGTCGTCGTGATAAGTGTTATCGACATTTCACAGATAATTAACTGTTGACATATTTGTTTTACTCCATGTAGTTATGTCACCTTATAATAACTCAGTGCTTTTCTTTACTTTAGAACCATTTTCCTATGATAGTCGATATTTTACTTTTTCCAGACTCCTAGATTACATATTGTACCACTGATACAACTATTGTGACATGATATATTGACTTTAAACGATTCTCTCTTTATAGAGTATGTGTTTTTTTCTATTTATACACTCCACCGTCTACACAAATGATTTACCCTCCTTAAGAAAGTATAGTTTGACAGTACTATATGTTGACTTTATAAAATGTTAAAACAATTAATATGGAATAGTTTCGACCCCCTTCCTTATTTCAGACTATGTATGTTGTTATACCTACTTTGAACTTTTATAATTCTCCTTCTGTGTTTTTTGTGTATAACATACCAATGTAAATATATTTTATCGATCTTCTCCGTTCAGAAATTTCAGTTTGGTATTTAATCACCAACGGTGACCCCATTTTCCCCTTATCTCTTACTGAAATTTCCCATAATCCAAAATAAGTCCCTACTACCTTTGCAAGACCTTGATCTATTACTACTACGAACGTGTTGTGACACTTACATAATTTACGGTAACTTGAATGTGAGATTTTACCGATTCATCCCCTGAAACTCCAGGGCACCAATCCTGAGACGAAGGTGACGTCCCCCCTTGCCCAAACTAGGATCAATCCCTTGATTCTAGGACGTACGACACATGTGTCGTGTCGGTTCTTTTTGATTTTTGATTTTAATTTTACCGATTAACAAGGACACACAAATTTGTTATATATAATAACCACTGAAAATGACTGGTTTAAGATCGTTTACTACTCCTTCTTAAGTAAGACGTGCTTCCTCTGACTTTAAACTAATACACGTCTTTACAGAAGATAATTGACTTGTGATGTATAGCTCGTTCTATCTCTTAAAATATTCAAATAATATTCCTGTACGTCAGTTGAATAAGACATCTACAAGATTGTTCAAAATAGGTCCTCACCCCTTTTTTTTTTGTAGGACATCTGTTGTCTTTCGACAGATGTGTTCGTAGTCATTATACCAGAGCACTCTTTGGAGTAATTGACTCAAAATGAACCCTGGTAATAAACGTAGGTAACTTCTTACTAAAGTCCGTAAATAAAGTACCAACGGTGGTCTTTCAACAAGTAGTAAATGTACTTTTCTTTGTTTTCAAAAAACAAAACAAAAAAAAAGTCCAAAGTTACGGTCTTTCAGAAATCCAAGGTTTTCCTTGGTCCGTCGAAATAAGTGTACTAGTTACTTTCGGTACATTGTGTCTCAGATTAAAAACCGGTACTGATGGTCTTGTCAGTCTTTATAAACGTCGAGTGAGACTATTGGTGTATTGGAGAATCTCTCTCTCTCTCTCACACACAGAGGAACGGTTGAGACGAGATCACTGGATGATAAGGTTACGATGACCGGACCTTTCCAATTATAGTGGTAGTGGACGTTAGAGTCCGGAGTAAGACCTAAAATGTTTGAAAGGTCCACTAAAATTACGTGTAATTTCAAACTCCTGTTAATACGATCTGACAAAGGGAGTCCAAGTAAACTACATAAAGATGACAAGACAAAGTTCAGATCCTCAGTAATTGGAGTTTATGTTATATTTTGTTTGACATCTTTCTGAACGTTGTTGAGTGTGTCTTAAAGAAGTATAAACCGACCAGAACCTTTTTACGACTTTAGAGACTTCCATATCGACCTTATCTTTTTCTCCTTATTTTAGTAATCTCCATGTCTAACGGACGTTGAGAACCTAAACGTATAAATTTATCGATGTTTGTAGTGGACCAATTTTACGAAGAGACACTTCCTGATAGGAAATGTAGGACCTCTTCCCCGTTCTTCCCTGTATACCTTTTTCATAGGTGTACAGATACACACTGACACTATACCAGGACGTCTATAACCCACACTTTTTAAAAGTGACCGACTTACTTTAATCAAAGATGAAAAATTTTTGTTGTATACATCGAGAAATAAACTTTCTTTAAATTTTTAATATTCCTTTAACCAATTTAATGTTATAAGATTTACTTCCTTGTGATTCGGAAGTAATTCAATATATCGTTTATAACATTGCATGTACCAATAAAAGAATAAATGATGAACTTTGTCTCTTAAGTGGGTTTCGATATTTTTTTCCCTTCCTCCATGAAATTCCATTGTAATGAATAATTCACAAAAAGGTTACATATACATATCTATTTATTGTTCCTGAATGACATATCGTGTTCTTTGATATAAGTTATAGAATATTATTGGATATTCCCTTCTCTTAGACTTTTTCACACATGTGTGTGTGTATATATATAGATGTGTGTATACGAAGTGCCCATCGTGATCACCATTTCTTGGGTGGACCGATTAAGTCCTCTGTATTCTCTGTACCCAAGACCCAACTCTTCCAAGGGGACCTCCTCCCGTGCTGTTGGGTGAGGTCATAAGGACGGACCTCTTAGGGTACCTGTCTCCTCGGACCGTCCGATGTCGGGTATCCTAGTGTTTCACAACCTGTACGGACTTCACTGAATCGTTCCTACGTTGATATGTATATATACACAAACACATACACACATATATATCCATTTATGTATATATTGACTTAGTGAAACGATATGTGGACTTCATGACATTCAGTTACTATAAAATTAAAGTTTTTAGTTTTTAATTTTTTTTGGTAATTTTACCTATTTTCATTTTTTTCATACATATCTAGGAGTTTTTCAACGGAAAATTATTTGCAAAATGGTCACTACTACGTCGTCGGTGACCGGACCCATAGTTCTCTGAGTTGTATAGAAGAACCGAGACGGTGATTCTGTTTTGGTCCCTTTAAGTGAACATGGGAGTCCTGGTTATAAAGGGTTGAATAATTGTTCTGTTTATCTTTTGAGAAGAATATGACTACACACATTCTTTTAGTAGTCTTATAAAAATCTACGGTCTAAGTGATACTATTCTCGAGTTTTAGACCCTGGTCACTCACTTTTTATCTCATCCCAATTTGACACCGAGTCTAGTACTTGAGGAATAATGGTTCAAGTCTGAGTTTAACTTCTTTCGTCCCTTTTGGCGATCTGGTAAGTCTATACTGGATTTAGTTTAGGGACTACTAATATGTCACCTTCACTCTTTATCTAAATTCCCGGATCTAGACTATCTATCTCACGGACTACTTGATACCTTACTCCAAGCACTGTAACATGTCTCTGTCCCTAGTTCTGGTAGTGGTACCTTTTCTTTACGTTTTTTCGTTTTACCGACAAACCCCTCCGGAATGTTTCTCGACACTTTTCTTCTCTTCACTATTCGGTTCCTCTTTTCCTTTCTATATTCGTAGACTTACGTCTCAAGGTCTCTTATCGTTCTTCTCTATTCTTTCGGAAGAAGTCGTTAGTTACGTTTCTTTATCTCCTTTTGTTGTCTTACCCTTTCTGATCTCTAGAGAAGTTCTTTTAATCTCTATGGTTCCCTTGTAAAGTACGTTTCTACCCGAGCTATTTCCTGTCTTTACCAGACCTGGATTGTCTTCGTCTTCTATAATTCTTCTCCACCGTTCTTATGTGTCTTCTTGACATGTTTTTTCTAGAAGTGCTGGGTCTATTAGTACTACCACACTAGTGAGTAGATCTCGGTCTGTAGGACCTTACACTTCAGTTCACCCGGAATCTTTCGTAGTGATGCTTGTTTCGATCACCTCCACTACCTTAAGGTCAACTCGACAAAGTTTAGGACTTTCTACTACGACACTTTCACGACGTGAGTTATACGGTCGTTTAAACCTTTTGAGTCGTCACCGGTGTCCTGACCTTTTCCAGTCAAAAGTAAGGTTAGGGTTTCTTTCCGTTACGGTTTCTTACGAGTTTGATGGTGTGTTAACGTGAGTAGAGTGTGCGATCATTTCATTACGAGTTTTAAGAGGTTCGGTCCGAAGTCGTTATGCACTTGGCACTTGAAGGACTACAAGGTCGACCAAAATCTTTTCCGTCTCCTTGATCTCTAGTTTAACGGTTGTAAGCGACCTAGTACCTGTTTCGTTCTCTCAAGGTCTTTTTGTAGATAAAGACGAAATAACTGATACGGTTTCGGAAACTGACACACCTAGTGTTAGTTGACACCTTTTAAGACTTTCTCTACCCTTATGGTCTGGTGGACTGAACGGAGAACTCTTTAGACATACGCCCAGTCCTTCGTCGTCAATCTTGACCTGTACCTTGTCTGACCAAGGTTTATCCTTTTCCTCACGCAGTTCCGACATATAACAGTGGGACGAATAAGTTGAATATACGTTTCATGTAGTACTCTTTGCGACGTGACCTTTTTTGTGTTCGACCTTAGTTCTAACGGCCCTGTTTATAGTTATTGGAGTCTATACGTCTACTGTGGTGGGAATACCGTCTTTCATTTCTCCTTGATTTTTCAGAGAACTACTTTCACTTTCTCCTCTCACTTTTTCAACCGAATATCGAGTTGTAAGTCTTTTACTTCTAGTACCGTAGGTCAGGGTAGTGAGGTACCTTTTATCTACCCCTTTGTCATCTTTGTCACAGTCTTAAATAAAACCCCCCGAGGTTTTAGTGACGTCTACCACTAACGTCGGTACTTTAATTTTTTTCAAATGAGGAACCTTCTTTTCAATACTGGTTGGATCTGTCGTATAAGTTTTCGTCTCTGTAATGAAACGACTGATTCCAGCCAGATCAGTTCCGATACTAAAAAGGTCATCAGTACATACCTACACTCTCAACCTGACACTTCTTCCGACTCGCGGTTTCTTAACTACGAAAACTTGACACCACAACCTCTTCTCTCAGGGAACCTGACGTTCCTCTAGGTTGGTCAGGTAAGACTCCCTCTAGTCGGGACCCTAAAGAAACCTTCCTTACTACGACTTCGACTTAGAGGTCATGAAACCGGTGGAGTACGCTTCTCGACTGAGTGACCTTTTCTGAAACTACGACCCTCCATAACACCCGTCCTCTTCTTCCCTTGCTGTCTCCTACTCTACCGACTTACCGTAGTGACTGAGCTACCTACGCTCGGACTCACTTGAGACCATCAACCACTACCTGTCCCTCCGGACCGAACGACGCTAAGTACCCCAGTGTTTCTCGGCCTGTGCTGACTCGCTGACTTGACTTGACTTGACTCCTAATTTGGTCCTAACCATTTTGTCTTAAATAAGGTTAGATCGAATTTAGAGGAAAGGGGTATGGAAAAGGAGTTTTGGAAAGGTTCCTTCAATTCAAAGGACTCATCGGATTGTGAGGTAGTAAGGAGAGTCGGGTCAGGGGGAGAGAAGATTTCGGACCAGGCCTGAAACAAAGTGATCCGTCGGATACTACCGAAGACTTACACCGTTGTAGTAGGTTTAAAGTAAGTAAGACTTGTCCGCGAAGTTTGGACCCTGGACGAGACGATTCTTTGAGTGAGTTTACCACCTCGTCAAGAGAGGGTGCACCATAAGATAAGTATCTCCGAAGAGGAAGAATGAATTGTTCCCTGTGAAATAAGGTTTTATCTACTCTTTACGCGGATTCCCTGTTTAAGTAAATTGACCTTGGAAGTGGTTTCGAGCGTCAAGTTGAGAAACATGTGTAATAAGGTGTCTGATAGTACATTCTGGAATTTGTTTGAGTTTGCGTACGACGAGTCTAGTGTCTCTTTCGATCTGACAATGTCTTGAGTCTTTGTTAATACGACGGGAAGGGTTCCTGAAATTTTCGTAAGTCTTTAGAGTCTATGTCTCCACGATGTACCTTTATAAGTTTGCAAGTTTAATACATAATTGTGCAGTTTAATAAAGACGATTCACGACGCCTACTACGTTTCGACCGAAAGTATTAGTTCTGTCATTTCCGTCTTCTAGTACTGTAAACCTCTTTTACAAACAGAAGATCAATGGTCTATCAAAGTACTGAAAATTATATATTGACAGGTAACTGTCAGAGTTACAGGATTAAACAGTGTCACGCCTCTCAATGTGATAGGATCTACTCTTCCACACTCGGTGTTTGATTACTCACTCTTCTTACTAATAAAGATACTTGTAGTCGTCGATTATAAATGACAGTCCGTGATACAATACAATAAATTAGAAGACTTGTTGGGGTGCTCCGTGTACCATAATTAACGAGCTCAAAATGTGTACTCCTTTACTTCACGGTGCTCCATTGACGGCCTATTAAGGATACATGGTTCAAGACGGGGCTTGGCGTCGCAGGGAGTTTGGGCAGGGGAGAAAGTCCGTCCCGAGTAGGTAGTGCGGATACGTGAACGGGCCGAGCGTAGATGCGTCAGGTGGAGCGCCTCTCCGGCCTGTGTACGCCTTGGCGTCGGAGTGGTTCCAGGGGACAGGGGAGCAGGCTGAGACCGATGAAGGGGACTGTCTCTGAGGCGAATCCGTCGGGGATGGACAGGCGGAAGAGTCCAAGACTGCGGCTCCCAGGGCGGGGGGCCGGCGGGAGACCTCGGCGCATGCCATGGGGAGTCGACAGCGGGTTGGAAAGACGAAGCAGACGGTGAGGTGCGCCCGCCGTGGATGAGTTTCGGCTCCGGCGTCTGGATCTGCGAAGCCTTGGCAGAGGGTGTTATGGAGGACTCTGTAAAATCTCCATCTCGGATTTCCCATAACGTGTACGCGTCTTCCTCGCCGTCTGCTCGTTCAGGGTATTGGTCCGCGCCGCTCGAGAACTTGAAGGTCTGAGAACAGAGGGTCTTCGGCCGAGGGCCTCCTGAACTCTCTTAAAATCTTTAGGCTGTGGAAGAAATCCTTAAGTCTCAAAGACCCGATCCCAATAGTGAAGACGATATACGTCGGGACTCCCCAAAACAAACAAACAAACCCCAAAAAATCATGGAGTCTTTTTCTGAGTCTTGGTTACACGGAAAATTTTGTCCTTCAACGGGTTTCTTCGTTTCAACGTTTAGTTACATTTAATACTTATTTTTATCCTTTCAATGAAATTTAGGGTTCTGTATTTACTTAATTTATGATCCTTTATCATAGTTATTCTATCATGAGAAATTTTCATTCGTTATTTATTTTCGGAAAGAAAGTCGTTACTGTTTGCATTCAACCGTGAAGTCGATAGTTCATTTTTATTTAGGTCCGAAGTCCATTTCTCTTTGTAAAAATTTTCTGATAACGTCATCTTTATTACGGGACTAAATTTATAGTCTTTCGTAGAGTTTTAATTTTTCCGAAAAGAAAGCATCCTTCCTTATTCTTCCTAATTGTCCTTGTTGTCGTTGATTAACCCGTTCACTCACCTCCTCCACTTTTTTGTCGTGCTACCCCATCAGACTGTCCTTTAAACAGACTAAGACTAATCGACAAAAATCTTACTCGGGAATTCCCTGTCTCCCTATAAGACATATAGACACAAACCAGTCTGATCCTCTTTCAAGTCCCCGAATACTCCCACTCTCTTCAGACTAATTTCAAACTGGGTTCGATGTGGATGGTATGTTCTTTAAGAATTGACTCAGACAATCGGACTCTTCCTTCCGATGAGTTGGTGTCCTGTTATTGAATTTCAGTATAATTGTATATTTCTTATGGTCACTTCTAATGAATTCATTTATATTTTTGGTCATAAAACCCCCAAAAACAATCATTGAGAAAACAAAGAGTGCATTAAATATCTGTTTGGGTGGTCACCATTAACATTCTGTTATAATTGAGGTCGGATTGTCTTCGTTAAGACTGGATTGTCTCCGTCTTCTCTAATTTTTCTCCACCGTTTTTATGTGTCTTGTATGTTTTTTCTATAATTACTGGACCTATTGCTGCCACACCAGAGAGTGGATGTCGGTCTGTAGGACCTCACACTTCATTTCATCCGGAATCCTTCGTAATGATCCTTGTTTCGATCACCTCCACTACTTTAAGGTCGACTCGATAAAGTCTAAGATTTCCTACTACGACAATTTCACAACGTCAGTTATACGGTCGTTTAAACCTTTTGAGTCGTTACCGATGTCTTGACCTTTTAAAGTCAAAAGTAAGGTTAAGGTTTCTTTCCGTTACGGTTTCTCACAAGTTTAATGGTATGTTAACGTGAGTGAGTGTACGATGATTACATTACGAGTTTTAGGAAGTTCGATCCGGTGTCGTTATGTACATACCTCTTAAAAGTCTGCATGGTCGACCCAAATCTCTTCCGTCTCCTTGGTCTTTAGTTTAACGAGTGTAAGTGACCTAGTATCTCTTTCGTTCCCTTAATGTCTTTTTGTAGACGAAGTAACCGATGCTCTTTCAGAAACTTACACACCGAGTGTCGTTTGACCTTTTAAGAATTTCTCTACCCTTATGGTCTGGTGGAATGGACAGAGGATTCTTTGGACATACATCCAGTTCTTAGTTGTTAATCTTGGAATGTACCTTGTCGATTGATCAAGTTTTAACCGTTTCCTCATGCTGTTCCGACATATAACAGTGGGACAAATAAATTGAATATACGCCTTATGTCGTATACTTTACAACATGACTTACTCAATGTTCGACCTTAGTTCTAACGGTCCTCTTTATAGTTGTCAAAGTCTATACGTCTACTATGGTAAGATTACCATCTTTCTCTTCTCCTTGATTTCTTGGAGAATTACTTCCATTTTCTCCTCTGACTTTTTCAATCGAATTTTGAGTCGTAAGTTTTTGACTCTAGTACCATAGACCAGGGTAGTGAAGTACCGTTTATCTTCCCCTTTAAAAAAGAAAAGAACCCGAGGTTTTAGTAACACCTACCACTGACGTCGGTACTTTAATTTTCTACGAACGAGGAACCTTCCTCTCGAGACTGTTTGGATCTATCATATAATTTTCGTCTGTAGTGAAACGGTTGTTTCCAGGCATATCAGTCTCGGTACCAAAAAGGTCATCAGTACATACCTACACTCTCGACCAGGTATTTCTTCCGACTCGTGGGTTCTTAACTACGAAACTTTAACACCACCACTTCTTCTCTGAATTTCCTTTAGTTTGTTCAGTGAGGTTTTTCTTTAGTTAGTACTTATAAGTAACCTTCCTAACTACGACTTCGACTTCGAGGTTATGCAACCAGTGGACTACGTTTTAGACTGAGTAACCTTTTCTGGTACTGCGACCCTTTCTGACTTCCTTTTCCTTTTCCCCCGTCGTCTCTTACTCTATTAATCTATCGTAGTGGTTGGGTTACCTGTAAGTAAATTCGTTTGAGGTCCTCTATCACTTCCTATTCCTTCGGACCAACACGTCGACAGGTGTCCCAGTGTTTCTCAGTCTGTACTGGATCGTTGACTTGTTGTTGTTTTAGTTTATAAATTTCTTAAAAGGTTTGAGAGGGTATTTTATCGTCTCCTCTCCACTGAAGAATTGAGTACGATACTATGATCGTAATAGGAACTATGTTTCTGTAGTTTTTTCTTTTTTATGTCTACTGTTAAGGAATAGTGATACCTTGTTTTATCACTATCTTGTTTTATGATCGCTTGATAACTTATTTAGGTTGTGGTATAATTTGTTTTTTCTGATATGTGGTACTGATTCATCTTAGTAAGGTCCTTATGTTCACTAAATTGTATGTCTCAACAATAGTGTATGTTAATCGGTAGAACGTATAAAACGTTTAACGAAGCATTATTGTCAACTCTCGTTGAATTTTTATTTGATATGACTACGTATTGTACTTTGTCATCTACCGTATATTTTCATTATGGTATCTATGTGATTGAGTGTTCACCCACACCAAAATGTACAAAAATTATTTTTAACATCAAGTTGGTTCTTACATTTTCAAGAGTAACAAAGAATGATTACTCTCAATTATAAATGATTAACTTCAATTAGGAAGTTATGATGTTAGACGAAATATTAATTATTAAGGAATATAATTCTAAAGGGTCAAGTTCAATGATTCATGATACAACCGAGACTAGTTATGTCTTAACCATAGTCCTCACTAGTTATGCCTTGACTATGGTCCTCACTAGAGTCCTCTGTGAGTGTGTTTTACCTTAAAATCCTAACCAAACCGAGACGGAAAACTAAACTTACGTCATGACGAGAGGAACGGTTACATTACGTACTATACATCTCTGTAGTGTTAATTACTTAGATGGTACATACTTCGTGATTGACTTTGCACACAGAACGACCGGGTTCTCCGATATCTTGAACTGATAACATCGTCATTACTACTTATATTCCTAACACTACACCTTCTTAAAGAAGACTCACGGAAACCCTTAAATGTTTCTCCTTTATTGTTTGAATCCAGACAGTCGTTTTAGTGTCACACTCTAAAGAGTCGTTTTTAGTGTCACACTCTTGGTCTGTTAAAGGTACTGTCGGGATTTTCTTCGAGAATAAGTAACGACGACAATACAGACTGTGACTATTTTAAGTTTGTCTGAAGACAAAGACCGGTTCCACCTCAGTAGGGTAAAAAATGTTAATAAGAGAGAATGTTGTTTTTATAGGACTTGTATTATGTTGTTCTTTGGTATCTTTCAGAGACTTTCCACCTTTCTTCCGTTTGACAGACACCCTGATGGTTCCGTATATCATGGTGATCTCGTTTCCACTACTAAAGGGGACCAAAAGAACAATGGAGAATATGTAGAGTCTGACGTCTTCGGGCTTTTATTTTGTTTTCACTTTCACTTCAGAGAGTCAGCACAGGCTGAGAAATGGACTGGGGTACCTGACATCGGATGGTCCAAAGGAGGGAGGTACCCTAAGAGGTCCCTTCTCATGACCTCACCTAACGGTAAAGGAAGAGGTCCCCTAGAAGGGGTGGGTCCCTAGTTTGGACCCAGAGGACGTAAGGTCCGTCTGCGAAATTGGAGACTCGGTGGTCTCTTCGGGTTTTTATTTTGTTTTCGGTTCGAAAAAGGGAGATCGGTTTCCCGGTTCTTTTCTCTACGGATTGTCTTGGGTGAGTGGGTGAAACACGACACACCATCGTCTACTACCACGAGACTAAGGGGATGAGTAGGTGGTAAGGAAGGATCACTTTCATCCGTCACAAAGTTAAAGGGGACGACCCGGTACGTTGTGTTCGTCCCTACACTTAAAGGTAGAGATGATTTATTCTTCGTCTTCCAAGAGACTAATTCGATGGTGTCTTCACAGTTACCCCGACTCGGTCCTCGACTAAAAAGTGGAGAGTGGATCACCTTCGTTCACCATAAACCTAAGGAGACGTTTCCATTACTGTCTCCTCAGGGCAGTGACTAGGCTGACTCGTTCCATTATGTCGAGTCGTGAGGTGAAAGAAAGGTAGAAATCACAGTCACTCCGGGTCACCCATTGACTTCGATAAATCACTGGACCGTCGTTATTCTAATTTATTCCGTTATATTCAAGAAAATTAAACCACGGAGGTTGGTGGATTACAGTCCCTCGGGTTACTCGTCGATTCATAGATGGGAGTGACCGTTGTTACTCCGTCTCGTTCACTAAGTTCCCTCTCTATCAACTGTGAGGTGAAGGGTAAAGAAAGCACAGTCCACCGTGTCCTCTTCGACTCGGAGGTGTTAAGTCGTAGTTTTTTCTTCTTGATACCCACCTTCCGTCCATGACTCGATGGAACAAGGGGACCATAGTCGTTCCGGGTCGTCCCTCGCTCGAATGCACGTGTCGACCTCTGTTACTCTACCACACTCAGTCCCGGGAAAAGATGTTTCTGCTACAGTTACTCTGACTCCCTCCCTGACTGTTATATAGGGTGGGTAGATGTTTTTCCGTTTCACTCAGTCTTGAGGTAAAAAAGGTCCCATCATAGTCGTTTCGGGTCGCTCTTCGTTTTGTATGTGAAGGTTGGTCCAAAAGTACGACGTTGATTTGTTACCCTGACGGATAAATTTTTCTTTTACTTTATCCAGGTTAACAGGACTTTATATTATAGGGTTTACAGGTCCGATGTTAACGTTTAGAGAGTAGTATGGTTATGGATCCTGTTATTGTTGAACTTACTTTTTTTCTGTCTGTGGTTGTAACTCTACTTAATTTATGACCTTATCAGACTAACCCTAAAATTTCGTCGACAGTTAGTAGTTTTAATGTTTATACGGACTTTGGGTCACTTTTTTTATCTTTTTAGAGTCGTTTATCTATTTTCAATTCTCTCCCTCTCTTCCTCCTTGTCCCTCTTTCTTTCTCTTTCCCCCTCTCTCTCTCTTCTTTTACCTTTAATCTCTTGACTTTTTTAAGTTATTGATTTAAAACGTTTATCGACACACCCTAGTTATCATCTCACCTTTACTTTTCCTGTCTTAGTCACTTAGACTCTAGTTATCTTAAATGAGTCTACTGTAACTTTTTTACTTGTCTCAGAGTCCTAGAGACTCTATTGTTATTTTCTCGATTGTAGGGACTTCTTCTCCCCTCTCTCCTTGACTTTTTCATGAATTTCTTTATTACCGACTTCGAAAGTATTTAACCCCCTCCCCCCTTTAATTCGGTATTAGTATTTTATTTGACTCGTTTAGAGTTTATTCGGGCTTCTTTAGGTATGGTTCAATGTAGTATTAATTTGAATTTTATTTTTAGATATCTGTTTCTTTTTTGGAACTTTCGTCTGTCTCTTTTTTCTGTGAACCTTTCAATGACAGTAAACTTAACTATAAGAGGAGTTTATTATCTCTACTTTCCTCTTTGTCTACTTAGGTGTTAATATAATTATCAAGTTCTGAAGTTGTGGGGTGAGAATCTTGATGATTTGTCATTTAGTCATTCTTATGTCTTTTTGTTGTGTCAGTTGATTGTCCTGGATTCACTTTATATATTTTGTGAGATGAGTTTTAGTTGTCTTATATATATAAAAAGTTCATGGTTTCTTTGGAAGTGATACTCTCTGGTATGACTCAGTATTGTATTCAAGTATTTTAAATTTTAATGACTTTAATATGTATCATAAGAGAGACTAGTGTTACATTATTTTACTTTAGTCATTGTCTTTCTGTTATCCTGTTAGAGACTTGTGAACTTTTAAAATTGTTGTATAGATTTATTGCCAACTATTTTCTCCATCAGAGTTTCCTTTTAAATTTTTATATATCTTGACTTACCTTTAATTTTATGTCGGATAGTTTTAAAAACTCTGTCAATTTCGCCTCAACACTCTTCAAATATCGTGGTTTACGAATGAAGTCCTTGTTCCGTTCTAGAGTTTAGTTAATACAATCAAAGATAAGGTTCTTTGAATTCTTTTTCTTCTTGTTTTATATGGGTTTCATTCATCTGTTTCCTTTATGACTTCTATCTCGTCTTTAGTTACTTTGACTTTTGACCTTTCGTTGTCTCTTATAGTTACTTTCTTTTTCAACCACGGGGGGTTTTTAGTTATCTTCACCATTTGGAGGTCGTTCTGACTGTTTCTATTTTTATCTGTATTTTGTAGTTACACTCATTTCTTTGTCCATGAAAGTGATATCGAGTGAATAAGTAATTTTACTATTATTCTTATGACACTTGTTGAAATATTCGTATTTAAGTTTTTGTCTTTTTTGTCTAGTTAAAGAGTTTTTGTTGTTTGAATGTTTTAAGCTGGTTCTACTTTATCTGTAGACTTCTCAGGATATCGGTTAAAAATTTTAACTTAAACATGAAAATTTTTAAGGGACATTTTTCTTCTACGGTCTGGGTGACTTCTTAAGATACTTTTTAAATTTCTTCTTAAGTATAGTTAATATATGTTAGAACAAGTCTTTGTCTTGTGAAGAGTGGAGTAAAATACTGTAGACATAATAAGACTATAGTTATAGTTTAGTTCTGTCATGTTTTGATTTTGATATCTGTTCATAAAGTGTGCTTGAGTCTACGTCTTTAGGAGTCGTTTTATGATGGTTTGACTTAGGTTACTACATATTTTTCTTAATATGTGGTATTAGTTCACCTCAAATAAGATCCAAACCTTCCGACCAAGTCTAAAATTTTTTTAGTTAGTCACTGTAGGTGGTATAGTTGTCCGATTTCTTCTTTTCAGTATACTAGTATAGACCGAGTCTTTTTCGTAGATTAGTTTAGGTTGTAAATGAGTACTATATTTTTATTTTTGAGAGTCCTTTGATCCTCATCTCCCCTTGAAGTAGAACTAATAGATGTTTTGTAGGATGTAAATTGTAGTGTCAATCACAACTCCCTGACTTACAAAAGGAGGATTTCAGTCCTTGTAGTAGTAAGTGGTACGAATAAGTAAGTCGTATTATGACCTTCATGATCTACTATGTTATTTCGTATGTATATCTATGTGTTCGTTATTTTCCGTATGTCAAACCCTCCTTTTTCTTTATTTTAATAGGGACAAACGTTTACTGTAACATATAACATATATCAGATACATCTTTTAGGGTTCCTAGATATCTTTAGAAACTCTTAATTATTCGTTCATGTTTTTCCTAGTATCCCACGTTTTGGATAGTGTAAAAGTATATGATTGATCCTCGTATACCCTTGACTTGACTTTTTGTGTTATGGTAAATGTTAATGAGGTATCTTTTACTTTATAAGTCCCCATTTACATTTCGATCGTTGAATACTTTCTTTTGGTTTTCATATTTGTTTACCTTTCCGTCTTGAACAATTGTCTAGTTTTCGGTGTTGTATGCTTTCCACCAGCGACTGACACATGGTCCTTAATCCTGACTTTGTTCGTAGAACTTAATGTTAAAACAATAAACAAGAAATGAAGTGTACCCTGTTCTTTAGAACCACCGACTCTGCCATTTCTTAGACGGACGTTACGTCCTCTGGTCTCAAACTAGGGACCCAGTCCTTCTAGGGGACCACTTCCTTTCCCGTTGGGTGAGGTCATAAGAACGGACCTCTTAAACTCCTCTGATCGTCCGATGTCAGGTACCCCATTTCTCAGCCTATGTTGACTCACTGATTGTTGTTTTTGGTTTGAGCACACCCTGTACCTTCTTCTCAATTCCTCAGAGGTCTCGACGTAGATATCTCGAAACCCTCCTCACTCGGTGTTCGTCGACGAGTTTGGACTTTCATTTACACAGAGAGAACACGCCTCTATAATCATAAAAGACATACAGAGTGACTAAGGAGTAGTCGGTAGATGGGATTGAAGTCGACAAAGTTTACTCCCCACCCAAGAAGGATAGGAATTCCCCTAGTTTCTGGGATTATCTAGTTAGACTTATACGACCCCCTGGAGTCCCTTCTCAGAATTTGAAAATCTCGACATACCCTATGTCCGTCGGATCAGGGGTGGGATGGACCAGGGGACCCCCTTTTTTCCGTGACCTGTCCCTACGTCTTCCACGACACCTGATATCCCGTCTCGGTAACGAAGTACATTCCCCCACATTTCTTTTTCGAGGACTCGGGTCACGAGGGGTCTACGGCCTTCCGTGTGCCCTCCTCTATTCTAACCCCTATACATGGTTTCTCTTTTTAATTTAGAGTTTACGAAGTCGGTAGAGGAATTGGATCGTAGGTTATGAGAGGTAGGAAGTTAGGGGAGGAAGTTTGGGGGTTGGTTCTCCATCGTTCTAGACCTTCGACAATTGCGGACGTTGTTCGTCTACAATTCGAGGACACAAGGACATCCTCTTTTTGTTTGTTTGTCTTTTGGTGTGCACAGGTTGACTCGGTCAAGTTTCTTTGTTACGTCATTTTTTCTTTTTTTACATTTTCGTTGAAACACCCACCCCGGGAAACCTGTCTAAACTACATGTTATAAAATTTTGTTCTGAAAAATTTTAAGTAAAGGAGAAATTTACAAAACCGGTGTAGGTACACCGTGCACCTTACGGACTCGTCCCTAGATTGAGTACGGGGGACACAACCTTCAGACCTTAGAATTGGTGACCTGGGACCTTCAGGGAACTACATGTAAAAATGACAACAAAAACGTAATCTTAATATCATCTTATAATATTCGAGATTAAGAGACAGAGTATTCAAAGTGTCCTATAAGTAGGGTACCGACTTCTCGACGTCCATCTCTTCTTACAACCCGGACTGAAAGACCAGTAATCGGTGGTCACTAGTCCAGTACTAAATTGTGCTCAAGGGAAGTGGAATAACTTAAGAAATCTTTAACCTCTACCATGTGCAAGACTGTGACTACGGAAAACGGATGACCTTGGAGACCGTTTCCCTGACCATAAAGAATACCGAAACCTGAAACCCAAAACCGTACCGATGATGTCGATAATGTTATGGAACAAAGACTCGACAACAGGTTAATTTAAGGACTATGAATCTCTGGAGTACTCGGAGGATACAGGTAAAACTCCCACTCATTGGAACTTAGGTACTACCTATTCCACCCTTTCCTGGTTTCTTTGGAAGTGAACACTTTACCTATACATGTGACCTTTTACGTCATCGTAGAGTCGAAATTAACGTCGATAGAGACACCTCCTTTAAAATAGAGGGAGACACGACGGAGTTTTTTCGGGTTTCAGTGGTCGACAAACCCCGAAAGTAAAGTGTCTACTAAGAGACTGACGATCCAGGACCAAATGATTACAAGGTTGATTTAACTTTGAGTTATAACAGGTGATTATCGAAGTCTTGGTCGAACTGGTTGATATGTCTGACTTTGCCGAATCCCAACGAGGATGACACCCGTCTTACTTCTGAAAAGAAAGGAAGAAAAAAAAAAGTTGGGTCATTTCTTTGAGAGAAACCCCGGTCCTTTAACCCTTTGACCTTTGTTGAACGTCCACTACTACCTTGACAAAGTGAGTACATCCACGGGTGTTCCTCGAGAGTCAAATCAAGTCAAGTCAAGTCAAGTCAGCGAGACAACACAGGTCGAGAAACACTGAGGTACTTGGTGTCGTGCGGTCCGGAGGGACAGGTAGTTGTTGAGGACCTCAGGTGGGTTTGGGTACAGGTAGTTCAGCCACTACGGTAGGTTGGGAGAGTAAAAGACAGTAGGGGAAGAGGAGGACGGGAGTTAGAAAGGGTCGTAGTCCCAGGAAAGTTTACTCAGTCGAGAAGCGTAGTCCACCTGTTTCATAACCTCAAAGTCGAAGTTGTAGTCAGAAGGTCACTTGTGGGTCCTGACTAGAGGAAATCCTACGTGACCAACCTAGAGGAACGTCAGGTTCCCTGCGAGTTCTCAGAAGAGGTTGTGGTGTCAAGTTTTCGTAGTTTAAGAAGTCACGAGTCGAAAGAAATATGAGGTTGAGAGTATAGGTATGTACTGGTGACCTCTTTGGTATCGGAACTGATCTGCCTGGAAACAACCGTTTCATTACAGAGAAGAGACGAAAGATTATACGACAGATCCAACCAGTATTGAAAGGAAGGTTCCTCATTCGTAGAAAATTAAAGTACCGACGTTAGTGGTAGACGTCACTAAAACCTCGGGGTTTTTTATTTCAGTCGGTGACAAAGTGGTTGATAAACGGTACTTTGAGTCGTGTCCTGACCTTTTCCAGTCAAAAGTAAGGTTAGGGTTTCTTTCCGTTACGGTTTCTTACGAGTTTGAGGGTGTGTTAACGTGAGTAAAGTGTGCGATCGTTTCATTATGAGTTTTAAGAGGTTCGGTCCGAAGTTGTTATACACTTGGTACTTGAAGGACTACAAGTTCGACCAAAATCTTTTCCGTCTCCTTGGTCTCTAGTTTAACTGTTGTAGGCGACCTAGTACCTTTTTCGTTCTTTCAAGGTCTTTTTGTAGATAAAGACGAAATAACTGATACGGTTTCGGAAACTGACACACCTAGTGTTAGTTGACACCTTTTAAGACTTTCTCTACCCTTATGGTCTGGTGAACTGGACGGAGAACTCTTTAGACGTACGTCCAGTCCTTCGTTGTCAATCTTGACCTGTACCTTGTTGTCTGACCAAGGTTTATCCTTTTCCTCATACAGTTCCGACGTATAACAGTGGGACGAATAAATTGAATATACGTCTCATGTAGTACTCTTTGCGACCTGACCTTCTTTGTGTTCGACCTTAGTTCTAACGGCCCTCTTTATAGTTAGTGGAGTCTATACGTCTGCTGTGGTAGGAATACCGTCTTTCACTTCTCCTTGTTTTTTCGGAGAACTACTTTCACTTTCACCTCTCACTTTTTCAACCGAATTTCGAGTTGTAAGTCTTTTGCTTCTAGTACCGTAGACCAGGGTAGTGAAGTACCCTTTATCTACCCCTTTGTCACCTTTGTCACAGTCTGAAATAAAAGACCCCGAGGTTTTAGTGACGTCTACCACTAACGTCGGTACTTTAATTTTCTACGAATGAGGAACCTTCTTTTCAATACTGGTTGGATCTATCGTATAAGTTTGCGTCTCTATAATGAAACGGTTGATTCCAGGTAGATCAGTTCCGATACCAAAAAGGACACCAGTACATACCTACACTCTCGACCTGACACTTCTTCCGACTCGCGGCTTCGTAACTGTGAAAACTTGACACCACAACCTCTTCTGAGAACTCTCAGGGAACCTGACGTTCCTCTAGGTTGGTCAGGTAAGACTTCCTCTAGTCGGGACCCTAAAGAAACCTTCCTTACTACGATTTCGACTTTGAGGTCATGAAACCGGTGGAGTACGCTTCTCAACTGAGTAACCTTTTCTGAGACTACGACCCTCCCTAACCCCAGTCCTCCTCTTCCCCTGCTGTCTCCTACTCTACCGACCTACCGTAGTGCCTGAGCTGCCCGCACTCAGACTCACTTGAGGCCCTCTACCACTACCTGTCCCTCCGGACCGTACGACGCTAAGTACCCCAACGTTTCTCAGCCTGTGCTGACTCGCTGATTTGACTTGACTTGACTGCCTTGGTCTACGGTGCTAGAATCAAAAGACTTACAACTCGAAATTCGGTTGAAAAAGTGAGAGGACAAAGTGAAAGTAGTTCTCCGAGAAAATCAAGAAGTGAAAGATGGTATTGGAGAGATTCTGGTTGACCTTAGTCGAGGGTCGTAGGTCCAACGTTGTTTACAACGGACCTAAGTAACCGAAAGACTTGTACCGTTGTACAGGTGGAGGTGTCTGACCCGATTTCCCTTTTCTGACAACGACTACGTCTTCGATAACGACGTACGGTGTGGACACTGAGAACAGTTTCGGTCCGAACCTGGTCGGTAAAGTCCCGGACACCTGTGTGTGCACGGACACTCGTACACACGTCCTTCCGTCACGTCCGTTGGAACCTTTGTCCGGTCCGTCCGACCCACCCCATTCCCACAGACACTCCGATCTTAAGAAAGTTCCTCGTCGTCGGAACCCGGACGTACAGAGAGCCATCACTCGGGTGTAATGTACCTCGTACGGGAGGGACGGGTGAGGACCGTCTACGGTCGAAGTCATAAACTGGAGAAGACCCCTGGAAGACCGTGGAATGGTGACGACTGTAAAAGAAGACCAAGGACTGGTTGGTTGTGGTCGGTGTACTTAGGTAAAGTGTACATACCGAAAGACTTGGTAAAGGTCAAACTGTTAGACGTGGAAATATCCCGTTTTCCATGAGTTATGTCTGACCATTAGAAGTCTAGAGTTACGGTATAAATTTACTACCGGTGACTCTATAACGGTATAATTACTACGGAATAATTATTCCTACGGTATAATTTACTACTACCGTGTAGCCGGTAGTGTATACTCTCCTCTTTACCTATTGACCAAATTTCATCTCTGTAACTCGTGGTCAGTCCTTCATGTAGGGGTCATTCCTGGAGTCTTCCACGGGGAGTCTCGGACCGGGACCCCTCCTCGACCCGGAACAATTGACGGACCGTGGTAGACGGACTGCATTGTAAGGGGTATTTTTGGAGTCCAAGAATTGGTAAAGGAGACTCCATAATAGAAAATCTGGTAACGAGAGGATCAGTCCTGAATTTACAAATCGTAGGAACGTTTCAATGAACCCTTACGTTCGGTACACCGTGTGGGTTTTATTTAAAAAAAATTTCACATACATTCCTATACCTTTTTATCCTTGGTAGTATGTGAATTCCACTCTTACTTTTTACCACGTTAGTGACACTTTTTTTCACCGTCAAGGAGTTTTATAATTGGTATCTTAATTGTAGTCTTAGTCGTTAAGGATCCATTTATGGGTTCTTATTGTTTTTGTACAAGTTTGTTTAGAAGTCGACTCAAGTCAAGTCAGCGAGTCAACATAGGCTGAGAAACGCTGGGGTACTTAGTGTCGTGCGGTCCGGAGGGACAGGTAGTGGTAGAGGGCCTCAAGTGAGTCTGAGTGTAGGTAGCTCAGGCACTACGGTAGGTCGGTAGAGTAGGAGACAGCAGGGGAAGAGGAGGACTGGGGTTAGGGAGGGTCGTAGTCTCAGAAAAGGTTACTCAGTTGAGAAGCGTACTCCACCGGTTTCATGACCTCAAAGTCGAAATCGTANAGGAAGTCTTACCTGACCAACCTAGAGGAACGTCAGGTTCCCTGAGAGTTCTCAGAAGAGGTTGTGGTGTCAAGTTTTCACAGTTACGAAGCCGTGAGTCGGAAGAAGTGTCAGGTTGAGACTGTAGGTATGTACTGGTGTCCTTTTTGGTATCGGAACTGATCTGTCTGGAATCAACCGTTTCATTACAGAGACGAAAACTTATACGATAGATCCAACCAGTATTGAAAAGAAGGTTCCTCATTCGTAGAAAATTAAAGTACCGACGTTAGTGGTAGACGTCACTAAAACCTCAGGTTTTTTATTTCAGACTGTGACAAAGGTAACAAAGGGGTAGATAAAGGGTACTTCACTACCCTGGTCTACGGTACTCGAAGCAAAAGACTTACAACTCGAAATCCGATTGAAAAAGTGAGAGGTGAAAGTGAAAGTAGTTCTCCGAAAAATCAAGAAGAAGTGAAAGACGGTATTCCCACCACAGTAAACGTATAGACTCCACTAACTATAAAGAGGGCCGTTAGAACTAAGGTCGAACACAAAGAAGGTCAGGTCGCAAAGAGTACTACATGAGACGTATATTCAATTTATTCGTCCCACTGTTATATGTCGGAACTGCGTGAGGAAAAGGATAAACCTTGGTCAGACGACAAGGTACAGGTCAAGATTGACAACGAAGGACTGGACGTATGTCTAAAGAGTTCTCCGTCCAGTCCACCAGACCATAAGGGCAGAGAAAGTCTTAAAAGGTGTCAAATGACACTAGGTGTGTCAGTTTCCGAAACCGGATCAGTTACTTCGTCTTCATCTACAAAAAGACCTTGAGAGAACGAGTTGAGAAATTATACTAGGTTTTCGATTGGATACTATCGAGAGTTACGGGTTTGTATCTTGTGAAACTTGTTGTATTATTATATCGTCATGACTTACTTCACTTTTCTCACCCTCGTTTTCTCGACTGGATTTTTTCACCCCTCGTTGTTGTATTTACTTAGAATGTACTTAAAACGATTCGGTTTGGGTCCATTATGTGTATTAAGGTACACTGTAAGACTTTTCCCATTTTAATGTCTTTCTTTTGTATAGTCTCCCACATGGTTTCGTCCGACTCGTGTCGGGAATCATCCGTCGGTAACGACACGGAGTAATGAGACGTGAGACAATGGTCCGTTATCCAGAACGAGTCGGTAACAAGCTACGGAGTCCCACGGGGAGGGTGTTCGTTGGTTGACAGTTATTCACTGGCAATCAACGGGACGAGTCGATCACAAGTCACGGCGTTACCCGGGACGGATGTTCATTGACAATTATTCCCTGACAATCCCTTCACTAAGTCGGTTCCGAGTCACCACACCGCCAGTAGTCCACCACTCACTCCATTCTCAGTCTAAGTCCAGAAGAGGAACTCCGGGAGGTCGAGTAGGTCGGAACCCAACTTTCCGGGTCCCTTGTCTCACCCTTGATACAAGACATCCCGGGGTCTCGGGAACGATTCCGGGAAGTGATCCATAACCGTGTCTATAACTCCATCGTCACTGGGAGAGGGACTAGGGACAGAGACTCTGGATTATCGTCACCGACACACAAAACCAGTGTGAGAGACTCTGTACTAAAAGGGTAAGTCCGTGGGACTTATCTAACTCCCGGTCAACCCGACCCACAGAGTGAGGGAGTCCCTATTGTTGACCCATCCCACACCCTTGGACCGGACTTCCTTTATGGTTGACTCTAGACGGAGGAGAATCGGTCCTGACCCTGGAACCTCCCACTTTCGATACGGAACCCTAAAATGGGAAAGAAAGTCCTGTCTCTGATTGTAAACAAACCATCTCTAAATGTCCTTGTAGACGGTACTGGACTGGAGTTCTTCTAGGATGTCGTTCTTTAAACGTTGTTGGTGTGGGTAGGGAGTGGAAAACGAAAATTTCCCCGAACAGCTTTCAAAAGTCATTGAAACCCTAAGACTCCCGTAGTCAGTGGGTAGAGGAACATACTTAGACATTATTCGGAAAGAGACATGATTTGAGACAAAATCATAACTACCCGGAGTGACACACAGCCCGTCTCTGAACACTAAGTGATTGTCCAACTTATTGGTACCAACACAATCCGTCAATCTTATCCTTTTTCCTCAGGTTTTACCACCACCGATTTTTCTGTTTCTTTCGTTTTTCGGGTACTTCCACCTTGTTTTCTTTTAGACGTCTACCTCACTCTTGGAGTCCACTTTGTTTGTCGAGAGGACCGGTCGGGTCAAATGTATCCCTTCCGAGTTCCCCTCCTCTGTCTTGTATATTTTTCTCCTCGGTTCTAACTCGGAGAGAGGAAAAACCCAGTCGGGTGGGAGTGCGGAGCTCTTACATGATAGAAAACGAACGGTTTATTTTGACTCGATAATGACTCGACATTGTGTCCAGACGGTAAAGTTTAGAAACGACACCGCTCTGTCTTGGTTCCTTTAATGTGTGAGGGGGGTTTTATAGACCACGGAATTTAGGCTGCAGAGTCTAAATTGGACCGACTTTGTTGGGGTCGAGTCGGGGTCGCTCGTCTCTGGTTCGTGCCGTCTTCGGGTTGAACCACTTTTGAGTGTACCACCTTCGACTTACGTTTCCTTTGGGTCACGTCACCTTCACTGTTCTTCGGATCGCACGACCGTTGACCCTGTTCTTGTTTCTCGTCTTTCGAGTACACCGAGTCACAGTCTAAGGTCTTCTGGAGGTCAATTCCATCCTCCAAGAGCGGGGATACAGACCTTCCTGTATACCGATTGTTTTAGAATTAAGGAAATGTTAGAGAGTAAAGAACAAAGGAGTTTGGGGGACTCTTGTCTGCTCGTCGTCACCCACGTTAACTCCCTGAGACCGTCCCCTATGAGGGGTCACACAGGGTTTCCGAGACGACACAGGACGTGGGATCATCGACAACGGGTTCGCCCACTCCCAAGAAGACAGGAATTGGAGGAAACACGGTTCCTAGTCCGGTTGCTTTTAACACACGTGTCCAGTCCATATATCGTCTAAAAGGTCGCTCAAAACTTTCCCCAAGGAACCGTGCAAAAAGGGTGACGAAAAAGGAGGGTAGGAAGTCAAAGAGAGAGGTAGATACGGTGACAAATGTTTCATATCTCGTCCAGTAGTAGAAAGGTAAAGACTTTCAACACAAACTTTGACAAATGGATTCTGACCCTGAGTTTGGGTGCACCGTCCATGATACACGATACGAGTCAGTGAGTCAACCCAAGATGGTCCTGAACTCGTTCCGGTTTCGGGTGCCACGGAGCAAAGTCCTGTATTACTACGAGTCCAAGAACTATAGAATAACGTTTTTCTTAAGTCACTCTCTGTGTCGTTATCCATTCTCCATCTAAACAAACCTAAGTCTCTCGTCGTGTCAGGTGTCACACACGGTAGTGACTCCCTCTCATACCGTCGGTACGTTACACACCAATCAAAAACACTCGACCCACTAAAGTATACGATTACTCACCCTCCTAGTAAGGTTGTTAACCCCTTGGTGGGTCAGGAACCAGAAAACTATCACGGAACCTTGACAAGACCACGGAGACCCATACAATAAACCGAACGTCTAACTCCTAGTTCCAAATCAATTTAAACTGAACAGACGTTAGAACCTGGGTAAACTAAAATTAGTAAAATACGATACGGGAACCCGATACAATAAGAAAGTTTTCAACACGGGACGGGGGAAGTCAGGACAAAGTACGAGAAAAGTACTCGGGGTAGACCCGGGTGTTATAACGCAGATATTAGAAGACCTTCCTGTTGGTCTTCTGTCGACCGGGACCCCTCCCTTTATGACATATCATAGGTTAGGGAGATCTCTCAGTCCGGAAGTAGAAGGTACAAAGGATGTACACGCTGTTATCGCGGAGAGTCACCTGGACGATCCCACCCACTGTCCGTGTGTTATGGACGGTCTTCAGGTAGACAACCACCGGAGGGAAGTTCCCGTTAACCCGAAGGTCCCTGTTACAAATAGTGAAACCCTCAATCGGGACGTCCGACACACCCGGGTTTGGGAATAGTAGGAAGAGGATTTCAATGTTTGTATGGGAGTCTAGTTTAGAGGTGAGGTGAAAATACCTTGTGTACCAGACAACGGATAATAGTTAAACAGGAATTCGGTGAATGATTGAGGATGTTGGTCCTGGGACGGGGAAACATCCGTTGTAGCGAGGTGGTTCGAATAATAATTTTATAAGAATTACGGGGATTGTCATTGTCTATTGGGTGAGTAAACATTAATGAAGACAATAATGGATTTCACCCAGATAATGTTACTTTACAAATGGTAACCTTTGTGGGATTTGACGAGAATAACTCCTGATCTCCTCCTTTAATATGATAGAGTCTCGATATTTTCCTATTCCGAGTACCGATAAAACGGTCCAAGTCAGTGTCCGGTGTCCGAACCTAACGAAATGTAGTGCCATGGATAAAGGTAGACACCACCTCTTTGACCGTTACTCAATTCTATTGTTGGGGAATTAGGATGGGTCGTGATCAGTACGATCGCTGGAATCCCTACGGGTTGAGGTCGGACCCTAGGGTCCTCCAGCTGGACGGAGCTGGACGGATCCCTAGACCAGGGACCCTCCAACAGTGTGGAGTTGGACGAGTCCTTAGACGGTCAGGTTCCCAGGGTCCTTCAGCTGTACGGAACTGGACGGGTCCTTGGGTTAAGAGTCCTCCGACTAAACGGAGTCGGACGGGTCCCTAAACTAGAGGTCCTCCGACAATACGGAGTCAGACGGACCCCTAGACGTGGACTGGGTCCCTACGGGTCGAGAGTCCAACGTTGTCATGACGCATCCTATTCGAAGTCTTTTTGCGTGGGGATTCCTTCAGGTGGGTACCTTTATCTTCCTTCGGATAATCAACACCCTTCCACGGACCAGAGTCGTTATTGAGTCCTCAGGTTGTTCTTGTAGTAACGGAAAGACCTTTCAGACTTTCTCCGGGAGGTTTTCAAATGGTTATACCTGAATTTCTGAGAATGCTCCCTGTCCACTAAAATTTCCTGTTTAAGGAAAGGGTTCCACGTAGTCTGTAGTCCTATTTCAATATTGTCGATCTCTTCGTCCTGGGACGACGGAGAAATCTACTCTACCAGGTCTGTCGGTGGTTATGGAAAATCTTGTCCTCTCCCTCCGGTTCCGGGTCCTTTCCCTCTTTTCCTTTCTCTGTCCCGCACGGGTCTACGACCGGCGGGAAGTCCCTTCGGGATACCGTTTGGGGCTCATGAACTTCCTGTTCCGTACTCCATTTACGGATTAGACATATGTCCGTCCTGGAACCCGGTTTCTCACAGGTTTGGCACCGTTCAGAGGATTTTACCGAACGATGTTTACAATAGTTGACCCTGAGACCTGACATGTGACAGGAACCCTGGGTTCTCGGAGTCCCAATTCCCGGCTCGAAAGGGAGTGCTACCAACAAACTGTCCTGACTTCACCGAGTGAGGTCGGTCGGGTGGACAGTGTCTATTGGTAGTACCCCGACCTCGGTTCCCACGTCGTTCTACACCGTCCATCTCGGCTCTTAAAGAACCAACTGTGTTCTCGATGGATGAGACAGGACTGGAGGATGAGACCTCGGAAGAGGAGGGTTTGGACATGGTAAAACTCATGATGTCCTTTTTGTTAATGTTTTTCTAAGAATCAACGAGCCTACCTGTTTATAAAAGGGTGGTCGAAGACCACCAGGGACTCACAGGATGAGGGAATAACCCTTCTCTAGAAAGAGACGAAAGCTTTAGAACGTCGATAACGTCAGGACTATCTTCTACGAAATTTTGAGAGAGAACCCCCGTTTGATAAAAATGGTCGATGGTTTACTTTATTGAGGACTTACCGTCTTCGGTAAATATCTGCAGACTAGTTTCCTAGGCGTCTATATTTCATCACGACTACCTTTTAGGTCCGGAGTGATATAGATAGGGGAACACTCCAAGAATTGGGTCGGTAGGAGGACAGATGGGGGTTCCCGAGAGAGGGAAGTGAGAACGGATCTTTGAAACCTGGTAACAAGTTTTGGGACTCTCTCTAACAGTCTTCTAAAAGACTGGTCAAGAGTCGTTTAGACCGTGTGACTACCTTCGTAGAAACACAACCTACCTTTTTCTTCTCGGTCTCTACGTCATCAGAGGCTAAAACTCTAGTATCTCCGATTTGGAAACGGTGGTCATGAAGTCGGGTTAACGGACTCGAGTATCGGGACTAAGCTCGAAATCTCGACCCTTTTTCTTTTTCTCATCAGTAAATGTGACTGAGGTTCATACGGAAAGACCACGATGTACTTGTACGACGATAAACCTTTCTTTCTCCGATGAACTGGTGGGGTCCCAGGGTTTAGTTCGTACCACTAGTTTAGGAATCCGAGAACCTCCGTCAGGTAGACGAGTGACTCTAAAGTCAGAGGATAACGTCTCCTGTGGTTTTCCCCTCGTTCCTTCACCGTGTTCCCTGGTTCGTCGGTTAATCCGTCGATTCTCTCGTCGTAATGTCTTGTTACTGGATCATCCCCGACGGTGGAATCAAGGTGTCTGATTAAACGGTCTTTGAGGAAGTATATAACTTTCACTCTGAGAATTTCGATTCTCACTCCCGAAAATTCTTCTACTATACCCCACCAAGGTTTTCCTCACTGAGGAACTGAGAAAAAAGACGGACCCTCGGAGGTCACCTTCAACCAATTGAGGAATGTACGGTGGTGAGTAAATCCCCTCTTCCGGGAGGTTTCTAATGATCGTTCCAGGAAGTCTCCTTGTCCGGAGGTTTTACTGATATTTAGTTCACCAGAGGAGAACAGGGTGAACGGTGAATTTGTTGAGGTTCCTCGATCTTCTGAGGTCGGACAGGTTGTCGTACCCTGTATGGGTCCTCTCCTGACCGTCTACCTGAAGTGAGTCTACGGTCAAAGAGTTCTCATATTTATGGATGATCAGTACTATCTATGTAAGTGTCCTACCTAACTTCTAAAAAGGTGGACCTGACTCTTCCGACTCCTTCATCATTTTTGTTTGTTTGTTTGTTTTTTGACGAGGTACTTTAGTAAGGTTCTAAACCGGACGGGTCCAATAATGTTTCACTGTTATCCTGTAGTAAATGAAGATTCCAGTGGGTTCCCCAGAGATTTCGTAACCCGTAATGAATAATGGAGGTAACACGGACCTCCGGAGTCGGAAGTCCTTTTCATCTTTCTCGGTTGATTAAGAATTTTAGTGGTTATTGTTTCTATTGGGTCCTCTGAAGGGTACTTACCTTCCTCCGAAATGGGTGTCGAGAGGAGGTGTGGGTATAACGGGGATTCCTTTTCCAACCAGAATCGGGAATACTCTACGATATAACCTCTGTAAAACAAAATATAGTTACTGGAGAAGGATCTAGGTCTCCGAGTCTGGGAGACCAGAATGTGGTACCGGTGACCCGTTAAGGTTGTTCTTTATGGGAACACCCCACAGTTGGTCCTGGGTTTTCTAAGATTTCTCGGTGGTGATATACGAGGTCCCTGAGTTCAGGATTAATTTCAGACCTTTCTACCCAGGGGTTTCCGAGTTGAGGTCGGGTGTACCTTCCCGGGGATGGGACATTATGAAAGATGGGGGTGTCGTCAGTTCCATGGTCCCGTGTTGAGAACCTAAGTGATGAGTGCTCAGTTCGGTACCTTCTTTTGTCTTCTCCCGTGAGTCATGTGGACACTCGGGGACCCTTTAGAGTCTATAGATAGGTCCTGATGTTTACTCACAGTAAGATTACTTGTAAGAGTTAAATTCAAAGGTCCTTATTCCAAAGAGTCTTATCGAGATTTCTCGGTTGTGTCGAACTGTCTCCAACATGAGGTTTTATCTATCTTCTATCTAAAGGACTAGGGACTTGTTCCTCCTTGAACTCGGTAGAACTTACTCTGCACAACAACGACCCAATTATGGAGGTCGGTTCAATTTCTTTCAGAGTGTCAGGAGTTCTTTTTGTAAGTCTAGGATACCCTAGAGTTTCTTGCTCGACCTCTCAGTAGTTCCACCGATATTAGAGAGAAACCCCCTAGGAAAAGGACCACTTCACCTTAAACCTCAACCGATTACGTAGATGATTGGGTACAATAGTGGTATAATTACGACGAATACTAACGAGGTACATAATCGTTAACAGATTCGGTAAAACAGACGGGTCCAGTTGTTCGATGTTGTACGTTACGGTCAAGTTGTTCCTATATCTTTTGATGTGGGTTGGTGTCTTTTATAGTGAGTGGGAATCTACCTGTGACGATATTCCTGAGACTTCGAACTCTGATCGTTCTCTCCCTCCGGGTTACGGGGATCAGTAGGGTCGAGTCGTCCTTCATCGGTCTCTCTGGAGTTGTGGGGATAAGGGTTCCTTAACCCGGAGGGTAGAGAACTCCCCCCCTTACAATCCATCAATCTTACCTTTTTTCTCAGGTTTTACCGTCACCGATTTTCTGTTTCTTTCCTTTTTCGAGCACTTTTACCTTGTTTTCTTTTAGACTCCTGGTCTCACTCATGGTGTCCACTTTATTTGTCTAGAGATCGGGTTAAATGTATCCTGTCCGAGTCGTCTTCCTCTGTTTTGTAAAAATATTTTTTTCCTCGGTTCTAACTCGGAGACAGGAAAAACCCAGTCGGACAGAAGTGTGGAGGTCCTCCATGATAGGAAACGAGTGGTTTATTTTGACCCGACATTGTTTCGACATTGTGACTAGACGGTAAAGTTTAGAAACGTAACTCTGTCTTGGCTCCTTTAATGTGTGAGGGGGCTGTCAACCCTTATTTTGTTTATAGGTATGACTGTATTTATTTACTACAATATTTATTTAAACCCCTTACTTTTAGAAGGGAATGTCTTCTAAAGGTTAATTATTTCTTCTCCACTTTATAATTTAGTGGTTGACCTTATGGTGTCATTATTGACAACGTACGTTCTAGGTGGTTACTTTCCATTTTAATCACCGGTTTTGAGATTCATCCTTCTCATATAGACGTATTGGAGTTTCCAAGAGTTGGGTTTAAATGATGATTTACACCGTCAAATTTTTATAGTGGGATTTAAACTCTACGTCGAATAAAGACGGGGGTGACTCACGTGACCTGAAACATTGGTCACATATGTGACCTGAAGATTCGGATCTAACCTTTCCCTTTTTAGGATTTCTATCACCTCTTTGAGTAGTCTGTGCTGGAATTACTTTATTGGTTCCGATTATATTCAATGCAACTATTAGTACACAGGGGAGTATGTGTCCTTCCTGTGTAGGAGAGACTCTATAAAGATTTTTAGAATTTGAAATCAGGTTAGTCCTCTTTTATAGTCTGTTTGCATTTAAAGCCCTGTTAGAAGTTTTATACACTGGTGATAAGAAGTTTGTAGACTTCCATTATTTTCTGTTTCTGGTTCTTTGATAATATCCGACCTACTCTGGTTTGTCTACACTGCTGATTTGTATGACACCATAGGACCTAACTTAGGATCTAGTCATTTTTCCTGTAACTACCTTTTTGCTTATTTGAGACATCAAAGTAATCTTAACATGGGTATAGTGAAAGAATCAAAACGATTTACATGGTGCCAAAACGTTTTACAATTGTTAATTCCCTTTGACCCACTTCTCATGTGCCCTGGTTGGACTCGTTGAATTTTCAATAATTTTTTTTAAAATTGCTGCAACTGGCCTTTCTCAATTGATGTATAAGAAAATACTCTTCAAGTAGTATTTGATTGTCCGAGTATACTGATATGACACAGTTTTTACAGTACTCTTACGGGTGTATTTTCTGATATATAAGCCAAGGTCCCTTTTGCCAACCAAACCTTTCTACTCTTTCACGAAAGAAGGAATTCAAATTACATACTTGTGAAAGCGTACATACTTGTTAAAAATAATTATGACTTGACGATCCAGCGAAAAAAGGAGTAAGGTCTCTTGTTCAGACGACGAGTGTCTATAGTAAAATCAAATGTATTTAAACGACAGATTTGACGATCTTCTATTCAAATAGTTTTGTTTTTATTGTAGACAAGTGAAAGTGTTTATTTTAAGTCCATGGTGAACTACACAGATCAGTTTTTACGTGTGACGAAACTGTATGTAGATACCCTGTGCCTGTCTTAGGTCCCAAGTCCATCGTCCTCACTCATATTGTCTATCATTAGAGAGTCGAGTCAGTTATTCCGTCTTTGAGAGGTCGACTAAAGATCTCACCCGTACCACATATAAACCTTTCTTAGAATTCTTTGTATGACTTGTTAAATACACGACCTTGAGTAGGATTCACGAAAATGTTCTGTTTGTAAGACCTAGAAGTATTTTTGGCAATCCATGACATGATGATAATCGAATGAAAATGTTAAATCCTCACTCCGCACGAAGATATCCATCTCGGTGAAAAGGTTTCGTTTGATGGTCCTCGATTTAAGGTCGAGAGACGATGGCGTGGCGCGGCGCGGCGAGGGAGGGAGGGAGACGCGTACACGTAGGGGCGGAAGAGGCGGGCCGAGCAGGAAGGCGCCGGAGGTCGGGGAGCACCCTATGTTAGGGACCGGAGGTCCAGGTGCCCGCTCCCTCGACGCCCACTCGGGGCCTCCCACCCCCGCTCCCGGCTCGCCCGAGGCGCGCCGACCCTCTCGGCCGGCTCCGTCGCCACGGCCCACCACCCAACCTCGGGGCGCTTGTGACGCGCTGGGGCCCTCAGACGTCGCAGACGTCTTGACTTCCCTGCCGTCCGCCCCCGCGAAGACGGAATTCCCCGGTCTCAGGGCACACCCTTGCGCCGGAGAGTCCGAGCGAGCCAGACGTCCACAAGGCGGGGAGTCGCCTCGCCCGCCGCGACAGGACACCGGCGCCCACCCCTCACGCGCACGCACTTCACACGCGACCCGGGTGCTCCCACCCCCCGCCGGCCCATCCTCCACCCCCTCTCGCTAACGCGGACACACTGTACAAACACGCGTGAAGTGCATCACTGCATACGCAAAGAGGACGCGGTCCGAATGCCCCTCGGCCCTCCGATATCTGGTAACAGAGGACGTCCCGGGGCTTTATTTACTTAAAGGTCCTGGTTTAACGGCGGATCTCTGAACCAAAAGAATAGACATTTTACGTCTGGAGATATCACGAACGGCGAAACCCGACAAAACTCGCGGGTGCAAAACAGTCGACGACAACACAAACAAGACATATCCGCCGACCTCGAACCCGGGGAGTCAATTCAGCAAACACTTTACCTAACCTTCCCCGACCTGGTGGATCGGTGGTTTCGGAAAAGGACCGAGACAATTGTAATGAGCCTAGGATTCAATAATAAACAATATAGAAGTAAACAATAAACAACATATATTAGTACTGTGCCACAGGACTTCGGTAGCTTCCGACACACTACCACCTTCCAGACCCTGTTTAAATTCTTCTCTCTCCACTCGACCTCTACTCGCCCCACCTGTGTGTCCGATGTGTCCTTTACTGTGGCGAAATCTTTAAACACTTCGGTACCAACCCCAACTTTCCGAGTGGTCGGTATCAATTTTAAGACAGTAATAGGCAGGGATTGTGGAGAAGGAGAGGATTGAGAGGTAAGTAAGAAACGACTCCAATCGACAGGAGCTCGTCACAAGGTAACAACTACCGTAGATCTCTTTGCGATTCCAAGGACGAAGGGGATCGGAGTCTGTGTGTCCTACCATCACGTCTGTCCAGGAAAAACCCAATAGTCAAAGAATAACTTTCTACGTTTTTCTTTACTCGGGCTCTTCTACTGACCGAGACTAGTACGTCAAACAATCACTGTCTTAGTGTCAACTTTCAGTCCAGACGTCTAAGAACCCGGTGTCGGGTAAAACAGTAAAACAATCCAGTCTCAATCAAAAAATACTTTTCTAGGAAAACTTTTAACATTCGCCGAATCTTGTTTGAAAAATTTTTTTATTTAGAACGGAATTCGTGGGGTAGGGAAAAAAGTCTCCAAAGAAACTAATAGACTAGAGTATCCTAATTACCACAGTCGTCTACTCTCAGTCTGTCCTGAATCACTGATTTGTTGTTGTCATTCTTCCACAAAAAGGGGGGGACCTTGGAGTCAAAACTGTTTAGGGATCACATAGAAAATCCAATGACAAGACAATTCGTAGGAGAGTACAAAAATTAAAAAGACACAGTGTTTTGGATTTAACCATTATTTGGAAGGGTTGGATCCCTAGCTTGGGTCCAGAGGTCGTAAGAAATACCTGACTCGGTGGTCCCTTTGGGCCATTATTTAGTCATTCTTCGTTTTCAAATGTTAGTGAGTCACTTTTCATAGTCCAGATTCCAGTTGTATTTACCCTCGGTGTATACTCGTCCATTCACAGAACACACACCTCGACACATCCGACCACTTAGATCTTTGATTTTCTGTTCGGTTCAAGAATGAAGGAAGAAAGAGGGAGTCGAGAGGGAGGAGGTGATTCTCACTTTTTACTTGTTTAGGGTCCACTCAAAAAAAAAAAAGGGGGTGAAATAGGTTTTACTCAAAAGATTTCAAAAATTTCCAAATAATTTGGCACACAGTCGAGTAAACACAAAAATCGAAGTCATCGTCTATCAGGACCGAAAACAAAGACGTAACGGTGAATTTAAAGTTGGATTATGTACGTCAGAACGAGGAAGTCATGGAGAGGTGGACTTAGTAAAGAACTTTTTCGGTGGTCTAACATCATTTTAGGTCAAAAACAGAAACAGAATCAGAATCACCTGGGAAAACGTCGTAAACTATGATAATGCACCTCAGACAAAACTTTCAGAGGAGACAACAGATGCTGCGATTCGAGGATCAAGAGGGAAAGGATTGGAGACACGGAGTACTTCAACAGAAACGGAAAACGGAGTTGTAACGAATAGGGACCCAAATAACGAATAGGTAACAAAGAGACAAGAATCTGTTGACGGGAAGAGTCTATGGATAAAAAGGACTGTTGAAAACAGAAATTTTTAATTTTATGAAATTTTAACAATCATATAATTGTACCAAAAATTTTTTACATTCACTATGTCTCTTTTATTTTTAAGTGTAGGGAAGGAGAGACATGGAATCCGAAGGAGGTGCATCCTAAACAAATCGTAGATTTGACACAGAGAAAGTGACTCTCACTCTCTCCAAAATAATTGTTGATACGACCTTGTTGACCGTATGTAACCCTGTCAGGGTCTACTTGACGTCACATAACAGTGAGTCGATATCCATATGTAATAAAGACTAAAGAAAAAACAGGAAGGACACAAAGAAAATAAGTCAACTTTCTTTCATACACGGGAGAAAATAAATTTACCCTTAGATAACATGAATCCCGAAAAATTCAAATCTACATGGACATATATGGACCTCGACTAAGACGACGAGTCTCTTGGATCTGTGATTCATCACTCAGATTTGTGACAAAGGGTAAGAAAGAAAAAAACCAACGAAAAAAGTGAAGAAAAAAGTCGAACAAGGTCCCTTAGACATTGTCTTGTATCTAAAGAAGAAAGAAACAATATTAGTGTACCTTTAAGTTAAGACTTACAAGGTGTCAAATAATTTGATCATTAATTGATAAAGGTTGGAAAACGATGATGTTGGATACAAAATTACTTATTGAAACATGTAATCCAAATAAGACAGTATATGTAAGGGTCTTTACTCTAATTAAGACAGTCCATTTAAGGGTCTTCACTATAAACCCTTATATATTTAAGAGTTTGCCAACTGACGCTAACTATTTGAACTAGACAAACCACCCTAATATCTATGAAACATAAATGTAACCGTAACGTACTCTCACGAAAAAGAGGTGTCGAAGAGGGTATTTTTATTACACCAAGTGAAAACCTAAAACTGTAGACTATCCATTTTTAAACATAAAATACATCAAATGTAGACATTAATAGGATTACGAGTCACTCCAACTTCTAAAAAAAGTGTATAGATTTTCTACAGAACAAACATACAAAGACACTAGACAAGTATAGAAAATGGGTAAAACGAGAATCCAAAGACCGAAAAAAAAGAAAAAAAGTTACAGACCAATCGAGAAACGTACAATCACTAGGATTACGAATAGAAAGTATATTCAATGTCTTATAATAAAAGAACATATAGTAAACAGAAAACTATTCACAAGGACCAAAGGGAGGGGAGGGGTACGTCCACAAGACGAAGTCCTATGGTGTAGAGTGAATCAGTAGTACAAAGGAATCCGAGGGGAACCGACACTGTTAAGGAGTCTAAAAGGAACAAAAACTTCTGCAACAGTCAAAACTCCTCATGTTTAGTCCACAAAATATCTTACAGGAAGTGTACCCTTAACAGACGACAAACAGGATACTGATATAACCCCATTAACAAAAGAACCTCTTTCTGGTGTCTCCATTTTACAGTAAACCAGTACAGAATAGTCCCCATTTAAGAGAGTGTACTGAAAAGTGAAAAGTTTTTTACTACATGGTGATAACTAGTAGTCGGACTTCGACACACCATAATTGAAAGAGGTGACATTTCAGTGAGAAAAAAGGGGAGACAAAAGTATTATATGATAAACCTTCCTTCACCCCCCAATATGGTGTGGAGGAAGAGTCACCTCATAGGTGTATTTGACAATCCGTAAGACGTGTCCTCTAAAATTATAAATAATTGAGTCAGTCGCCTCTTCATGAGGTCATGAGAACGGACCTTTTAGGGTACCTGCCTCCTCGGACCACCCGACGTCAGGTACCCCAGTGTCTCAGTCTGTACTGACTCGCTGAAGCGAAAGTGAAAAGTGAAAATACGTAACCTTTTCCTTTACCGTTGGGTGAGGTCACAAGAACGGACCTCTTAGGGTCCCCGCCCCCTCGGACCACCCGACGGCAGATACCCCAGCGTGTCTCAGCCTGTGCTGACTTCTCTGAATCGCTCGTTCGTTTGAGTCAGTCACAAATTATAGTCACACTTGAGTACCGATCAATAAAAAAATGAATAATATCAGGTCATGATGGAACAAGTGAAACAACGAGTTTAACAAACAAGGTCGAACCAATAATTTATCTCGTGAAAGTTGTTTGGGGTAACAACACAAAGACAAACTCATGAAGAAGATATGAAAGACTACGATCTTCTATCAGGTCCGAGTATAAAGGACGGGATCTTATTCGGTAAAAGGGGACTTCTCAAGACGAAGGAAAATAACCTCGAACCACAACCTTTGGTTCTAACCCCCCGACTCATACGATAACCAAACATTAAGGAATATCTAGGACAGTCGACTGACTTGTTCTTTTATATATACATATGATTGTATATAGATACTTATAAAGTCACACATTGGTAGACATAGATATAATTCGATTCATAATCAAGTGTGATTACAGAGGACGATATTAGTAATAGTGGACTTTGTAAGACTGAAACAGGGGAACGAACAGATATTGAGGGTAAGGTCGTAAAACCGGTGGTGGTAGGAGTAAAGTAAATGAATTAACAACTTAAGGTCGTATGTATATATTCAATAAAGTTTCAATGATTGGACACCTGAGAACCAAGGAAGGTCAAAACCCAACAATACTTAATTCGACGATCTTTGTATACATCCAAAAATGTATCTATGCACAAAATTTTATCGATCTCACACTTTAATTTTTATGAACTAGTATACAATTCTGAAGTCGAAACATGTTTCAACTTTGACGGGTTAATAAAATATTTTCACGACATAGTAAAATATAAAGATTAATACTTACTCTTAAGGAGAACAAGAAGTAGACCTGGACTTTAACTGCAACAGTAACAAAATCTAAATTACCAAGATTTTTTACACAATACCACAGAGTGAAAACAAAATTAAATGTAAAGGGATTATGTGTATTACCCGAAGGGACCACCGAGTCACTATTTCTTAGGCGGAGGTTACGTCGTCTACACCCAAACTGGGAACCCATTCTTTATAGGGGACCTCTTCCTTTACCGTTAGGTAACATCATAAGAACGGACCCTTTAGGGTACGTGTTTCCTCCGACTACCCGATGTCAGATACCCCAGTGTTTCTCAATCTGTGTTGAATCATTGACTTCTTGTTGTTACTGTTTACTGTAACTCGTAAACAAGTATTTAAATACTTGATAGACATACAGAAATGAACTGGACAAACAAGTGTAAAAAATAGGTAAAAAATTAATCCGTTAAATAAAAGAATGATAATTTAAAAGTCTTAAGAAAATATATAAAGTGTACGTTGAAGAAATAATCTATATATACAACGTTTATAAAAGAGGGTCAGATACCGAACAGGAAAGTAAAAGAATCTTTACTGAAAACGTCCCATTTTATAAAAATTACTTTCGGTTAGGTACATAAAAAATTTTTTACCTTACACTAAAAAGATAACATAAGTTTTTGAAAGGTACTTTGGGTTCTAGTGTATCTAGAGGGCAGAAGACATAAGATCTTTAAATTATCAAAACGTAAAATATAGATCCAGACACTAAGTAAAAACAATTGTAAACATATTTCACATTCCAGACACAGATCCAAGTAAAAAAAAAACGTATCTACATCTCAACAACTTCGTAGTAAACAGTTTTCTGACAGAAAAAAGTTAAATTTACGGAAACCCCGAAACAGCTTTTAGTCAACTGATTTTGTTTGACTACTTATGCTGTCGTTTCTTTGTCTGAGTGTCTATGTCTCTTGTTCGATCACCAATAGTCATCTCTCTCCCTTCACCCCTCCTCGTACCATCATCCCCCAATTTTCCATGTTTGACGATACATATTTTATTTTTTCGATATTTCTATGTGACATATTGTGTCCTGATATCAGTTATAATATATTGGTAATATTCACCTTATATCAGAAATGTTGAACACTTAGTGACACAACATGTGGATTTTGAATGTATCATAATATGTAGTAGATATGAAAAAAAATAAAGTAGTCCACTGACATAAAGTCATCTAGACATGGACCTGTGATAAGACAAGGTAATTCGACACCCGAAGAAAGTGGTTATTGCGTGACAGAACCTATAAACAACAACAACAAACCAGTGAGTTTCACGAGTTGAGAAACGATGGGGTACCCGACGTCGTGGTAGAGGGTCTCGAACGAGTTTAAGTACAGGTAACTCAGACACTACGGTAGGTTGGTAGAGAAGGAGACAACAGGGGAAGAGGAGGACGGAAGTCAGAAAGGGTCGTAGTCGTAGAAAAGGTTACTCAACCAAGAATCGTAGTCCACCACTTTCATAACCTCGAAGTCGAAATCGTAGTTAGGAAGGTTACTTATAAGTCCCAACTAAAGGAAATCCTAACTGACTAGAGGAACGTCAGGTCCCCTGAGAGTTCTCAGAAGAGGTCGTGGTGTCAAACTTCCGTAGTTAAGAAGTCTCGAGTCGGAAAAAATAACACTTTGAGAGTGTAGACATGTACCGATGACCTTTTCGGTATCGAAGCTGATATACCTGGAAACATCCGATTTATTACAGAGACGAAAAATTATACGACAGATCCAAACAGTAACGAAAAGAAGGTTCCTCGTTCACAGAAAATTAAAGTACCGACGTCAGTGGTGGGTGTCACTAAAACCTCGGGTTTCCTTTATTTCAGACAGTAACAAAGGTAACAAAAAGGTAGATAAACGGTATTTCACTACCCTGACCTACGGTACTAGAAGTAAAAAACTCACAGCTCAAAATTCGGTCGAAAAAGTAAGAGGAGAAAGTGGAAGTAGTTCTCCGAACTAAAGAGAAACGAAAGACGGTATTCCCATCACAGTAGACGTATAGACCCAATGACTATAAAGAGGGTGATTAGAACTAAAGTCGAACACGAAGTAGGTCGGGTCGTAAAACGTATTACATGAGACGTACATTCAATTTATTCGTCCCACTGTTATATGTCGGAACTGTATGAGGAAAGGGTCAAAACTTGGTCAGACAACAAGGTACAGGTAAGATTGACAACGAAGGATTGGATATATGTCCAAAGAGTCCTCCGTCCACTCTACCAGACCATAAGGGTAGAGAAATTCTTAAAAGGTGTCAAACAACACTAGATGTGTCAGTTTCCGAAATCGTATCAGTTATTTCGTCTTCATGTACAAAAAGACATTAAGAGAACGAAAAAACTACTAGGTTGTCTACGACCGTCAAACTAGAGACCAAGGAGACCGGAAACATTTAGGTCGAACTTGTAGACCAATAAACATGTACAATAAACCATCGAAACATATTCAGAACTTTAGTCCATTACACATTTAGGAGGAAAAGGAAGAAGGTATAAGGTAACCGATAAGACCAACGAAATGGAAAGATATATTTGAAATCTTAGTAAAACAGTCGTAGAGGTTCTATCGACCCTAAAAATAAACTTAACGTAACTTAAACATCTAATTTAACCTTCCTTGACTGTAGAATTGTTATGACTTAACAGAACTCACTACTTATACCTGACAGAAAGGACAATAGATCTAGAAACTAAAGAAGGTAGTCAAAAAAAAAAGACATATAGGGACATTATATAACATAATAAAAATATAAACTCAGGAAAAAAACCACCACCACCACAACATTTACCAAAAAAAAAAAAGTAAGTTTTATACTTTAAGGTCATCAAATAAGACTATACCCTTTTGTCAACCGAAAAAATATAACTGAAACATAGGATACTNGTTATGACTTAGCAGAACTCACTACTTATACCTGACAGAAAGGACAATAGATCTAGAAACTAAAGAAGGTACTCAAAAAAAAAAAGACATATAGGGACATTATATAACATAATAAAAATATAAACTCAGGAAAAAAACCACCACCACCACAACATTTACCAAAAAAAAAAAAAGTAAGTTTTATACTTTAAGGTCATCAAATAAGACTATACCCTTTTGTCAACCGAAAAAATATAACTGAAACATAGGATACTACAACGATATAAACGAATAATGAAGGTCCTAAAAATAAGAAAAGGAAAAAAGTCTCAGAACCCCTAAAAGATGTATCTGTTAGTACAACTGAAGTCTATTTCTGTCAAAATAAAAAAGAAGGATTAGTAGATGGAAAATAAAGTCCAAAAAGACAAACAAAACAAAATCCAGAAAGACATGATCGATCCTGAACTTATTGTCAGAACTTTGTCCCGTAGGAAAGAGAAAAGGACGTGAAGTCCCTTTTCATAGTAGAGGATTGTCGTTCATAACTCTCCCATTGTCCGTCCTTCCGGTCCCCAGAGGTTTGTCTCCTTTATCGGACGTTTATAGTCTGTAAAAAAGTTTTAAAGAGAGAATTCGTCGTTCTCCTTTGTTTGACCACTATATAAAAAAGGGGAAGAGATGTGTTTAAATTTTTCTCCAAAGAGAATTTTATGACACAACGGTATTACTGTGGACCAAGGTGGACTTGAATTGAAAAGAGTTTAAAACTCGATTGTTTATGTAAAAAGAATACCTTTACAAACAGAATTCGATACAATTACACGATATGTAAATGGGGTCTGAGACAGAAGTTCCACCAAGGTGGATTTCCGAATCTTGACTGAACTGTTTGGTGAGACGATAGGAGTATGTAACAAGAGGATTAGATACATTTACTTTGATAAACATACTATTAGACGGAAATATGTTCTAAGTTCAGTTAGTAAAATACCGGGGGCTACTCGGGGGACCACGGTTCTAATAGAGTTTTACGTAGGACACCCACTCCCCGGACCACGGTAAGAGACTCAAAACTCTGTAACGAAAGAAAGTAATTGTCTGACGATCATTAATATATTGTAGGTCGATTTCTGGTTGTCCGCTCATAGAAAGACGGGGGAAGACTACAGATACTGTTTTCGAAAGAGATAGGGAAAATATGAAATTATTTTGAAATAATGTGTTTTCGAGACTCGCTAGTTAGGAGTAGAGACCGGGGCCTAACTTAAGAAGAGGAGGTCTCCGGTTCTTAGGGCCGTAGAAAGTACCAAGTCGTTGTTGGAAAGTCATACTACAAGAGAAGAAGTACTTCAACCCTTTCAAGGAGAGATAAGGATCAAATGACTCTCCAACCAAAAACAAAAACAAAAAGTAATTGTATTTACTGACAAAAAAGAAGTAATCAACGATAATAACACAGTAAAACGAAGAAACTGAAGGACTATGCAACCTAGTACAACAAGAACAGAACATAAAAAAAATTACAACTGGGTCGGAAAGTATGGACGTTATTTAAGGTGAACCGACACAAATATAAAGAAAAATATGTAACAGTCTAAACTAAATGGGTACAAACTCCTAAAAACGTAGAGACAATAACTTTCTATTAGACTAGAAATAAAAAGAGTATAATAGGAATAGATCAAACCATAATCCCATTACAACCGGAGTATATTACTCAAACTTTCACAATAAAGGACCTCCTCTAATACCTCTTAACATAATCAAAAAGGAATTTACAAATAATCTTAAGTGATCACTGTGACAGACCCAACCACGAAAGATAAAACCTTCATAAAATTAATAACTAAATTACAAAAATCGTCTTTACTTAGAAAAGTGTAATAGACATAGAGGAAACACACTTAAAGTATCGACACAGAAAATTAAAGTAGACACAATGGTTAAAAAGTCCCTGTCTTAACAAACATCATAAGAGAATAATAAAAAATTACAGTAATCCTAATCATCGTAGTTAGACAGAAAGTAAAGACTCTAAGTGTCAAACGAAGAAAAAAAGAACCAATCTAACCTCCGAAAATTTTAAAAATAACTAGAAAAGTTTCTTCGTTGAAAGTCAAATAACTGAAAAAGATAAAAAAAGTGTAAAAGTTAAATTGACTAAATAAAATTATTTTTAAGGAAATAAAACGAACGAACCCGAGTCAAACGGAAAAAAAGGGAAATCAAATGATTCTATCTTCCAATCTAATAACTAAATTTTAGAAAAGATTATATATGTAAACTACGATATTTAAAGGGAGACACATGACGAAAGTGACGTAGGGTGTTTAAAACTATGTAGTATAAAGGTAAAAATAAGGTAAAGTAAATTTCATCAAATTTTAAAAGAAACGTTGAAGAAAAAACTGGATTTACGATAAATTAAAAGTTCATAAACCCCCAAAAAGTCGATAGAAAACGAATAACTAAAGAGAAATTAAGGTAACACCAGACTCTTATATAAAAAATACTATCGATAACAAAATTTAAACAATGCCACACAAAACACAGGATCCGATATTGGATACATCCACTTACAAGTATTCTCCATCTTATCTTACTATCTTACACACCAAATAAAAAAACCTATCTTATAAGATCTTTAAAGTCTAGTACAACTAACTGTCATGACCAGTCCAGTAGATATATGAATGACGAAAAGACGGACGAACTAAAGAGTCCTGTTAACCTCCCAATAACTTCAGAGGTCGACACCAATATCTAAATAGACAAAGAGGAAAGTCAAGACAGTGAAAAACGACATACACAAAACTATGAAAACAACCTATGTATGCTTCGGTAGATTACTCAAGAATTAAAGTCTATAATATTAAAAGATGAAACCTTAGGGGAAAAATACGTACATACATACATGTACATGTACAAACGTATGTGTAAATAGTCTCCAGGGGTTCTGATAGTGATCCACGTCACTAAAAGACCCTACTGAGTCGTACATCAACATGAATTCCGACACTGAATAATTTCACTTTCCTATGTTTCGTGTCAGTCGTTTCCCTTTTCTATGAACCCCAAATCAGGGTCCATCTCCTACGGTCCGTATTCGAGGATTCTGAAAAGGGTCCTGTCCGAATTCAGGATATCGTTACTCTACACTACTGTTTACACTTTACAGACGGTCCCTTCGAGTAATCTGTGAGTCGCAAGTTTTACAAAACAATACGGGTTCAGCGCTTTAGAGGGTTACTGGTGGTCCCTCGGCTATAGGCTACGTTTTCGTTCTCTCAAAAATAATGGTTCGAGCTGGACCCCGAGGGAGGCTATGGCTGCGTCGTCGGTATCCCTCCTCGGGACTCGAGACCCAATGTAACGAATACATCCCATAATAGCGCGCTTTTAAAGTTTTTTGCCCTCAGAGACCCAGACTAACCAGTGGAAGACCACTTCCCAATCCACAACTCAAGACTAACCAAGAGGAAAGGGCCCGTACTGAGCTTAAAGGGTCCGACCGGTTCCCAAGACTAACCAAGCGTCCACCACCCCACTCCAGTCCCCTAAAGGTTTCCGAGAAAAGGGCCTTGGAATGTTTTACCTCATCGAAACTAAGAAGTAAGCGGGGAAGAGATCCTAGATCCTGTCTGGGTCAGTGCCCAGACCCCAGTCGAGATACAACAGAGGACGACTCCCCTGGCAACCGTCCCGGCGTATAACCCTAGACTCATGGTACTCGACGTGACACAACTACGTCAAAAATTACTTCCGGTGATCAATCAAATCATTCGTACCGGACTCCCACTCATCGTCATTGTTCTATTAGTCCCCGGGGTGGTTCCTCCTATACTCTCAACACTTGGTCCCCTTACTCAACTTGGTCCTAAGTTTGGTTAAAACTCTGTAAATAGAAAAAAAAAAAAAAAAAAAACTGAGTCGGGAAAAGAATGGAACCGGTCCCTGAGGAACTGATGGGCTCACTAAGTGTATCTTTGTTGCAAGAAGGGGATTGCGTCGTGTATCCGGGAGACTCTCTGAAGCATGAGTTCTATGAAAAACCCTTAACCCCGTCTCCAGAGAAAGAAGACATTGAAGAAGGACGACACGTACTCACATCCGGACGGATTATGTCGTCTTCAGAGAGAGACGGACTAGATTCAACCCCAAAAGGTGTAGACTTTGGTCGAAGATGGGAACATCATTGTCGTTAAATCAACCGGGGAGAGTCTCTACTTTATCTGTTCCCGGTTTGTCCTCTGGATTGTCCTACCAGTAGAGACCAGGGACCTTTGTCTTCCGTTGTAAACCCCACTCCCAACGTCCGAAACACTGGGGAAGACTATCCAACCACCACTCCGTTGTCTCGACACGAGGTCCTTAGAACACAAGTCAGACTTCAATTGTAGAAGGTGGACTTACCCCCGAGTTTCTGTAACAATACGTATAAAGAAACTCATCCTTGGTCCTGAGACAGACCTCCGACATGGTTGGAAACTAACAAAGACAAAAACATCTGGGAGGGAAGGGACGAATCGTTAACAAACTTAGGTACGAAACCTTAAGTCGCTTCCGGTTCCTCCGACTTGTTTCAGATATAGGATGTCTATTCTTTCCCTCTTGTGTCTTGTCTAGACGTGAGGTCTCGGGGTCTCAGGGCGAGTCAAAATTAAAATCCCTTGATCCGTTGACACTGACACTATTGAAGGACAGTTTTACCCCGTATCCTGACGGGGTCGAACCTCATATCTGTGACTTAACCTNTTCTTTACCTCTTGTGTCTTGTCTAGACGTGAGGCCTATGATAGAAAAGCATTTGACTTATATGCAAAGGTCTGAGAAGTCAAGAAAACATAAATGATCATACGAATCAGGTCCCGCATCTCGGGGAAGCTGTCTCCCTCTGATGTCGTCGTCTTCTCATCCTGGTGTNTGTTGGAGACGACAGTCCCTTAAATTATGTCTTTTTCCAGTCCTGGTTGCAGGTCATGAGGCATCTGATCTTCATCCAAAGATAGATTACGGAGATAAGCTTCAGAAACAAACTTTGGGTGTTCTTCAAGAATTCAATTAAATTTTACATTAACATTACATAACAGTAAAGAACTATCTAAGAGATGAGTCTTACTAGATGCAGACCTCCATTAACAAACTGGTATTTAACATTTCGAAATATCTTTTTTTCCTTAAAGTTACCCTTATTTTTATTAAATATAACCAAATTAAGGCTAGTTTGTTTGCAAAATAGGTCTGTTCTCACTAATTTTGGTCTGATGATTTCTATAACCATAATTGATTATAGACTTTTTATTTTGCTGAAACATTTATAGAGTCTCAGATTGAACTTTCAAAATAAAACAGGGCTGGGAAACTCACACCAAAGGCTTATCACAGATTTTGCATAACAAATCTAGGTGAATTTTTCCCTTTTAAGGTCTCAAAAATTTCTTGAGATTTTTGTGTCCATTAGAAAACCTTCCTAACTCATTTGATAAACTTACTGGAAACCTAAGAACTTCTAATCTTTGGAGGAGTCAGATAGAAAATATAATTGTTTTGTTTATAACGTTTAATTTTACCAAAGTATTGTCATAATTAGTTTGAGAGGAAGATTTCCACTACTCCCTGAAAAAACATAAGATTCAACCCCATAATTTTTTAGATAGAAACCATAAAGGTTAGAAGCATATTTACTGGTTCATTTAGTCCTTTTGCTAACTTTTGTGAAGTCATCAGGTTTTTCATTAAAATACCAGGACATATCAGAATGTTAAAAACTCCATATAATTTTTAGGATATCTGTATTAGTAACTTTACCCTACATTATAATATGAGCAGATTTATTACTCATTTGATAATCTTTTTTTAATGTAATTTAACCAACCAAATAAACAGTTTAATATCTCTTTGGGATGCTTCAGGGGCCCTCTGAAGCACCCCAAAGTTAGCTAGAAGCCAAAAGTGCTTCATAGAATGATTTAGGAAGTTTTGTCAACAAATATCAGAAAGGTTTTGAGCACTCAGTCAGATGGACCTATAGGTCACTGTGAAACAATAGCTATTCACTCAGCCAAAGTAACAATATGGGATTTCAGAGGCGAATACAGAACAGACCATTTAAGAAGCAAATGAACTTAAATCTATTGTCAAATGCAGTTCAACATCTGAAGAAAGTGTGTCCTTTTAACAGAGAGAAAAGCCAAATTTAAGTTTTTGCACCAGCTTATTTTTAGTCATTAACAGTCCCAAATTTTTTAGCTTCTTTGTAAGAGGAAACTAATGTTTAGTAATAAATGTTTCAAAATTTTACTCTATTTGGAAATGAGCTAGCTAGTCAGAGAACTTCCATCACTTAGTTTAGCACAACCCAATTCAAGTTACCCCAATTTGGACAGACTATTTCAGACAGACATTCCTAAAGCATAATTATTCTTAATAGAGTTTATCTAAATGCTCATATCTCATTTACATTTTTTAGAAGTTTTTCTTACTTGAGGTAATTTTCTTGTTGACAAACTTGTAACAGATATAATATTTAACTCATATTAAACCTATGAAAATATTTTACTTAACGTTAAGTACTCTAAGACATGTCTATATTAAATAGGTCAGCAAACAAACATTAATATCAGGTATTTAACACTGAATATTTCCCAGTTCACATAAACCTGGAATTTATTGTTTAATTTAGAATTACTTGATTTGTAAGCACTTACCTTTTTTTTAAGCCAAATAAATAGAGATCATATACAAAAATATTACCAAGACATATTTAGACAGACACAGTGTAAGATCTAGCTTTAAGTCTTTTTTTTTTTTTTCAGTGTCAGGAGTTAGAGATGGTCTAGATAAGTGTTCCTGAGAGCCCTGGTCTCAAGGCACAGGGAAAGAAAATCAAGTTTTAACAAAATGGCGGCAGGTCTAAACCACACGGTTGCCAGACAAAGCAAAATTTCCTTTTCCAGGGGATCTTCTCGACCCAGGGATCGAACCCAGGTCTCCCATATTGCAGGCAGACGCTTTAACCTCGGCTCCACCAGAGAAGCCATTAAATACAAAAATACAGTCTCTCAGAAAACCTCCTATAGAGACACAGAACTTCAGATCCAAGTACTAACATCAAAGATTTCAAGGAAGGAAAGGAAGCCAGGTTGAAGAAGAAGGGAGAGGAGGCAGGAGAGGAGGGGCAAAAGGGGTGGCCTTACAGACGTCTCCTGCCACCTACAGATACCCAGGCGTTACGGGACTTTTCCCTGGGCCTCCAGAGAAGGGAGGACTGGAACTCGGCCCTACCAGAAATCAGAACCAGAGTTCTCTGCCAAGAGGAGGTGATCAGTCTCCAATCCTCAGCTCAGGCTGAGGGCCCTTTGACCAGACTCCTGCGTCCAGGACTGGGGGACTAGAAAAACAGGGAAGGATAGGAAGGGTTAAGGAGAGGAGACAGAGAGGGAAGGGGAGAGAGATCAATAAAGTCTCTTGTTCCTTACCGGTCGGGGCACTCTGGCCAGTTGTCCGAGTCAGGAGGAGACCAGGGACAAAAGGGTCCCAGTTGCGGCCGCTGGGTCTGGTCCATTGGCAGGCAGCTTGGCCCCTGAGTACCCCGAGTGGTCAGGATGTCAGTCTCGGCGAAGAAGAGTCCCCGCCAGAGTCGCCATTTGTTGCAGGAAGAGGGACCCCTTCCAGGGCCCGAAACTGGGCTCTTGTCTAACACTCGGAAATGAATTGTCCGAGGAGACACATGTGCTGACAAAGGGAACTTGGTCAGGGTGTCTGATCCGCGGTCAGAACCTGGTGTAAAGTTCCCAAGTCAGAGGTGCCTTCTGAGGGCCAGCCTACATGGAAGGTTGGCCATTCTGCACTGCAAAAAGTGATTAATTTATTCCTTTTAATTTCTACACTGAGGTCATGGGCGCGCATCTTGACCTCCTTAAAATTATCAGTAACCAAGGATAGAGGTGTGGGGCTAGAATGGTGTTGCCCCATCGTCCCTGGATCAGTCAGATGTTGGTAAATTAACACAGACAATACAAACAGCCACACAAACAGAAAGAGAGACAGGAGAAATACACTTCCGGGAATCCGGAGGTAAAACCGAATGACAACGGCCTCCAGCCATTCAGCGGGAGCGACCCGCTATCGTCTACAGAGAACAGGGGCACTCCATCCCCCCACGCCGGGGTCGGGGACATCTCCCAACCACCCCCACCGGTGACTCTCCGGCGCGTCCGCCTGAGTCATATACCGGTCTCAGATACCAGGCCCTACCAGGAGTGAAAAGAAAGACAGAAAAAAGCTTACTGGCTGCAGATGACTCTCCGGATCAGTCTTCCCGTGGAGCTGGTGGGAGATCCCAGACGAGCCCCCAAATGTTATGCCCAAGTCGCGAAATCTCCCAATGACCACCAGGGAGCCGATATCCGATGCAAAAGTAAGAGAGTTTTTATTACCAAGCTCGAGCTGGGGCTCCCACCGATACCGATGCAGCAGCCGTAGGGAGGAGCCCTGAGCTCTGGGTTACATTGCTTATGTAGGGTATTATCTCGCGAAAAATTCAAAAAACGGGAGTCTCCGGGTCTGATTGGTCACCTTCTGGTGAAGGGTTAGGTGTTGAGTTCTGATTGGTTCTCCTTTCCCGGGCTTGACTCGAATTTCCTGGGCTGGCCAAGGGTTCTGATTGGTTCGCAGGTGGTGGGGTGAGGTCAGGGGATTTCCAAAGGCTCTTTTCCCGGAACCTTACAAAATGGAGTAGCTTTGATTCTTAAGTTTATTAGGGGCTAGTCACGTAGGTACTGTTTGCTTAACATATAACAAAATCTCAGACTCCAGAAGGAATGTGCATGAGCAGAAAAAACCATATACTTCACACAAACAGTTCAGGCTCAGTGAACCATTCTTACCAAGAACTGGTAAGAACCATCATGAACTCCAAATTCCCAGATACCAGCCACGAGACACGCTTGTAGCAGATCTTTCAGAAGACAGCAGTCTCAGGCCTGCTCTGTTAATTCTTTATTACAACAGACATAAAATGTATCTGTTGACTTCTCCCATCCTTTCATTTATTTTGTTCATATTTTCCTCTTTTATATTAATTGTAATTCATTCTGAAGTTCTTTTGTGTTACAGTATCTGAGTCTCTATGTTGTTATTCACTCAGTCATGTCTGACTCTTTGTGACCCCATGGACTGCAGCATGCCAGGCTTCCTTGTCCTTCACCATCTTCCGGAGCTTGCTGAAACTCATGTCCATTGAGTCTGTGATGCCATCTAACCATCTCATCTGTTGTCCCCTTCTCCTCCTGCCTTCAATGTTTCCCAGCATTAGGGTCTTTTCTAATGAGTCAGCTCTTTGCATCAGATGGCCAAAGTATTAAGAGTTTCAGCTTCAGCATCTTTCCAGTGAATATTCAGGGTTGATTTCCTTTAGGATTGACTGCTTTGATCTCCTTGCAGTCCAAGGGACTTTAAATCTTCAAAACCATAATTTGAAAGCATCAGTTTTTCAATGCTTATCCTTCTTCACGGTCCAACTCTCACATCCATACATGACTACTGGAAAAAACCATAGCTTTAACTATACAGACCTTTTGTAGGCTAAGTAATATGTCTGCTTTTTAATATGCTGTCTAGGTTTGTCATAGCTTTTCTTCCAAGGAGCAAGTGTCTTTTAATTTCATGGCTGCAGTCACCATCTGCAGTGATTTTGAAGCCCAAGAAAGTAAAGTCTGTCCCTGTTTCCATTGTTTCTCCATCTATTTGTCATAAAGTGATGGGACCAAATGCCATGATCTTCATTTTTTGAATGTTGAGTTTTAATCCAGCTTTTTCACTCTCCTCTTTCACTTTCATCAAGAAGCTCTATAGTTTCTGTTTGTTTTCTGCCATAAGGGTGGTGTCATCTGCATATCTGAGGTTATTGATATTTCTCCTGACAATCTTGATTCCAGCTTGTGCTTCATCCAGCCCGGCATTTCTCATGATGTACTCTGAATATAAATTAAATAAGCAGGGTAACAGTATACAGCCTTGACATACTCCTTTCCCAATTTTGAACCAGTCCATTATTCCATGTCCAGTTCTAATTGTTGCTTATCGACCTGCGTACAGGTTTCTCAGGAGGCAGGTCAGGTGGTCTGGTATTCCCATCTCTCTTAAGAATTTTTCACAGTTTATTGTGATCCACACAGTCAAAAGCTTTGGCGTAGTGAAGCAGAAGTAGATGTTTTTCTGGAATTCCTTTGCTTTTTCTATGATCCAACAGATGTTGGCAATTTGATCTCTGGTTCCTCTGCCTTTTCTAAAACCAGCTTTAATTCTAGAAGTTCATGGTTCATGTACTGTTGAAGCCTTGCTTAGAGAATTTGGAGCATTACTTTACTAGCATGTGAGATGAGTGCAATTGTGCTGTAGTTTGAGAATTCTTTGGCATTGCCTTTCTTTGGGATTGGAATGAAAACTGACCTTTGTGTATGTATCTTAAGGAAACATTTTCTGGTGTGTCATTTATAAAATCCGAAACACCCGGTGTGTACCAGAGTCAACGACGACGACGAGAAGGAGGAGAATGTAGAAAGAGACGAAAGAGAAGGAGGAGTGAGGAGAGACGACGGAAAAGACATATAAAGGGAGACTTTTGAATTTTTGTAGGAATCAAGATCCGGGTGTTGGAACGTCAGTCTCAAACGACTGGGGAAAAGATCTCTCACCAACAAACATTTACTCTCTCCATCAGCACCACGTCATGACGAAAATGTTCCACACATTTAGGTGATTTAGAACAGTAATCTCCTCTGACTCCCCTTGTCAGATGTAGTGAACTTTTAATCTCTCGGACCAAAGGGTCCCCAGTTTATTCCTTGTAAGTCGGTAGGTAATGATGGAATTTACCGTCGGTACCCAAGTCACAGGATTTGGAAAATAGGGGACAATGATCAAAAAAGTTTAAGGATTACAATAAAAGAAAAGGTAGAAGAAGTAGAAGTAGAGAAGTAAAAGAGTGAACAGTAACTATGGACTGAACTAGAAGGATCAACAACAAAAGAAGATGGATTTCGTAGGTTAATTAGAAAGTCATCGGATTGTTTCAACTAGGAATAATTATTTACTTTAGTTTCAGAGGAAAGTCACTGACAGTGTCAGATCGTGACAAAATGTATAGACATAGAAAAAATGACAAGAAGTCTCAAGTAAAATTTGAAGTACGATAGAATACATAATTTAAAGTGAAATTTTATAAAAGAGAAAAAAGATATTAAAAGTGAAACCAAATAAAACGGAAGATTCATTGAATTAATTTTAACCCATATGTTTCACAAATTTATAACGTACCAGATATTATTACCGAACAACAATAATAAAACCCGAAGAGACCACCGAGTCTCCCATTTCGTAATAATAATAAAGTGAATAAAATTCAATCACTAGTTAAAAAAACGAGATTGAATTTATCAGACACAAAATATTGGGATTGGGTGATCGTAGACATCGGGGTTTTGAGTATGGACTACTATACTAACAACGAATCCCAAAGATAGTAACGACTCTAAAACAAAAGGGTTTCTCTTCGCACTCTATTAATAATCTTAGACTCTACCTTATCCTCCAAAGTATATATGTAATGAGGTCCTAAGAACCCGAAGGGAGTGCCGAGTCGACCATTTCTTAGATAGACGGACGTCACATCCTCTGGACCCAAGTTAGGGACCCAACCCTTCTAGGGGACCTCTTCCCTTGTCGATGGGTGAGGTCATAAGACCGGACCTCTTAAAGTATCTGACATATCGGGTACTCCAGTGTTTCTCAGCCTGTGTTGACTCGCTGAAAGTGAAAGTCATATATATCTATATATATGTATATAATGTATATATATAATGTATATATATAATGTATATACACACACACACACACACACATATATATGTAGATATATGTATGTGTGTGTTTGTGTGTATGTATATATATGTATGTATGGTATATACCATATTTCATGTATCAACTCCGGTCTTGATCTTCATAGGCATGAAAGGAAAGTATGAAAAGGACTAAGACTACAAAATTATTAATGAAACAACTTGGTTCAAATCTTCTCTAGTGAGAAAAAGTAGGTAAGTCTTTCGTAAGATATCATAAAAATGATTTACGTGTAAGGGAATAAAATAGGACTACATGTCCAACTTTTATTAAGCATACGTGTAGTCAAAAATTCTTAGTATTTACAGGACAGAGGAGTCACTTCAATCTCCTTTATCTTAAAACGATTGTGGACGGATCTGACACCAGTACTGTGTCCCACATAGTAACTCGTTACCTGAACAAAGTAGAATGTCACTTAATTTGTCCATCATTGAAGATTTCCGTCGTCCATCTCTGACTTTTACTATCCCTACAACATGTCAAACAACCGAAACAATAAAATAATAATGAAAACACCAAACAACAAAATTTAATTTCATCGTAAAGGACCTCCTACAAGTCCAGGGTTCCTCTCGGTTCCGACCTCACATTGATTAATGTATTTTCCACACAACAAGTCTTACTCATTAAACAATTTATAGGTCGATCTTGACGTGTTTATAAAAAATTACCTGAATATCTTAACACTGAACTTGAGTATTATACTTAAGTCAAAAACAAAATTAAACACAAACAGTTCTATCATTGATAATAGTCAGAAACCTCGGTACCCGAGTCCTGACAGAATCTAAAAAAAAATTGTATCCTAATTATAACAAAGTGGATCAATCAGTGAGTCAGTACAGGTTGAGAAACACTGGGGTACCTGATATCGGGTGGTCCGGAGACAGGTACCTTAAGAGGTCCGTTCTTATGACCTCACCCATTGGTAAAGGAAGAGGTCCCCTAGAAGGGCTGAGTCGTCAGCTTGGACCCAGAGGAGGAAAAGTCCGTCTAAGAAATGGTAGCCTCGGTGGACCCTTCGGTCAAAGTAACTCATTACTGTCATTTCTTATCGGTTCTTAAAAATGTTATTTCAAACAACTTCCGGAGTCTTGGTACATAATTATCTTTTTATACTAGCAATATCCAGAGTAGACATTCATTTTCGGTGTCTACTCAGATCTATACTTTCGTCTTTTGGAACTGCATTTACTTTTTGAATCTATACTTTCGTCTGAATTTCTAGTCATAACCAAGTCCTTGTTTTAACAAAACCCCCTTTCATTCCGTCGTCTAACTTTATTTCTTCGTATACAGAATACCAACCCTGTTGAAGTAATTGTCGACACTCGTTTGTCTTATTCGGACCAGGAAAACGTCTCTACCAGACAGGTAGTAGACAAAACATAAAGGACAACCCGTAAACACAACAACACTTAGTGTCGAACTATCTCTCAATCTCAGACCTAATTTAGGAAATCTCGTACTCCTTCATCCATGGAAGTCTTTAAACAAAACTACAAGTATATAGTTTACCCCTTTTCCTTATCGTTGTACGTGTAATCACTCCTAGGATGTTGTCATTAGTTCCTGTTCTTTCGTACTAGACAGAGACAGTTTGACTCAAGTAGGAGATTATACAAAGAATTTGTCAGATAAAAAGAAATTTTTGTTTACTTGTTTTGTTTTTTGGAGAGAACAATTTGAGTAGGTCAAGAACCTCAAACGACAAGGGATTTACTTATTGAGAATGTTTTAGAGGTAGAGAACGAATGGTACAGAATAATATTAATAAGGTACACTGAATTTCCTTAGGACCCGATAGTCTGATAAGAAGACTTGGACTCCATCAACCACAAAAGTCTTGAAATCAGGCCACAACTACACATCTCATCTTCACTCATTAGATCATCCTTAGTGTGGTCCATTAGTCACAGACTCCCCCAATCCTGACAAAACAAAGGTGGTTTGTATCAAGTAAAAGACTTTCGGGAACAGATGATTAGAAGTCACATTACTATAAGTCACAAGTTACAGAGACAACCCGAGTGAGGTAAGAGAACTCTAAGAACTAAAGACTTAGTCGGTGAGAGACCAAGGGACACAAAACTTGCATAAAGTGGAAAAAGACAGATCAAAATTTCACACATAATTATTTCCTAATTTACAATAACGGTCAAAGGAAGGGGATAAAAATGACTTCGTACAAAAATAAAAGATGAGTTTGGTCTTTTCATTTCTTTTACATACGACCTAAAATCAAGTGTGGTCTTTTGACTCGGATTTCGTTTTCTTGACTGACACATTATCCCGTAAACACATTTTCAGTTTAAGGTAATCTTCACATGATCCTAAGTATTCTACACCAATAAAAAGAGTAAAGATCTTCTGACCTTTCAACTACTGGATTATCTCTCGTGGGTCCTTTTAGTTCTACTTGTAAAAACCGTTGAACGAAAGTGGTCGTTGTTTTGTAATTCATGTCTATCACCACTGTCTCATTCCTTTTGAAATTTAGATCCATGTCTGAGGTAAGGAAGTTCGTTAAAAGATATATTTTATACACTAAGTACACTTCACTCAAACTTTTTATAAAGTCCGAATTAATAATTGTCTTTCTTGATAAGATCCTTCTTCGGACTACTCAAATTACATATACTCTTTAACGAGGAACTATAACCCGTACTGTTTTGAGGAGGACCTCCCTTTAGAATATTAGTTTTGTTCTTACAGGAGTTAGTACCTGTCCTAGAGTGAGTCAGTTAAAAACTGGTCGGAAAACTCATATTACTTTTACCTTCTCCGTTTGTACCTCTCCGTCGGAAAAAGTGTTTATTCTTTCAAGTCTATCCTCTCTGTGTGACATTTATATTACTTACACCTTCTTGGAAGTAGGTTTCAAACTTCGAGTCAAATAGAGTCTCTTGAGTAAAACTTTACCTCGGTACACTTACGTCGCAAACACCATTCAGGAAGATATACCTAAATTCTAACCCTGTAGTCTCTCGAGAATACCCCCTGTTAGGAATACTTATATTACTTATACCCGTTTAAAAGACGCTGTTAAGTCGAAAGCAATAGGTAGTCCCTTGAATGTGTTCTTTCTAAGGGGTACTTATATTTCAGTCAGTGTTTTGAACCCTTTTCAGTCGAGAGAAATTTGTAGTCTATCATGTGTACCCTTTTGGAATACTCGTGTTACTTTTACCTTTATGAAAGTTGTTCTTCAGTGTAGAGTGGGTTGAAGCTTCTCGAGTGAGTCCTCTTTTTTGAAAACTCACACCACTTACACCCTTTTGTAAGACCCTCTTCAGTTTGGAGTGAGTCGTAGTCTCTTGTGTGTGTCCTCTCTTTGGGATACTTACATGACTTACACCCTTCAGGAAAACAGTCTTTGGTGTAGAATGGTTGGTAGTCGCTTGTGTATGTCCTCTTTTTGGGATACTTACATTCGTCACACCCTTTTGTAAGACACACTTCAGTTTGGAGTGGCTTGTAGTCTCTTGTGTGTGTCCCCTCTTTGGGATACTTACATTACGTACACCTTTTAGGAAGACGGTGTCCAGTCGGGATTGACATGTAGTCTCTTGTGTGTGTCCTCTCTTTGGGAAATATACATTACTTACACCATTTAGGAAGACACACTTTAGTTTGGAGTAACATGTAGTTTCTTGAGTGTGTCCTCTCTTTGGGATGTTTACATTACTCACACCCTTTTGGAAGACACTCTTTAGTCGAGAGTGATTTGTAGTCTCCTGAGTGTGTCCCCTCTTTGGGATACTCACATTACCTACACCCTTTTGGAAATCAGTCTCCAGTCATGAGTGATTTGTAGTCTCTTAAGTGTGTTCCCACTTTCGAGAAAGTCGTAGGACTTGTAATTCTTCGGAAGTAGGTGTGAAAGTTTATACAATATGTCCAAAAATTTTACTCTACTTACTTTGGGTTTCTTATAGTGTTTAAGGAAATCTCTTACTCCAAAACAACATTAAGTCTATTAATCATGATCTTATTTTGGAATAAGTACAAAACTTATACATTTTCGAAAGGTTTTTTTCATTTTGAAAAGTAGTCTTTTAAATATAACTTCCCTTTAAGTTAATGTATTATACCACCTTTTTTTGTGGAAACAGATCTTAAATACAACACATCATCACGGTATAAGACCTACACTATGTTTTTAAAATAACAACAATTATATTATCTACTATGAGTAAATGTCAGTATAAGTGTCACCTTAGACTTCAAATTTCTGCAATTTACTGTTGTCGTAATTTGTAAATATACTTCTCAGGAACTACAAACGTCCGGAAAACACCCATACGATTATAGTATCTTTAAACTCCATAAAAACTAACCATATAATCTCGGATTGTACGAATACTTCTCTTTTAGATTTGAGAATTAATTGACACTATCAGATATAATTGTAAAGGGTGTGATCTATGGTAGTCACAGAAAAATCCAACATTACTAATACATATATACATATACATTTACATAAATATGTGTGAATGGTTATGTGTCACTACACGACGTCATTCAAATATGATTGAACGTTCGTGACGACTATTTAAAAGTCCTTAAAATACTCGGTCAACAATTTGTGTCAGTAATAAAATTTCAATTTCATAATTAAATGTCAATTTATTATAATTTTTTTGTTTTCATTATGTATGAGTTGTGAGTAGTAAAGGATTAATAAAGTGTCGCAAAACGATAATAGAAACAAGAAATCCAATAGATATAACAATTTAGTCGTACCACTTATAATATATTACTACATCATGATATGTAGACACTGGTCGGGATACAAGTCACGGTAGCACAACCATCACACCGTAATCACCCTCATAAATGTCACCATGTAGTGACACATATATATTTTTATGCAAACCGTTTAAATTTTATGATCGGTGTATGGGGAAGAGGGTAAAGGTATCTATTTACTGAGACAGGTAATGACGACTTACCGGAGAAGTTTTTTCTTCGGTTTTATACAAAAAACCCTCCAACAATTGATGGATACGTAGTTAGGATAAAAGTCATGATGGTCTCTGAGACATTACAGCGGTCATATACGACAAAATGATGGACAACGAATGGAAAGAAGATTAAAACGACCGTATACACTTACTCATACCGGTAATAATGACTCGAAGGTGAAGTTATTTTTCCGGTTTGTTATTAAAGGACTCCAATAAGTCGACGGAACCCAGTCAGTCATGACACTTACGACAATTATTGTTACTATTAATGTATTTAAAACGTTTCCAATTGTAGTCAATACTTGTCATTACGAGTGTCATAAGTCGTTTATTTTTCATCACAACATATTACTTTACGAAGACAGGATGAGAACCACGAAATAACGACATAGATAAACCCGTACTATACACATTGGGTTCAACATACATTGAGTCCTTGATACATAAATTAAATTATCTTACATTATATGATAGAGAGAGAGGAAACAGGATGACAAAAGAAACGAAGAAACCTTTTGTGACTATTCTTCAAGGTTCTTTGTGATGGGTGGTTTATCGGTAAGGGACGAAGAAGGAACAACCCGGTACAAAACAGAAAAACAGGTAGGAAAGGGGCCTACTAAATCCCCATTTAGGTGTAATCAACCTCTTCCGTTACCGTGGGGTGAGGTCCTGAGGACGGACCTTTTAGGGTACCTACCTCCTCGGACCTTCCGACGTCAGGTACCCCAGCGACTCCCAACCTGTACTGACTCGCTGAAGTGAAAGTGAAAAGTGAAAGTACGTAACCTCTTCCTTTACCGTTGGGTGAAGTCACAAGAACGGACCTCTTAGGGTCCCTACCTCCTCGGACCACCCCAGTGTGTCTCAGTCTGTGTTGACGTCACTGAATCGTCGTCGTCATCGTCGGTGTAATCAGATTCAATTAGTACTTATAAGACAAGATCACTAAAACAACCCTACCCGTCCACTTATTACTCTATGAACCTTTTATAAGAGTCACGAAACCCCTTTCTTGAGTCACTGTTTTATAACAGTACTGTACCTTCTCTAACAGAGAGTAGACGACTTGAAAAAGTACCGACATAAAATATGATCTAATATCAACACCGGACCATCCCGTTATCGGACTTCTCTTGTCATGTGTTCTACCCTTTTTGGACTGAGTCTCCATGACAGTGACTTGACATGTTGAGAAAGACCTGGACGATAGACGATCCTCAAACATAATGACCCTGTTTTCTCCGAATAACAAATAACAACCTCTACAGACAATAAATCGTGACTTCCGTAAGTGAACTAAGTTTACTTAAGAAAAGATTATCTTCACAATTATAAGATATGTCGTCAAAATCTCTACTTAATAAAAGAAATTGTTTAATTATATCCCTCCCTACAAACATAGTCGGTACCAAGATCACTTTTTGTTAAGACTAGGTTGATTCTTCTGAAAGTACCCTCTGAATTGATGTCACCAAACGGTCTTTGTTCCCTATAACTTCGTGGGTCTCTAATCACAGGGGTCCTCCGGTAATGGGAAGATTCAGGTATTCCCGTTTCCTACTTTCGTCCACAATTGGTCTCGGGTTATTCTCGACGACGAGAACACCTCCTCCCCGGCAGAGTACCCTCTATAACAGTAGAGGTTTTAATACCTGGTGTAAGGACCTTGGGTTAGTCTACGGTAGACGTTCACTCGGGTGTACCCGTGTCTCTTGTGTCTCCCCTTACAGACCCACCTCGGTAACCTCTTATTCGTCGTGTCACAAAAACTAAGGACATTTGAGGATATATTACCGAGTCATAATCTTTATTTTAATACGAAGATCAACTTTCAATTCATAAAGACGAAGTAACACGAAAATACGACTGTATTCATTTAAGGAAAACCTTGACTCGTGACACCGTCCATACAGAGAGCAAACTATATGCACTTCGTCTGGACAATTGAACTAATAAGTATATTGGGGTGTATAAAGAACAGTATACACCACACTCCAATCGTCGAGACACAAGAAGGTTTATTTATCGTTCAGGAGAGACGTGACAAACTAATTAAGTAAGAAAAAGAACAACCGAACTATACTGGTGACCCCATTGACCAATGGAGAGATCCATCGTATTATCATCTACAAATGAGTGTATAATATCATTTATGTAAAATACCCTAAAAATTAACTTTATATTATAAAACTGTCATAAAGACTAACCATTTTAAGTTTACAGGTATTTTATTCTGTGACCCCACAATATTTAAGAGACATCCATCTATGTATTTCAATTCTTTCACTTTCACAATCAACGAGTCACACAGACTGAGAAACACTGGGATACCTGACATCGGGTGGTCCGAGGAGACAGGTACCTTAAGAGGTCCGTTCTTATGATCGTACCCATCGGTGAGGGAAGAGGTCCCTTAGAAGGGTTGGGTCTCTGACTTGGGCTCAGAGGACGTGACGTCCGTCTAAGAAATGATAGACTCAGTGATCCCCGCGGGTATATACACAATTTAACGTACCGTTTTCTGGGTCCTATCTACGACTAGATTTTCGATTAACAATAAAATCCCCGCTATTGATAACGCACATCTCTAACTTCTTGTGGGAAGACAATATGAGGTTTCTCATACATACGGGAGAAGAGTGTCATACCCGGGACCGTATTAGTCGTATCAGGGTCCTTTCGCATCCTTTAACGTGATGGGTTACCCGTGTTTAGTCGTGACGGTATGAAGTGGTTCAAGAAGGTAAAATTCTTTATATTAATTTCTGACTGTTCTCGTCTCGAACAGTAGTGATGCCGGAAGTTCCTTAAGACTTTTGGGAGAAATAAGAGATTCCTGAACTCGGAAAAAACTCCCCAATCTGTTGACTCTTGCAAACCGGACACACAATAACCTTCATTTAAGTCCTATTCTAGTAGAGAAAATGTATCCCTATTGGAGGGGATAAAACACCTTCTCCTAAGACTTGGGTCTCTCCTAGTTGGTAGGGTATGAGATCTGAGGTCTGTACAAGTCCCACCGTACTTTTTATAATTCGGAGTGAAGAGGTGGAGGGGTTCATAGACTCCCCTTGGACGAGAGCTTGTCACACACAATTCTCATCTGTGGTCAAAGAGTAACCTTCTGTTCGGACTCACACTTTCCTCCCCGTCCGACCCTTTCCCCTCTGAATCAAGGAGTCTGTTTTCCTTCCTTAAACTCTAATACCTGAAATTTTCTAATACATCACCGATGACGTTGAGAATACGTAAGAAGATCATTATATTGGATAAAAACACATGTACCTCAACCGTAAATGGAGTCTACTATGGTAGAGAAGACCGGGGTACAGACATAAGTAGGCCCTTATTAGGGAACAATTTTTATTCGGTTACTCTTGGGTAAGATCTCATAAAAATAACTTTTCAATAGTACTGGCCTATCGAACACAGGAGGAACGACAGTCGTCGGTATAGTTCTTTTATGTAGAGGTACCCTCTTGTACTACTATTCATATTTTAAAAGGGTGAATATTTGTATGTTACCCCTTTCAACAGTCTTTTTCACTAAAATACATCACACCTTTCCCTTTCTGGAGTCACCCCTCCGGTCGTACCTCCCTTCCTCGGTAAACTTATAGACCTTCTTCGACACACATATATTACGTATATATACATATTGGACAAAACAAAACCGTAACCCGGGTAAAAGATAGAACTTAAACTGAAGGAGAACGGACTATGCTGGATAGCGAAGTATATGTCAGATATGAACTGTCCCTTCCATATGAAACGTCTCGGTATCTGAGACCCTCCCAAGTTGAGTACCCATTTGATATACAGAAGTCGGTGATGGGGACAAATAACGAAGGTTAACCTCTGACGTAGAAGGTTAACCATCCAACGGGACTTGGAAATAGACACAAAAAACCCCTTCCGAGTAGGACAACTTAGGGACATTAAAAGTGTGATAGAATGAGACGGTAGGGTTGTGGTGATTAATTTATCCGAGTAAAGAGAGGTGAAGAAACTTTGTGATAGGATCTGATTTAAGAATAGTGTTAGAATCCTGAATTGTACATATAAAGGGGTGAGTTTCGATTTTATAAATCTAATAATATTAGTAATTTCTATGTAAAAGTTTATACGTAATCAGAGGTAAAAGTGTTTTACAAACCGAGAAGGGTTATAATGTGTATTTTAAATGTAAACAAGATCGTTACTTTGGTTTTCTTTATTCATTGAACTCTAAAACAACCCTTACAACACGGTATTATATGAAGTAAAAAATAAGTCTTTTTACTAAACATGGAGATTAATGAGTTTAGAAAATTTGACAACAAATTATTTCAAGTAAAGGAAGTATATTTAAGAAGTATAAACAATAAATACAGATGTATAAAAAGAAACTTGAACATTTGGAGAACTGACATAATGACATCTGTATTCTCCCTGTGAAATATAATAATTTTAAATAAATGGTTATTTCTAAAAATGACATACGAGTTACTTTTCTCTCAGTGTTTCGTAAACAATTTTTTTTTTTTTTTTCTCGACCATGAATTTCAATTGAAACTCTCTTCCCCCAAAGAAAACTCATTATAAACAAAAAAAATACAAAAGTAAAAACAAAGTATTAACACATTAAAAAGGTTAAATTGTATTAAACGTTGGGTCCTCTTTGGGACTAATCGTATCTATACTGTGAAGATTTAACAACCGGAGACAAAAGTCGAAATAAATTTACAACATGGACATAAGTATTTACTTCATCTATATAACCACTGTATATAGACCCCATCAAAATACAATCATATCTCAGTTCCACACTAATATCGGGTAAAGACTTAGTAGAAGAACCCTAATATTTTCTCCTCGTAGAGGACTCTCTTCTCCAATAAATAAATCCTTCGTGACTTCCCTCCCTGGTATCTCCGATTATAGGTGACTTAGGTCTTTTCACTGCTTGACCCGGAGACTGTGACCCTTCCGTTCCACGTCGGAAGACGAGACGTGTACACGTCAAGTGACGGAGGTCGGAGGATTCCAAGGTCACAGAGTGGAAGTCTCTGGACCAACCCCGTCTCTTGACCTTTCCTTCAAACACGTGAAACCCCAAGACACCTCAAACTGTCAGTCGTTTCTTCTAATAAAATGTCACCTATCTAAGGTTTTAAAGAGGTCTACGAAGAGTCAACCCAGGTAAATGTAAAATGAAATACGGGTATTATAAAAACACGGACGGGACCTGAATTGGAAGTCTATTTCCGGAGACTTCTGTCCGACACGAGTTCCCAGACACAAAGTCGTATTACCCCTGTTACGTTTCTCTCTCCTACTTCTGTTTAATTTGTCCCCTACCCGACACCAACGTAAACAATGAAAGGAACTCCTTTCGAGGAATACAGTAGTTGGTCTACACACGTCATTTTACATATGTAGAATTAAGGTCTTCTAGAAAGATCTCGACATGTACGGTCCCGCACTCCAAATACGGACAATAACTCTTCTCAACAATTTCCGACAGACCATTTTCGACTCCGATACCCCACAATCACCACACATCATTTCGTGTGACAAGTGTTCGTACCTGAAACCTCAATACAGACGTATGTACAGGTCTAAGATGATGAATTATTATGTAGACACTAAGATGTATCCGTAAGATGTGACTCGGTGACTTTTGGATTCAAATAGGGAGAGATTTTACACTTACTGTCGTCATGGATGAAATATCTCAATATCCTGAATTTATTCGTTCATTTTAAATTTAAATAAGTAAGTTAGTTATCTATCCTCAGTCTGTTAAAATGTTAACTAATCTCAATAAACTTTTAGTTTGTTTTTTCAGAAACCTCTGAATGCATTGGTTCTACCACTTCATCCTCTGGGGTCGTAGGGGGTTGTTTCTAGTTTTTTATTAAGACGTCCTTGTTTTTGTCGAGACCCTCTAGAGTCCTCAGGTCAATTCGGACTCATTGTCTCGTTTTGTTCTTTGGACTCTTGAGTTTTTCCTTTCCTTCATGACGAAGTAAAACAGACGTAGTAGAGTGAGTGGGACCGGTCGTTCTGAGTGACGGTCTGGCCTGTTGGGTCGATCTTTCAAAAGAACTTTTTCCTCCTCGTCCGTTCGTCGGTCGGAGGGTCGGAAAGTCCCGTAGTGTACTTCCTGAGTGAATCCAAAGTGAGGTGGGTCTTTGACCGTGTCGACTCCACTTGTCTCCATCGATCCTTGTTCCTTCTCGTCCCCGGTGGTCATAGTCAGTGTGTCACCCTTATTGGTACCAAGACTCAGTGGACAAGACATCTCCTAGAGTCGTCGAAAGGGTGACTTCTTTGGTTGTCGGTCGTGTCGGTGTCTCAGGGACGTCTAAAGTGGTCAAAAACGGGTTGTCTATAAACGTAAATGTCTGTGGTCGACGGACTCACGAAGAAATGAGGAAAGTCGAGGTAGGGGAGGAGGTCTCGGACCCTAGGTGTTCTCGTGTATCACTTCTGGGGACGTCGACCCTCTCACATTCTGTGGTCGGATCTGGGGTGTGATTGGAGATCGTGGTATCCGTGGGAACTCCAATCGAGGAAATCGACACGTAAACGTATGACGGTCGGAGAAAAAAAAAAAAAAGTCAGAAATAACTTACACAATGTCATAACAAAGACAAAATATACAAAACCAAAAAATCGGTGTTTCGTGACCCTAGAATCGAGCGGTTGATCCCTAGTTTGGGTGTGAGGGAAGTGACCNGTGATTGGAGATCGTGGTATCTGCGGGAACTCCAATCGAGGAAATCGACACGTAAACGTATGACGGTCGGAGAAAAAAAAAAAAAAAAAAAAAGTCAGAAATAACTTACACAATGTCATAACAAAGACAAAATATACAAAACCAAAAAATCGGTGTTTCGTGACCCTAGAATCGAGCGGTTGATCCCTAGTTTGGGTGTGAGGGAAGTGACCTTCCGTTTCAGAATTGATGACTTGACGGTACCTTCAGGAACGGTCGGACTGAGAACAGTGGTTAAAGAAAACGGTACAAGTATGGACAACACGACAGGACACCGGTACCTTCACGTACGACAGTCGGTTCAAGGGGTATTTACGAACACCCGGACCTAAGTCGGTATAGAGTTCAGTGACGTGACATAGAGAGTTGAGTGACCGTCGATTGTGTGACGGTCGACACGTGACGTAAGGAGACCGGACTTGCTACAGTGATTGTAGATGACGACACACGGACACTGATATGGAATGTCGGTATCCTCACGTACCGTTAGTCAAGTCAAGTCAGCGAGTCAGTTTAGGTTGAGACGTTGGGGTACCAGACGTCGTGTGGTCCGAAGGGACAGGTAGTGGTTGAAGGTCTCGGATGAGTTTGAGTACAGGTAGTACAGTCACTACGGTAGGTTGGTAGAGTAGGAGACAACAGGGGAAGAGGGTGGAAGTTAGAAAGGTCGTAGTTCCAGAAAAGGTTACTCAACCAAGAAGTGTAGTCCACGGGGTTCATAACCTCAAAGTCGAAGTCGTAGTCAGGAAGGTTACTTGTAAGTCCTGACTAAAGGAAACCCTAACTGACCAACCTAGAGGAACGTCAGGTTCCCTGAGAGTTCTCAGAAGAGGTTGTGGTGTCAAGTTTTTTTAGCCAAGAAACCACGAGTCGAAAGAAATATCAGGTTAAGAGTGTAGGTATGTACTGATGACCTTTTTGGTATCGAAACTGATCTACCTGGTAAAAACCGTTATCCCGGGGTAATTGACGTAGATCTGGGTCTAAGTCGGGACAGAGAACAGTGACCAGACGTGGTGACGTGAGTGGACGTTGATGGCAACGTCGACACGTGGACGTACAAGCGACAGTACTTTCATTCCCGGACACCTCTGTGGGACGTCGGTGTCCCCATATGTGGTTGTCGGTCCCGGGGGTGTCGTCGGTCACACGGGTGTCGACCACAACGACCGGGACCAGGAGTGGTGACACACAGACGTTGGTTGGGGACATACTTGTGGATACGTTCCTATGTCCCTAATACTTTTTAATCCCTTTATACTGTTATCGTTTCTTTGTCATTTGAATACCACTTTCACTTTCAGTGAGTCAACACCGACTGAGAAACGTTAGGGTACCTGATATGTCAGGTACCTTAAGAGGTCCGGTTTTATGACCTAACCCATCGGAAAGGGAATTGACTGGTGTTTCTTTATCTCTAAGTACTTAACGAACTATTAAGTTTTACGAACAAGATTTATACGAGTCTCTCGATGTTCTCTTGTGTCTAATTCTTAAAGTACTTTAGTCCTTTTGTGTTTTTGTTTTTCAAGTTACTCCTCTTTCGTAATTTTTGTTGTTTGGTTCTAAAATCGACTTGTTGTGTTACTTTTTATTGAAGTGGTCGTCTGACATGGAATTTCTTCTTTCTTACTCACTTGGGGTGTTTTTCTAGTGAATATTAAATAGGTCTGTCCTCCTCTTTTTTCCTTACTTCTTTCTGATACCCTGATTACACTGTGGTAATTCACTTTGTTATATACATAGTACATCTGGGTCTTTTTCTCCCTCTTTCTGTCTTTTAAACAAATTTATTTATTACCGACCTTTGAATGGTTTGGTTCTCTTTCTAAACCTGTCGGTCCATGTACTTTGGTTATTTAGTGGGTTAGTAAAGTTAGGTTTTATTAGAAAAGGTTCTGTGCAAAATTATTTTGATAGACTTTAGTTTCTGTCTATGTTTCGTCGTTCTCTTTTTTTAAAAGAGAGTATGTTCCTTTGGGAGTACTTCGATAGTCACCTAGAAAGTTGTCGTTAGAACGTTCGGTCCAATGCAAACTTCACGACTTTCTTTTGACGATTAGTTCTTACGAAATGGGTCGTTTCAGTAGGAAGTGAAAGGGTTTGTTTTCGACTTCCTTAAGTAGTGGTGAGCTAACCGGAAGTAGATTTAATAAAGTAGACTAATTACTAACAGTGTATTGAAATAACGATGAAGAGAGAACCCATAAGGAAACCTTTTCTACATACCTAAGTAATGTATAAGATTATATAACAGATATCTAATATTCTATTTCAGTTCATATATAGACGACTATGAAAAAATCAACGGGACAGAAATATGAATCTTTTCAGAGAAATTATCATCCGAAGGGACCACTGAGTCTACCATTCCTTAGACGGACGTTACGTCCTCTGGTCCCAAGTTAGGGACCCCGTCCTTTTATGGGACCTCTTCCTTTACCGTTGGGTGAGGTCATAAGAACGGACTTCTTAAGGTACCTGTCTCCTCGGTCCGTCCGAGATCAGGTACCCCAGTGTTTCTCAACCTGTGCTGACTCACTGATAGTGAGTGAGTGTCTAACCGGAATGCTCTTTACGACCTTCCTCAATAAGTTCATCTTTGTTTTTCTACGGTTACTTATTGTACTTTTATATGTTGTCTGACCATTTATATTCATAAGATTCAGTCTGAACCTTATGAGATTATGATATTATACACCACATAGTCATGTGTGGTGTATAATAAAATCATAAATTATCTATGATCTACATTATCTATCATAAATTATCTATGATCTATGATGTAAATTAAGATCATAGTCATATTTGGATTTTCCTGTTTTCGTAATTTTATTGATATCGATATTATCATTTACCTATATGTTATGTTTTTATACATTTAGTCGTCGTATTTTACCCCCCTAAATTTTTTCGTGTCTAAAACATACACTACCTTCGACAAAACTCGAATTTGACAAAATAGTCATTTTACAAAGTTTATTCGGAGTACCATTGGTCTTTTATTTTTGGATATCATCTAAGTGAGTTCTTTTCCCTTAGTTTCATATGAAATACGTTTTCTTACTTTAACCTGACAAATATACGTTTTCTCACTTTGATCTGGAGATACAATGTAGTGAGTGTTTTTAATTTTACCTAATTTCAGAATTTGTATTCTAGACTTTACTATTTTGAGGGTCCACTTACGTATTTCTCGAGGAACTGTAACCGTCAATAAAAAACCTACTGTGGACTTAGTGGTCGTTGTTTCCGTTTTTAGTGTCCATCCTGACGTAGTTCGATTTTTCGACATGTTTTTTTTCTTCGTTTGATACCTCACCCCCTTTTATAAACGTTTATTATATTCACCATTCCCCAACTATAGGTTTTATATAATCCTTAAGTGTGTTGTGTTTCCGTTTTTTTATTATTTGGACTTTAGACAAAATTTTACTCGTCTCCTTGACTTGTCTGTATGGAAGTTTTTTCTGTATTTACTACAACTTTGTTGTAGTGATTAGCAGTTCCTTTTAATTCAGTTTTACTGTTACCGTATAGTGGAGTGTGATTATTGAGAATAGTTTTTCTGTCGAGTCCCGGAAGGGACTATCAGGTCACCAATTCTTAGGTACGAAAGTGACGTTCCCCATACCCAAGGTTTTCTGTCAATTGTTCGCGACCACTCCTTTTCTCATGAGACCACGTGACGACCATTCTTATATTTAACCATTCCGATGGTTCCTTTTGTCATGTCTTTAAGGAGTTTTACAATTTTTGTCGTGATGGTATACTATGTCCTTAGGGTGAGTCAAATATAGGTCTTTTTTATTTTAGTGTTAGAGTTACGTACGTTACAAGTAACGTCGTAATCAGTATCATCGGTTTTATATTTTTGTTGGATCCACAGGTGACTGTTTCCCTTTTTTATCTTTATTATATATGTATAAAATGTATATATGTTACTTCATAATAGGTCGGTAGTTTTTTCCTCTTTTAGGACGGTATACTCTATTGTGTTCCAGATAGTCTGGAACTCCCGTAATCCAATTCACCTTATTCAGTGTATCACTTCCTGTTTGTGTCATATTAGAGTAGATACACACGTTAGATTTTTGTCACATCTTATGACTACCCGACTTTCCACCCCCTTTACACTTCTACACCCCGTTTCCTATGTTTGAGTAAGTAGTCTACTTATTTAAGCACCTAGATTTTTTCTCGAACCTCTGACATCTCAGTTATGATTACATAATATATTAACTTTCAACCATACTCTCGTGTCGAAGTAACAAGAGTAGTATTGTTGTTTTTTCATTAATTACACTTCACTTCTTATACAATTGATTGGAATGCCACCATTGGTAAAACGGTAGATGTTCACATAGTTTAGTAGTGTAAAATGTGAAATTAGAATGTGTTATAATATACAGTTAATATAGAGTTATTTTGACCCCTTTTAGAGACAGAAGAATATCTCGAATAAAAGATTGTCCCTGTTGTTTGTTTTTGCCAATGAATAATGAGGGTCTTACCGTCGTTTACATTTTTGTCAATGAAAACTGAGGTGGCTGGGTGAGGGTACACTTCGTTCGTCTACGAAGTGTACTACACATTACTTTCAAAAGAAATTCGTTTCAGAGACCTTTAACAGGATTTCCGTATACCGTTTCTCCTTTGTAAGTTCTTTTAGATGAGTGCGAGTAATTCTTGTCGTCCTCAAACACCATAAACTTGGAGTTGATGGGGGTGGGGACGGAGGGATCGAGGTCAGTGTACGATACCGTAGACAGACCCTTTCCGTCCGAAGGTCAATAAAGAATGTAAAGAGGACGTCGGAGAAAATGTGGGACGTAACATCTGTTCACGTCGACTTCTTATCGGTTCTCGAAGATAAGGGCTTGTGTGACTCTTATGACTCCGGGGTTAGTGGGGGTTAAACTGATACAACCCATCTCCAAGGTTCGGTTTTCCCTTTTACTCTTCTGGTCTCCGATGATACAGGTGTGTCGTAATAGGAGGATTTGATACCCACAGTGTCTTCTCACGGTGACAGAGGTGAGGATGTAGACCCCGTACCGAGTCTCTAAAAACGTTTCCCCTTTTCCGTCTAGTATCTTAGTTCTCCATGATACGAGAGAGACTCCTCTGACTTTCGTAGTACTCTCTAGATCTGATTTAGTACCTTGTACATCAACTGATCTTTCTTCGTTCCTTTTCTGTTTATTCACAGATGAACTCGAGTTTTACGTAGAGTTTATAACTGGAGTCTTTGAAAAGTGTCTTTCCGACAGGTTTCGGTCAGTGTTTTTCTCTTGGAACTTTCGTCGTTCTCTTCGTTGAATAGTGTATACTCCTTAGTGGTTCTTCCTATAGTGATCTAAAAAGTGGTCTTTGGAATCTACGGTTTTCCGTCACCCACCATATAAGTTTCAAGATTTCCTTTTTGTTTTTGTGTTGTTAGACAGTTCAGTTCTTAGGATATAGGGTGTTTTGACAGGAAGTTTTTACTCTTCGATTCTGTAGCCTTCTATTTGTTTCCGACTCCTTAAACAATGGTGATCTGGGTAGGAATTATTTTACAATTTTCCTCAGGAATTCTATCTTTACTTTTCTGTGATCTGTCTTTGAGTTTTGACAATTTATTTATAGATACCATTTCAATTTATTAATATTTTTGATCATAATGATATTGAAAAAACATTGAGGTGAAAAAAAAGATACAATTATATATCTACGTAACTTTTAATAATCACATACAAAACCCTATGTATTACACGTTTCTACATTAAAATACTGTAGTCATTGACTTTCCCCAACCTTATCTCGACATTTCTTTGTTAAAAGTCTAGAATAATGTCAATTCCTTATTTAACTTTAATCTTACAATAATTGACATTTCACAATTTATATTAGGACTATTATTTACGTTTATTTTCATCGATATCTTTTATGTGTTTTCCTTTAATCCTCTTTTAATTTTTGTGGTTTATGAAACCGGTGGACTACGTTTCTTGACTGAGTAATCTTTTCTGGGACTACGACCCTTTGTAACTTCCGTCCTCCTCTTCCCCTGCTGTCTCCTACTCTACCAACCTACCGTAGTGGTTGAGCTACCTGTACTCAAACTCATTCGAGACCCTTTACCACTACTTGTTCCTTCGGACCGTACGATGTCAGGTACTCCAGCGTTTCTCAGTCTGTACTGACTCACTGACTTGACTTGACTTATGAAGTGATGTTTTTCTGATTTACCTTCTGTCACTACATCTTTTATTCCCCTTTTTTCAATAATCCGTATGTCTCTTATTTATCGTTTTACTGTCTTTATTTAGGAAAGAATATTTATTTACATTTACCTATTTTGAGAGTTTAGTTTTCTGTTTCTAACCGTCTTCCTAAAAAATATTACTCGGTTACCATACGACAGGATGTTGTATAAGTGAAAAGTAGACTTCTGTTTTTACCTAATTTTCACCTTCCTAATTTTTTCTATAATACACGTTTATTATCGGTTCTCTCTCGTTTCCAGAGATATGATAGTCAAAAAAATTTTCCGAAATTTTAAAATTCTCTATTTCGTAATATAAAATACAATTATTTTTAACTCTTTATGTCTACATGGGGTCACAAGTAACGTCGTGATAAATGTTTTCGATCCTATACCTTCGTTAGATCTACAGATAGTCACCTACTTACCTATTCCTTCGACACCATGTATATATTTTACCTTATAATGACTCGGTATTTTTCCTTGCGTAAACTCAGTCAAGATTACTCCACCTACTTGGATCTCGGATAATATGTCTCACTTCATTCAGTGTTTCTCTTTTTATTTATAGTATATAATTGTGTGTATATATATACCTTAGATTTTTTTACCATATCTACTTAGATAAACGTCTCGTCGTCACCTCTGTGTATCTCTTGTCTGAATACCTGTACCCCCACCCCTCTCCTACTCTCCTACCCTACTTATCTCATTGTACCTATGTATATATGATGGTATACATTTTATCTATTGGTTACCCTTAAAAGACATACAGAGTTCCTTGAGTTTGGTCCCGAGACATTGGATCTCCTCACCTTACTCCACCCTCCATCCTCTCCAAGTTCTCCCTCCCCTGTATACATAGGATACCGATTAAGTACAACTACAATCGTCTTTGGTTCCGTTATAACATTTCGTGAATACGAAGTTAATTTTTATTTAAAACATTTCTTCATATCACTTCACTTTCACAATCAACGAGTCAGTACAAACTGAGACGCTGGTGTACTTGAACACCGGGTGGTCCGAGGAGACAGGTACTTTAATAGGTCCGGTCTTATGACCTCACCCATCGGTAAGCGAAGAGGTCCCCTAGAAGGTTTGGGTCCTTAGTTTGGGTTATTTTCCAAGTTGGGTTATTTTCAAAGTTTTTATTAGTAAATACGTGGATTATGTCTGGTAGTTTTATCTACTCCGTTTTTACTTGTCTTTTCTTCTCTTTATATATCAAGACGCTATGACGAACCTCTGAATTCATGAGATAAGAGTTATCCCCTATCTTCTTGATCTATCTTCATCTCTTTATTTCCTAAATTTTTTGTGTCATTTAGTTGATCTATATTGTTTACATATGTCTTTTGATGGTTTGTTGTCCTCTTATGTGTAAGAAGAGTTCACGTGTACCCTGTAAGAGGTCTTATCCGATACAATCAGGTGTTCAATTGAGAGTTATCTAAAATTTTCCATCTATAGTATTCTTCATAGAAGAGGTTGTTGTTGTCCTACTTCAATCTTTAGTATTTATCTTCTTTTCGATCTTTTATGTGTTTAGACACCTTTAATGTTCTGTGTGAATCTTTTGGTTACACAGTTTCCTCTTTAATGTTCCCTTTAACATTTTATGAATCTCTGTTTACTTTCGTTTTTGTTATATAGTTTTGAATACCTAAGGTACTTTCGTTATGGATAGTCATCAATGTAAATTTTTATATTTCCTCGAGTTTTGTTGGTTTGATCCTTGATCCTTTTCTTCTTGATCGATTTAAGTTTGTATTGTCTTTCTTCCTTTATTATTGTCTCATCTTCTTTTGTCTGTTATCTTTTCGTTGTCTTTTTAGTCGTTCGACTTCTTAACTAAAACTTTTCTACTTACTTGAACTGTTTTGAAATCGAACTGATTTTTTCTCTTCCGAGTTTAATGATTTTAGTCTTTACTTTCACCCCTGTATCGACGAGTAGGATGGCTTTATTTTTCTTAATTTTCTTTCATGATTCATTAAATAAGGTTGTTTAACGTATTGTATCTACTTTGTCTAAGGATCTTTGTGTCTGGATGTTTCTGACTAAGTACTTCTTTATCCTAGACGCTTCTGACTGAGTACTTCTTTATCTCTTGTACTCGTTCTATTTCTACCGTTTATCCTCCTACGGTTCGGGTGGAAGGAAGTGTTTGTGTAGTTTTGATGTTGTTGTATATCTTACTGAAAGGAAGTTTAGTTGAGCCTCTGATCGTCTTGTCGAGAAGATGTTGGTTCCGACATTTCTTTCTAGGAGTGTCCCAGACCGTCCTTCCCTCCTCACTGGACCAACCCTGGGTGTAGGGATCACCACCTGTGTCTCCTCCTCGATGTAGGGACTCCTCACTCTCCAAACTTGATGTGTAATCCGTAAAGTCGATACCCCCAGACTATGGTCTTTTATACTCGGAAGAATCGAACAATCCTCGAAGAATCGAGGAAGAATCAAACTCCTCATACACGTGTCAAAACGAAATGAGGACCAGTGTCGTGTCTCCGTTATCTAACTTTTGACGGACCCTGAGACCGTCCGTACGGTACTGGTAGGGTCCCATGGAGGGTCGGATGTAGTCCGAGGACGAGGTCGGGGAGAACGTCGCTATGATAAAGGGTTGGATTCCATCTCTGATGATAACGATTACTATCACACGTGTGTCCCTCCCTTGTCAACCCATTACGGTTAAATAGTTATCATCTTTGTCATCTGTCTTTTTAGTAGTTCCTGTATCTTTTGAACGTATTGTGGTAGTTGGTTGATACTAAATGTCCAGGCAGATCAGTTCCGATACCAAAAAGGACACCAGTACATACCTACAGTCTCAACCTGACACTTCTTCCGACTCGCGGCTTCTTAACTACGAAAACTTGACACCACAACCTCTTCTGAGAACTCTCAGGGAACCTGACGTTCCTCTAGGTTGGTCAGGTAAGACTTCCTCTAGTCGGGACCCTAAAGAAACCTTCTTTACTACGATTTCGACTTTGAGGTCATGAAACCGGTGGAGTACGCTTCTCAACTGAGTAACCTTTTCTGAGGCTACGACCCTCCCTAACCCCCGTCCTCCTCTTCCCCTGTTGTCTCCTACTCTACCGACCTACCGGAGTGACTAAGCTACCTACACTCAGACTCACTTGAGGCCCTCAAGCACTACCTGTCCCTCCGGACCGCACGACACTAAGTACCCCAGCGTTTCTCAGCCTGTGCTGACTCGCTGACTTGACTTGACTTGATTTGAGTTATTAATTTATTTGTAAAAAGGTTCAGACGTGTCTTATCAGAGGTTATATTTTGTTTATAATGTAAATTTTCTTGACTTTAGTGTGTTTCATACAAGAGTCTCGTAATATCTTAATTTGATCTTTAGTTATTATTTTTCTATCCTTTTAGAGGTTCGTGAACCCTTATTTTGTTTATGAAGAAATATTAGGTGTCCAGTTTCTCTTGATAGTTTCCTTTAGTTTTGTAAAACTTATCTTTTTTACTTTTATATTGTACAGTTGTAAACACCGTACATTCATTGTCGTGAATCCTCCTTAAAATGTCACCATTTATAAGTATAATCTTTTACTTCAAAGGTAGAATTTGACCTTTTTATTGTTTTAGTTTAGATTCGTACATCTTTTTTATTACTATTCTCGTATTTAATTACTTTAATTTTCGTCTTTTGGGAATCCTTGTTTTCAGACTACAATATTGTTTTATAATTACGATGGTGGTAGTACCTTACATGTCACTTAGACTTTATAGGTTTAATTACGGTCTTCGTTTTTTAGTCGTAATTTTTTATTTAAATGATGTTACCAACATCTAAATACAATTATTATGTAGGTCAGTTTACACATTAGGAATACCTTTTTCGATCAAGATTTTATACACCAATAAGTGTGTGTATGTGACCAACATCCATGATGGGTCAAAAAAACAACTAGACAAAAAACAATTTCATCATTCTTATTATTTTACTTATAGATATAAATAATGGATCTAATTTGCGACTCTTAAAAACGATGTAAACGGAAAATATTGAAAAATGTGTCATAAAATTTATGAAGTCATAACGTAAAGATTTTTAATCGTAAAGGATGTTGCGAATGATAGTGTGATTTTTATTATTAAGGATTATAGTAATTGTCAAGTTAAAATTATTCATTTTGAATTGGGAATGAACAAGGGGTTTACAGAAAACGTCGACTAAATTCGGTCTAGGTCAGTTCTTAGTGCGTAATGTGGATCCACAATACAGTCATTACACGCACACACGAGTTCAGCCGACCAAAACAGACTGCGAAACGTTGGGCGGTTCGAAGAGATAGGTACCCTGTCAGAGACAGGTACCTCTGTCAGGTACCCTAAGAGGTCCGTTCTTATGATCTCACCCAACGGTACGGAAGGAGGTCCCCTAGAAGGACTCGGTCCCTACCTCGGACGCAGAGCCCGAAGAGAACGTAACGTCCGTCTAAAAAATAGGGGTTTGGTGGCCCCTTCGGGATACACTCATTTCAGCCCAAGATAAGATGTTGGACCGCTTCAAATGTTTAGAACCCGCGGTCCATTGTCCTCGTAAATTGTCTCTTTGAGCTCTAATAGGTATCGTTCCTAAATGCCCTTTACGTCAAAAGTGGTCCTATAACCTGCTGCGACGAGGCGACCGTATCCGCATGAAGGCGAACATCGACATTCAACAGAAAGGGATCCGATGGCGGAAAAAGCCCTTCGCTAAGGACCCGACGGATCAGAGACGCGAAGAGTCCTCGGTCACGTTGGGTTGCTCCCTCGTCTCCCACTCGGGCCGTCCTAATCCCCTCCCTTCTAGCCATGCTGCGTCGAGCCCCCGCCCGCCTCCGCCTGACCCCTCCTCGGGTCGACTGGAGAAACGTCCTGGGGCGACGTGAACTCGAGCTCTCCAGCTCTCATCCGGCGGAACAGAACGATTTCCCTGGCGACCCACCTCCGCGGAGACAGTCACCTTCCCCGGCCGGAGGTGTTACCCCTGGGCCCCCGCGCTCGAGGAACCGTCACGTGTCAAGAACGCACAAGCAGATCGGTTCCTTTCCCTCGCGACCGACCTCGCCAGCCTCGCCCTAAGGTCAAGGTCGCGAAAGTGACTCGTTGGGACCCTTACTGTCAATTGACGTCCCCCATGTTAAAGCAGAAGACGTTTTGCTCTTATAATCATTATGGGCTGAGTACGTCAAGACGCGACATATATATTACATACATAATCATCATCATCATCACATACCTACGAGCCAACACAGGTTGAGAAACGGTGTAGAACCGAGGAGACTGGGACAGATGAGGGCGGTCCGAAGAGATAGGTACCCTAATAGGACTGTTCTTATGGCTTTACTTTACCCAGCGGTAAAGGAAAAGATCTCCTAGAGAGGGTGAGTCCCTAGGTTGGGTTTAGACGTCGAAGACGTTACCGTCCACCTAAGAAAATGGTAACTTGGTGGACCCTTCGGGTTATATATATAATACTTATATGTTTATGTGTGTGTTTGACCCAAAAAAAGTAGTCTCTAGAAGTAAAGAGTGTTGATAGAGACTCCACCCAAATTGACAGAAGTACAATTCTCTCCCCTGTTGAACTCCGAGTCTCTCCACTTCACTAGGTTCTAGTGTCTCAGTCGTCGCCACCCTTAGATTAAAAGTTGAAAGTCACAAGAAAAAGGAAAAAACGTTTAGAGAACAAGAAAGATGATTTGGTGGGACGAATTTTGGGTCGTAGTAATAAGTATCGTAACCCGGGACTATGCAGAAAGAACTAGGGTTCCTTTATTAACACTTTATGTATACCTGACTTAGTAACGAACCGGGAACACAGAACCCCTAAGAACTACTGGGAAGACTCGGGAACCTTGTCCGTCGGGTTGACTCTAAAGATTCGGACCAGACGGAACAAGACAGAAGCAAGAACCTTCGGAAATAAACTCAAACATCTACTGGGTCGGGTACTTGGAATCTCTTTCATACAAGACACTCCCAGTCTGACCCCCAGGACAAACTTTCAAGGTTGATTCAAATTAAACAGGGAGACCGGGACCAGGGTCGAAAGAACATTGCTTTGTCGAGAACTCCACTCTTCCCCGTTAGGTATCTTTGGGAGGGACCTTCTAATGGTCTCGAGTCTTACCTCCGTTTTCTCCGGGTTCTTTCTTAAAGGACCCGCATTAATAACCAAGGGGATGAGTCTCACTCGTTCCGAACCCACTACAGTAATGTAGGTCTTCGGTAACGTATGACAGGTCACTCGTCGAAAGTCTTGACTCTACTGCGAGTCGTACTCGTTCCCCGGTCGTCGTGTCGACTCCCGTCAATCCTCCGTCGAAACACTCCTGTGTCAAGTCGTTTTCCTTAATGACGGATATCTTCCCCTTTAACGGGGAGAGCGACCGGGATTAGTCAGGTGAGGGAAGTGGGACGTAAATGAGAAATGTGTCGGATGTCTCTCCGTAGTGACGAGGAAATTAAGACTAACAATTTCTTTAGTTATACATTTCTCTGAAACTTCTAACAAAAAAACAAAACGGAAATAAACTCTCCACTTTTTTTTACCAGGATCTTTTACTTACTCAACACATCTCAGTGTATTAAATAATCACCGTACGGGTCTCTTGAGTTATGACAGGTGAGAGTTATTAATTCACTGTAGTTCAACAAAATAATTTTCTAGGAAAACTCTTTGATTCTCATTATTTATATTTATTTTTATTATTTATATTTCTCTTTATAGGGAAAGGTCCTCTACAACCACTCCTAAAAGATTGAATTCCAGGTTTGTGACAGTGATTCTTACGTCTCTGTGTCATGTCGGTCCCGAACGAACGAACGAAGGGACTAAAATAAATCAATAAAAACGTCACAACCAAGATTACTTCCGTCAGAAGAAACATGACATGAAACAAATTAATCAGGAGACAACAAGTAAAAATAAAGTCAGTCACCCTCCCTTTCTACTTAAGAAATATTTCATCATTCTTTACACATGTAAGCACGTACGGTTCAACGAAGTCAGTACAGACTGAGACACGTTAGGATACCTGACATCGGACGGTCCGAGGAGGCAGGTATTCTAAGAGGTCCGTTCTTATGACCTTACCTAACGGTACGGGAGGAGTTCTTTATACATGGAAGTAAGTCACTTTTTAGTGTAAGGTTTGAGAGAGACTGGATAGTCTCAGTTGCATCTGTGTACCCACGAGAAGGTGTCCTAGACAGGACGGGAAGAATCCCGATTTCCCTACAACAGAGTGTCCCCGGACATCTGTCGATGACAAACTTCGAATTATCCGTCGACTGAGACCCTCGACGTGTCGTCCGAGTCAACGTGTCCTTGAGTAAGAGAGAGGTAGGGGTCGACATGGAAATTCCAAGAAAAGTCCAAAGGTTCTCTTAGTTCTTTACTTGTCTAGTGTTCCACTCAACAAATAAGGGTGAAACAAAATGTTACTTGAAACACGTTAAACATTCCCTTGTTCATAATTTTATTTTTCCATTTTTATGTACTTTTAGATACAGTTTTTTGACATGTCTCATAGTCCAGTGATCGACTCGACTCAGTATCATATCTATAGACGTCCAAGATATTACACGGCCTCAGTACTTTCAGTTGGACGCCTAACCGAAGATTAGAAGGACTGTCGTTTTCTCTTGGGTATGTCCTCAGAAGATCTCATGATTTTGTAACTGTGACGATATCGTTTAATAGTATCTGGCCACCTAATTTGTTGTTTCTGAATAAAGAGTCTCAAGACCCCAGATCTTTCAGGTTCCAGTTCCACGGCTGTCTAAACCAAGAACTACACTTCATTTCACCCGGAATCCTTCGCAGTGATACTTGTTTCGATCACCTCCACTACCTTAAGGTCAACTCGATAAAGTTTAGGACTTTCTACTACGACACTTTCACGACGTGAGTTATACGGTCGTTTAAACCTTTTGAGTCGTCACCGGTGTCCTGACCTTTTACAGTCAAAAGTAAGGTTAGGGTTTCTTTCCGTTACGGTTTCTTACGAGTTTGAGGGTGTGTTAACGTGAGTAGAGTGTGCGATCATCTCATTACGAGTTTTAAGAGGTTTGGTCCGAAGTCGTTATGCACTTGGCACTTGGAGGTCTACAAGTTCGACCAAAATCTTTTCCGTCTCCTTGTTCTCTAGTTTAACGGTTGTCGGTTACCTAGTACCTTTTTCGTTCTCTCAAGGTCTTTTTGTAGATGAAGACGAAATGACGGATACGGTTTCGGAAACTGACACACCTTTTAAGATTTTCTCTACCCTTATGGTCTGGTGGACTGGACGGAGAACTCTTGGGATATACGTCCAGTCCTTCGTTGTCAATCTTGACGTGTACCTTGTTGTCTGACCAAGGTTTATCCTTTTCCTCATGCAGTTCCGACATATAACAGTGGGACGAATAAATTGAATATACGTCTCATGTAGTACTCTTTACGACCCCACCTTCTTCGTGTTCGACCTTAGTTCTAAAGGCCCTCTTTAGAGTTATTGGAGTCTATACGTCTACTGTGGTGGGAATACCGTCTTTTACTTTTCCTTGATTTTTCGGAGAACTGCTTTCACTTTCTCCTCTCGTTTTTTCAACCGAATTTCGAGTTGTAAGTCTTTTGCTTCTAGTACCGTAGGCCAGGGTAGTGAGGTACCCTTTATCTACCCCTTTGTCACCTTTGTCACAGTCTTAAATAAAGCCCCCCGAGGTTTTAGTGACGTCTACCACTAAAGTCGGTACTTTAATTTTCTGCGAATGAGGAACCTTCCTTTCAATCTTGGTTGGATCTATCGTATAAGTTTTCGTCTCTATAATGAAACGGTTGTTTCCAGGTAGATCAGTTCCGATACCAAGAAGGTCACCAGTATATACCTACATTCTCAACTTGACACTTCCTTCGACTCACGGTTCCTTAACTACGAAAACTTGACACCACAACCTCTTCTGAGAACTCTCAGGGAATCTGACGTTCCTCTAGGTTGGTCAGGTAGGATTTCCTCTAACCAGGACCCACAAGTAACCTTCCTGACTACGACTTCGATTTTGACATTATGAAACCGGTGGAGTACGTTTCTCAACTGAGTAACCTTTTCTGGGACTAAGACCCTCCCTAAGCCCCGTCTTTCTCTTCCCCTGGTGTCTCCTACTCTACCGACCTACCGTAGTGGTTGAGTTACATGTACTCAAACTCACTTGAGACCCTCAACAACTACCTGTCCCTCCGGACCGCACGACACTAAGTACCCCAGTGTTTCTCAGTCTGTGCTGACTCACTGACTTGACTTGACTCCCGGGAGAAAGTCAAACGTCTACCGGTGGAAGAGAAACATAGGAATGAACCAACTCTTTCTCTCGACCGCCCCCGCCCCCACCTCCCCCGCCCCGTCCGAGAGAAGACAGAAAAGAAGATTTCCTTGATTTAAATAGTACTCCGGAGGTACGACTGCTCGGTTGATAGAGGGTTTCCGGGGTAGAGGTTTATGGTAGTGTAACCCATAATCCGGAAGTTGTATGTTTAACCCTGTCACTTCTCCCCTGTGTTTACAAGTCAGCTAATGTCCCAAACTTATCTGTTAAAAGGTTACCAGAACGAACCAGGTCGTCATTCTAGATCTTATAGTCTTCTTCCAACTTACCAGACGTACGGGAATTTTATCGAGACGTACTCATAAAGGGAATCGATCTACCACCTCGACACGCATTCTGAAGGTGAATGGGACGAAAGAACGGTCGTTAGTCGTTAACCATAACAGTCTGAGATCTACATAACGGTTAGAGTAAAGAAAGAAAGAAAGAAAGAAAGAAAAAATTCTTTAAACTGACACTGATAAAATAAATAAATACCCACGTGACCCAGAAGTAACGTCAGACGTCCGAAGAGAATAACACCTCGTACCCGAACGTCTGAAGTCATCAACACCGTGGACCCGAATAACGAGGAACCGTACACCTTAGAAGGGTCTCGTCCCTAGTTTGGGTACAGGAGACGTAACCGTCCGTCTAAGAATTGGTGACCTGGTGTCCCCTTCAGACGGTTAGTGTAAAGACTTTTTTCGAGTATTAAAATTAAACGTAAAGACTCTAATGAAGGTCTTTACTAAAGGGTACATCGAGTTGACCATTTCTTAGACGGACGTTACGTTCTCTGAGGTCAAGCTAAGGACTCAGTCCTTCTAGACGACCTCTTCCCTATCCAATGGGTGAGGTCATAAGAACCCGAAGGTACCATCGAGTCGACCATGTCTTAGGTGGACGTTACACCCTCTGGACCCAAACCAGGTACTCAACCCTTCTAGGAGACCTCTTCCCTTACCGATGAGTAAGATCGTTAGACCGGACCTCTTAAGATAACTGACATATCAGGTACCCCAGTGTCTCAGCCTATGTTGACTCACTGAAAGTGAGACTCTAATGATTACTCGAACATGTAGTGTATATAACCGAAAAGCAACGAAAACACTTACTGAAGTAAAAATTTAATATAAAAAGATATAATTAAATTTATTATAAAATATGTAAAATTTGTCATTAAGAAAAAGATAAGATAAAAAACACATACAAAAGAGATTGAGAGGGTTTGAGGGAGACGTCACGGAAACCGGAATACTCTCAAAACATAAAAACATATCCGACTAGAAAACTAGAAAGGGTAAACTAAAAAAAAGAAAACTTAAAATAAAATTTTAAGAAGAGATTGGGTTCTAGTATCATAAAATAAATTAATTATAATTATGATAAATTTTTATAAATTCATTTTATAAATTCGGAACTTAGTTATACCTTAAGTGATAACATCTGTCAAACTCCTTCCTTAGATCAAAATGGAAAATTGTGTATTTCGGTCAACGTGGTTGAGTAATAATAACAAACATTAACATTACATTAACGTTGACACTACGGTGTCACATAATGGTACAGAGGTGTGTAGATAAAGACCCGTAAGATTAAATAAACTAATCAATAATTAAGTCGAATCTCACACCTTAGGACCTAATCTAGAACCTTGTTTTTTTCCTATAATTACCTTTTTAACCACTTTAGATTTATTTCTCATATCAAACCAATTATTGTATGGTTACAATTAAAGGAAAAAAAAAAAAGAAAAAACGGACACCTTAAAATCAAGGGACTGGTCCTTAACTTACGTCCGGGAACCGTCACTGTCACTCCTTAGGATTGGTGACCTGGTAGTCCCTTAAGGATACGACAATTAAAGAACTAAAACTATTAACATGAAACTATTAACATAGTAAACGTCTACCCTGTACCTTTCATATTTTATTAAGACCTTTTACTAAAATACGATATTTATTTTTACATGACTTTATGGACTAATTTTCTTGAGTCTTCCGGTGGTAACTGGTTTGACTCTGTCGAATCGAAGTTTTTCTTATTGATCATTACCTAATAATGTGTTGTTGGTTTTTTTACAGTACTCAAGGATCATTATGTCTTCTCTCTACATCTTCTTTAGTTCTTTCGAGAAGGAGTACCTTTTTTTACGGTTGATCGTTTATGTCTTCTTTAATCTCATTCTTTTAGTAGTAAAATATTCGGGGTGTCATAATTGACTGAAATGTTGTTAGTAGGTAACCATGATTTTGGTAACTGACTTTACAACTTCCACTTGTCCAATTAATAATTTATTAATATTCCGGAATTTCGTAACGAAGGAGAGAGAGGGGTCTCATGAATAGTTAAGGTCCTCTTTCACATGGAAATGTTACCTCTAACGACTACTAGTAGTGAAATAGGTTTATAAGTATGAGTAAAAGTGGTTATCTCCGTATTAGACCACCAATCAAGGGGAAAGACAACGTTATTCTCCACACGTTTCGTGGACACAACACAAGAAAGGGTTTTATATTTTTCGGATAGACGTAAATCGGTATTCCTTTGTTAGACTGTTTAGGTCCTATACCCTATAAAATGTTCTGTCGACCAGACCCAAAAAAAAATTAATTAATTAAAATAAAAACCGACGAAGGCGTACATTGGGCGAGGGGGACACGACCTTCGCACCTCAGAGTTGGTGACCTGGTGGTCTCTTCAGGACCTATAAAATTTTTGAGTTTTGTTTTTCTATTTGAAACAAGAATCTGATCTCTTCTTTCTTCTCCGTGTTGTCGGTTCACATTATACACTCTGACCCAACTTAAGACCTAACCCCTTGATAAGACTTTTTAACGTATTTATTCTCAACACAATCTAATATAATAACTTAATTAGAGGAGTCCATACTTACACTACATACCCTTACACTGAAATAAGATTCCTATATGTACGACTTTATATCTTCTCACTTCACCGTACTAGTAACGTTTAAAGTTCATTAAGTCGTTTTCAATATATATCTTTCTTTATGGTTTTTATAATGTTTTCTTAAATCCACTACTAATTCACAAGTAAAATCAAAAAAGTCGAAAAGAAATTCAAACTTTTAGTTTTACTTTTTCAATCCCCATTTTTTGTCGTAACACTAATTTTGAAGGGACCACCAGGTTACCGATTCTGAGGTAAGAGTGTTACGTCCCTCGGGTCCAAACTAGGAACCAGTCCCTTGGTTTAGGGGTGTACGACGTTGACTTTTTTTCTTCTAAGGGGTACGGTGTCGATTTCCAGGGTGTACGACGGGATTCCGGACCGAGTCGGTTTATTAATTTTTTTTTTTTTTCTGTTTTGTCGTAAAACCGTATATGGAGCGTAGACCTCGAACTACAGATTATGGTGAGGGGTGACTTTCCTTGGTCCTGAGTAACCTCTTAACTGACAAGGTCCCGACCTCGTCCTACTCACATTCTACTTAAACCCTGTAGCACAATACGGGATTTCCTTTCTTCATAAGTTTCATTGGTGTCCCGCACAGTCCAACTTCCCCGAAGATGGTCAGTTTAAACTCTATCAACTTGTGGTTATATTAATCCATGTTATTACTTAACATTTGGTGACCCCTTTTATCCTTAAACACTCAGATATACATATTATTTAACCGTCTTTCCTCTAAAGAACGAATACCATCTAATTCTCGTTTAACCATTTATACCTTCCTCATGTCTTCGACTTTTTGTAAAACGTAAATAGTATCACTTCTAACATAGTGCGTTCTTACTACTTAACCCCGAAGGGACCACCATGTCCCCAATTCTGACACGAAAGTGACGTTCCTCGTGACCGAACTGGGAACCAGTCTCTTCAAGACGTACGGTACTCCACACCGGTTTCCTTTTTTCTTTTAAACGTTTAAATTTTTTCTTAGTAGTTAACTACGATTTAGACTACTCCTAACTCCCGAAAAGTACCAGAATTTCAGAGGGGTCTCTAGTGAATAATCAAGGTTCCCTTAAAAATTTTCCGTCATTAATATACCACCTCTTTAAGCTGTTGGGAAACGGCTTCACCAGTCTAAATCGTAAAAGTGGCTCCCTCTCACCGTCGTATACGACACCTACCCTACGGATACCTCCCTTGTTGTAGTGGATACGTGAAAGGTCGGATCAAGTGTATTGGACTTGGATTGGTGCTCCTTTGTCGTCTGTGTGGCTCTCACTCGTAAGATTAAAAAACTTTCCGACACGAGTCAGTGAATTCAACACAGGTTGAGAAACACTGGGATACCTGATATCGGATGATCAGAGGAGACAGGTACTACAAGAGGTCCGTTCTTACGACCTCACCCAACGGTACGGGAGGAGGTTTCCTAGAAGGGGTGGGTCCCTGACTTGGACATAGAGGAAATAGAGGACGTAATGTCCACCTAAGAAATAGAGACTCGGTGGTCCCTTCGGGTAAATCTTTCCCAACCCTTAGTATAAAAAGTTTCTACGGTCACAGTATTTTCTGTTTTTGACACCTTTACAGGATTTTGTTCTTTCGGATTTCTCTGTACCGTTGATTTACGTTATGAACTGGGGTCTGACTTAGACGAACCTTCTCCTTTCAAGACATTTTCTCCAATAACACAGGTAATTGTTTTGACTGTATTCTCTCTATTGTCTATATTCATGGTACAGTTACCTCCGTTGGATCTACAGGTAGCCGTCTGTTTACCTATTCTTTCGCCACCATGTATATATGTTACCTTATAATGAGTCGGTAATTTTTCTTTCGTAAACTTAGTCAAGATTACTCCACCTACTTTGACCTCGGATAATATGTCTCACCTCATTCAGTCTCTTTTTTGTTTTTTGTGGTTATGTCATATGATTGTGTATATATACCTTAAATCTTTCTACCATTACTACTGGGATATACGTTCTGTCGTTTTCTCTGTGTCTATATTTCTTGTCTGAAAACCTGAGACCCTCTTCCGTTCCCACCCCACTAAACTCTCTTGTCGTAACTTTGTACATATAATGGTATGCACTTTACCTAGCGGTCAACTCCAAGCTACGTACTCTACCCCACGAGTCCGGTCACGTGACCCTACTGGGACTCCCTACCCTACCCCTTCCTCCACCTTCCCTCCCAGTCCTACCGCTTGTGTACATGTGGGTACCGACTAAGTACACTTACATACCGTTTTTGGTGATGTTATAACATTTCATTAATCGGGGGTTAACTTTAATTAATTAATTAAAATTTTTTCTTTTTCGTGTTGAATATAGACTCGTATAGTTGAGTTCGTTCTGTATAAGCATGTTAATGAACTGAAATTTTTTCCCCCTTTTTTTCCTCGTTATTGATCTACTTTTCAAGTTCACTGAATGTTTCCTTTCTTTTAATCTAGTAATACTCTAAAAACGGTCGTTACGAAATACGGTCTGGAGGGGTTTTTTTGGGTAATAAATGTAACTTACTTATTGTTCAATTTGAGGTTGACGAGTTTGTTATATACATTACATTCTGTCTACGTCTGAAGAGTTATTTAAATTCTTTGAATTTTTTTTCATAGTACAACTACACTATACATGACTTAAACTATTGATATGGTACCATATATCCTCTTATAGGGATAAGAATTATTATGTGTGACTTTATAAATACCGGTACTATATACATTGAATCGAAGTTTATCATGTCCTTTTTCACACTCACATACAATCGTCTATACACAAATATCCATTTCTTCTTCTCCCTTGTGGATGTTTACTGTTTTACCCAATTTACAATTGTTTTTCGCTTAGATCCATACACTCATAAGGAACATGTGTAAAATAAAAACGTCATAAAGACACCCAAACTGGTGAAAACTTGTAAAAAATTTTTATATTGTAATATCTCAGACCAGATATATGAAAGATTCCACTGAGTCTACACGTCCATCTTAACCCTTGGTGGTAAGGTCTTACAATTTAGACTTTAATACATTCAGGTCCCGAATAAGTGTAGAAAAATGACTAAGGTGTAAAAGACCTCACCCCCGAAAGTCTTACCCTCTACCCGTAAGGTCCTCTACACGTTCTGACAGGTAGTCTTAGAGACTTATTCTATAATGTCAAACATAATTTAAAAATAGATTTTGACTCTTTCACTAAAAGTAATTTATTACGAACCCAACATTAATGTACATGAATATATGTTATATATGTTTATCATATCAAGGTTACTACCTCACTACTGGTTTCCTACAAACCTCTCGTGACTAAATATCTTTGACCAAGACTTAATAAGGTACAGACCGGATCAAATCAAGAAATAGAATGGAATAGGGAAATGAGACAACTAGATTGTGTATGGGATCAACGAGAGGAGACTTGAATTGAAGATTTTATGTAAAATTTACGGATGTTTTACGTAAACTGGTATATCTCCGATTACGTATAAAAATGCATTATGTTGATGAGTTTCTAAAAGTCGGAATATTGTCGGTGTATTATTATCTTACCTTGATTAAAAAGGAAGGAATACAGATGCGATATATGGAACATGTCCGAAGGGACTACCGAGTCGATATTTCTTAGACGGACGGTCACGTCCTATACACCCAAACTAGGGACCCAATTCTTCTAGGGGACCTCTTCCTTTACCGTGGGTGAGGTCATACGAAGAAACCCTTTGGGGTATCTGTCTCCTCGGACCGTTCGATGTCGGGTACCCCAACGTTTCTCAACCTGTACTGATGCACTGATTTGTTGTCAGAACATTCGCAAAGATGTATCAAGGATATTATAGAATAACATTTATCTGCGAACATATAGATAAAACGATGATCTTAAATGACTAGAACTAAAAAGACTCGTTAATCTTACAAAGGTACATGTCTCATCACTCGAGTTGTCTTCGAAAAGATTTCGAAGAAAGGAAATAATAAATAAATAAAATAAAAGCCGACGTGACACAGAAGTAACGACCCGCGTCAGAAGGAGTTCAACGTCGTTCACCCTCGATGAGGGATCAACGTGACGTACCCGAAGAGTAGCGCCTCCGAAGAGAATAACACGTCGTGTCCAAGTCATCAACGCCGAGAACCCGAGATCTCGTGTTTCGAATTATCAACGTCACGTGGCCGCATCAACGGGACACCGTACACCTTGGAAGGGCCTGGTCTCTAGTTTGGGTACAGCGGACGCGACCGTTCACTTAAGAATTGGTGGCGTGGTGGTCTCTTCAGGTTATCTTCCTAAAAAATCAAGTCATTAATTGGTGATTCGAACAACTGTTCGATAAAGATTATGGACAAAGAGGGTATTTTTACTTTTGTAGTATATGACATACGTAGTTTAGTTTAAAAATACTGAACATAGTCACGTACGTTATTCCAGGTAAAGAATATGTATAAAAAGTGTAAGAGGTTAACAATTGTTAAGTCTAATTTATTTTACATGACAATGTCCCTGGTCATAGTAAGTTCCTACACAGATGGTTGAAGTAGGTCCGTCTCACCGTCACCGATCTGAGTTGAGTCTTCTAGAACATATCGCTACACTACGACCTTTTGACATCGTTGGACCAGAGTCACTCATTCGGCTCGAAGGGTACAATGAAGACCTCGGACTAAAGGTGAAAGTCAACTACTTTGTAGTTTGGAGACTTCTCAACTTAACAAAAATTACAATTTCAAACCCCAAGTTTTTAAGAAAAGTATTTTGTAAATAAAATGCCGCCGTGACCGAAAGAGATCAACCTCACTCGGCCCCGATGAGAAGCAACGAAGAGTAACACTCCCGGAAAGAACAAAGTCTCGTGTCCGAGATCCGTTTCAACGTCGTGTACCCGAGTCATCAACGCTGAACGTCCGAGATCTCACCCCCGAATCATTAACACCACGTGTCCGAATCAACAATGTGTCGTACACCCTAGAAGGGTCTGGTCATTAGTTTGGACACAGGAGACGCAACCGTCCTCCTAAGAATTAGTGACCTGGTGGTAACGACACACGAGTCATTGAATCTACATAGACTGAGAAACGGTGAGAAACCTGACATCTGGCGGTCCGAGAAGACAGATACCCTAAAAAAGTTCGTTCTTATGACCTTACCCAACGGTAAAAGGAGGAGGTCCCCTAGAAGGGTGGATCCCTAGTTTAGTCACAGAAGATACAGAGGACGCAAGGTCCACCTAAAAAAAATGGGAGACTCGGTGGTCTCTTCAGGAGTCTTAATTGAATTAATGAAACTCCGAGATCCTTCCTACAGTCACAGAAACGGGGACCACTCTTCAGGATGAGACGACTCCAACTATATTCGTGACATTAGTACGTACTGTCAGAACTCTACGGTACTCCGTGTTCACAGACCTATACTCGGGACATAGTGAAGGGTAACTGTCCCACGGAGTATTGGTTTGGACTACATTAGAGGGTCAATTCGACCCTTATCTCGGGACCTATTGTCTCCATCTCTAGAGTTCGGTTTCGGAAGGTCCACTCAGTAACACATGGTTTCCTCACCTTCGATTACCTTTAATCTAGAGTTCACCTGTTACTCAACGAACTGTGAATGTCAAAGAAACCTACGACATTGTTTCATTGTGTAGGACCCTCCGAATTTTGTTGTCTTTTAAATAAGAGAGTGTCAGGACCTTCGATGTTCACTTTTTAGTTTCACAGTCGTCCTGGTGTGAGGGAGGTTTCTCCCTCAGAAAAGACGAAGAAGGATTTAAAACCACCAACACTATCGTGAACAGGGAGGAACTGTATGTCGACATAATGAGGTCAGGGACGAAGGCAACAGTGTACTGGAAGAGACACACAGTAGAAGAACATCGCTGTCGTCAGAATAACTCAAATCCCGGGTGGGATTAGGTAATACTGTAGTAGGATTAAGTAATGTAGACGTTTTTGGGAGTAAAGTTTATTCCAGTGTAAGATTCTAGGACCCACCTGTACTTAAACCTCATCTGTAATCAGTTGGGTTATATTCTAGAAACTTTGGAAAAACCTTTAGAGAAAAATCTCTGAAGTATGGAAAAGTTTTAAACTCCTAATAGGTTGGTGGTAAGGAGTTTATGAATTTAATTGTGGAACTTTACAGTGGAGGAGTGTCCTTCACGAGGAAGATACGAATCACAAATATCTCTTTAAAGCACGAGACTGTAATGGGTTCCGATACCAAAAAGGACACCAGTACATACCTACACTCTCAACCTGACACTTCTTCCGACTCGCGGTTTCTTAACTACGAAAACTTGACACCACAACCTCTTCTGAGAACTCTCAGGGAACCTGACGTTCCTCTAGGTTGGTCAGGTAAGACTTCCTCTAGTCGGGACCCTAAAGAAACCTTCCTTACTACGATTTCGACTTTGAGGTCATGAAACCAGTGGAGTGCGCTTCTCAACTGAGTAACCCTTTCTGAGACTACGGCCCTCCCTAACCCCCGTCCTCCTCTTCCCCTGCTGGCTCCTACTCTACCGACCTACCGTAGTGTCTGAGCTACCTGCACTCAGACTCACTTGAGGCCCTCAACCACCATCTGTCCCTCCGGACCGCACGACGCTAAGTACCCCAGCGTTTCTCAGCCTGTGCTGACTCGCTGACTTGACTTAAGAACCAATGACGAAGAACTTATAAATAAAGAAGTATTAAGGAGAAAGTCATCGTGAAAGTCAACGGTTTAAAGGAAAATAAAAGTGTATCAGGAAACTGGTAGTAGTAAAAATCTATATAAGAACTCTTTAATAATATTTGTAGACACTAAGAACACGGAAGTTCAAAGAGACGAGTAAGGAAGAAAGGAAAACACCATTTTACGGAGTATAAAAAAAGACATAGGACTGAGTGAAAGTGACAATAGGGACGACAATTTCTAAAGTAATGGTAAAAAAAAAAACGGGTTTAACTATTAATGGAAGAAATGGAAACACTAATTAAAAACAAAAATATATAAATAATAATAATTTAAATAAAAATAGAAACCGACGTGACCTAGAAACTACGACATGACCCCGAAAGAGATCAACACCTCGTGCTCGAAGGTTAGTGTGTCCGAAATCATCAACATCCGTTTCTAAATTAACGGAGCTCCGTACACCCTAGAAGGACCAAGTCTCTATCTTGAATACAGGGGACGTAACCGTCCTCCTAAGAAGTGGTGACCTGGTGGTCCCTTCAGGGACATGAAATAAACTATCGTGAGTTTTAGGAAAGATTTTATGTGAATTTAAACGGAAACCGTACATCTTGATTAAACCAGTGTGAGTGGAAAGGATTTATAAATAGGAAGACAGATGAAATGGTTGGTCGTGGTCAATTAATTTAGTCATTTAAAATTAAAATACATCAGTAAACAAGTTAAACTCTACAGACATTTCCGAGACAAAAATGGAAGACGAGAAGAGTCTACAAAAATTCACTAATAATTGGGTATAAGTCCCGAATTCGAAAGAAATACAAATACTGAAGCTTTAACCACCGTTAGAGTATTAGTGGTATTAGTTGTGAACGTAATATCGGATGCCACATGACCCGTGGTAAGATTCGTCCAATACATATAATTAAGTAGATGAAGGGTGTTAATGGGGTACTATATTGTCATATTTATCCCAATGATAAAATGACCTAATTGTTTGGCTTCAGGTTTCTCTGATTCATTGTACGGGTTCCAGGAGGAAAAAGAGGACAATCGTACATACCTTAGTAGAATTTGACGGTAGAGATAGTAAGAAAGAATACTTAAAATAGAGTCATAGCCAATAGAATAATAATACGGCTTCAAGGAAATCACACGAGTCAACAGTACTTAAAATTGATCTTGGTCTTGGTATAATAGTGTATAGACCTAAGAATAACGTAAACTGTCTAAACCAATGGTTTTAACATTTTATATACAACTATGATTCTTCTTCTATTTAGATATACATGGTATTAAAGGTTCAAATATTAAGACAAACAATACTCCCGATAGTAATACCGGGACACAAAGGATTAGTTTAAAATGAAAAGAGATAAACAGGATTTGAATCCGAATTAAAGTAGATCTAGGTATAGGACTTTGTATATATCTAGAAAATAATTTCAAATAAAACAGAGTATTCTTTGGAATTTAGAAATTGAAATCTTTTATAATAACCTAAAAAAACACTTCTCTACTTCTGACTCGTTAACGGTGACGCAACGACTGGAACTCGTCGTCAGTCGAAGAGGTGCATCTTAGGTCCCCATCCTCTAAGTCTTAGCTTAGAGAAGAGGGAAGGGGTAGGACCCTCTAAAAAAATTAGAAGTCGATGTAAAAAGTCGAAACACTCCGTGGAATAGTAGTTTCTGTTACCGGTCGTTACAATGGTTGTTCTGTCTAGGAGTGAGGTACTTGAGAGTACATAGGTGACCCTTAGAGACACCAGTTCTTTAGACCGCACCTCCGTTAGAAGAGTTTTATGTCGTTTTAGCACCCAACGAGACAAGTATTCCCGAAACGGAAGCAAGTCATACAATTACTCTCTTTACGGGTCCTACGACACCGGCCTCTCTTACCGTCATACTAACGACCGGTCCAAAAATCTATGATTAGATTTTCACTTGGTTCCTTTTCGTCCACACTTTACTAGATGTCGTCTCTATAGTCCGAGTAGAAAACTGAACCTGATACTGAAACTTGCCCTGATAATCCTGTCCTACATGTCAATGGGTCGTGTACAAGGAGTAGGAGGAGGATAACACACCCGATACCACGGGAGTTTTACGGTCACACATAGTCCTTTGTGGAGTACTTCCCCGTTTTCACCGAAGTTAAGATTCTCGCCTGTCGCCCCTAGAAGAAGATTCTGACCTTTCAACTTTCCTCTACTGGAAGTCTGATAATTCTTCCTCAATTGGGTCTATTTTGTTTTTCACCTAAGAAATGACCCTTCGGACTTTTTTTAACTTTTCATTGTCTCGTTTGTTCCTTCTCTCTACTTCTTACTATTTAGTCTTCTTCTCGTCTCGTCGTTGAGAGACTTCTTTCTACTCTGATTACACTTCTACATCAGACTCCCCCTACGTCTCCCCAGTCTAAGACGACTCCTCCCCTTGGATGACCCACTACTACTATTACTTCTAACCCCCCTACTGGTCGACCTCAACTAGTTCCTACTACTTTTTCTCCGACTCCTTCCTCTCCTACTGTCTCGCGGTTACCGCTCCTACTGAGAATTCGTGTATCGTCCGAAATCTTTAGAACAGGGTAATAAAGAAATGGATCCGCGAACAGATTCTAGTTTTAAAAGTGGTCTAGGAGAGGGGATCATAGAAATCGTGTACGAGTAACAAGAGGGGTAGGAACGGGAAAGGTACAAGTCATTAAGTATGAAGGGACACGGATTAGGGTAAAAGTGAAGGAAACTGGGAGGATCATCAATACAACAGAATGGGACATTAAAAACGAAAATTAAAACTATGGAGTAATACTGGATTGTTATTTTTCCTACATACCAAAAATAGTTGACAGAGGTTTCATTATAGAACAATATTTCCCTCATGTCAAGAAAGGTTAGTATGTCATTAACGAAGGGATTGAAGAGTAATCAGCTCATCGGGGACTCTCGTCGAAACTCAATGTCCATACACACAATATGGGGTGTATTCTCACGAGACACTCCGAAAAGTTGTGTTTACATTGTTACATAAAAAAACTTATTCTCAACCGTACAATCTACGTAGAAGATCTTTTTATTGAACACATTAACAAAATTCTAAATAGAAGATTTCAACTATGACACACAATAAAAACACTTGTCGGACTACAAACCCTGGAAAAAAGAGTTTTATTTGTTCAGGAATAATTTGGTCCTTTTTTTACAATAACTTCATATCAACTAACTGTTACAACACAATTAAAGACGACATATCATACCGTTAAGTAATAGTATTATATGTACGTAGGAAAAAGTATAAGAAAAGGTAATATCAAATAGTGTCCTAAAACTAATATCAAGGGACACTATATATGAACAGTAAATAGGTAAGATATGTGTTATCATAGATAGACTATTAGAGTTTGAGGGTTAGGTAGGGAGGGGATAGAGGAGAGATGGTACCATTGGTGTTCAGACAAGAGATACAAATACTCAGACAAAGAAAAAACATCTATTCAATTAAACACAGTATAACATCTAAGGTGGATATTCATTATAGTATACCATAAACAAAAAGAGACAGACTGAATGAAGAAATCATACTACTAGAGATCCAGGTAAGTACAACGACGTTTACCGTAATAAAGTAAGTAAAAATACCGATATATGTAAACATATGTAGAAGAAAAAGGTAAGTATACAACTACCTGTTAACCCAACAAAGGACCAGAACTGAAACACTTATCACGACCATATTTATATCCCCACGTACATAGAAACTTAATATCAAAACAGACCACTATACGGGTCCTCACCTAAACGACCTAGTATACCGTTGAGTTTAAAAATCAAAAAACTCCTTGGAGGTATGACAAAAGGTATCACCGACGGGGTCAAATGTAAGGGTGGTTGTCACATCCTCTCAAGGGAAAAGAAGTATGGGAGAGGTCGTAACCAATAAACATCTGTAAAATTACTACCGGTAAGACTGGTTACATTCACATTGAAGTGACATCAAAACAATTTAAAAATTAACATTCGAGTATATTAACGAAAGTTCTTTGATAAGAAATGATGAGAACGATATACTGAAACCTACTCAAGAATTAGAAGTATACGGAATCACAGGGGAAACATTTTAACCCTACTTTATCTTGCTTAGAGTTTTCAACACTCCTAATTTAGTTAATTCGTAATTAAGTATAATTTACAATAACAACAAAAGAGGGAAGAACAAAAGGTAAACGAGGATCTTCGAGATGATTGTTAATGTATACAACTAAACACTCAAAGAAAAAGAGTGAACAAATATTAGGACAATCTATTCCCGGAGTTAAAAAGGGAAGGATTACAAGTACACATTTTCTTGTTATATAAGTCACTAATTGACTAACTATCTCCTCAATGAACTCTTTATTTGGAAAAAGACGTTAGGATTTTAATTATTTTTAGTCTCTACACAATTGGTCCTACATTTTAACTCAATTCTTCATACTGATAACGTTCTCATTCTGAAGGAACGTTTTACTCCATATAAATCTTATAACTAAACCCTTTTTGATCCTTAAGTAATAATCGTATCTACATCATAATTTGTTGAGACTATCTGGTTTTACTGACATAGTCACAAGTTTTACTTCGAGAATTTATAAACTAGAACTACGTTCCTAGTGGTGGACCAGATGAATAAAGAATGGATCGTAATTTCTAGTGTAAACCTCTTTGGTTTCTGTACATAGTTTGACGGACAAAAGAGGGGGGAAGGAAAAACATTTAAAAAAATTTTATATTTAAATAAATAAAATTAACCTCCAATTAATGAAATGTTATAACATAACCAAAACGGTATGAAGTTGTACTTAGACGGTGTTCATATGTACACAAGGGGTAGGACTTGGAGGGAGGGTGGAGGGAGGGGCATGGTAGGGAGACCCAGTAGGGTCACGTGGTCGGGGTTCGTAGGGCATAGTACGTAGATTGGACCTGACCGTTAAGTAAAGTATATACTATGATATGTACAAAGTTACGGTAAGAGGGTTCAGTAGGGTCGGAGAGGGAGAAGGTGTCTCAGGTTTTCTGACAAGATATGTAGACACAGAGAAAACGACAGAGCGTATGTCCCAATAGCAATGGTAGGTAGAAAGATTTAAGGTATATATACGCAATCATATGACATAACCACAAAAAGAAAGACCGAATGAAGTAAGACATATTATCCCAGGTCAAAGTATGTGGAGTAATCTTACCTAAGTTTAATAAGAAAAATTACCGACTCATTATGAGGTAACACATATACATGGTGTCGAAAGAATAGGTAAGTAGACGACTACCTGTAGATCCAAGGAAGGTACAGGACCGATAATATTTGTCACGACACTACTTGTGACCCCATGTACACAGAGAAAGTTAAGACCAAAGGAGCCACACATACGGGTAGTCACCCTAACGACCCAGTATTCCGTCAAGATAAACGTCAAAAATTTCCTTAGAGGTGTGACAAGAGGTATCACCGACATGATCAAACGTAGGGGTGGTTGTCACATTCTCCCAAGGGAAAAGAGGTGTGGGAGAGGTCGTAAATAACGAACATCTGAAAACCTAACGTCGGTAAGACTGACCGCACTTTACCATGGAGTAACACTAAAACTAAACGTAAAGAGACTATTACTCACTACAACTCGTAGAAAAGTACACAAACAATCGGTAGACATACAGAAGAAACCTCTTTACAGACAAATCAAGAAACCGAGTAAAAAACTAACCCAGCAAATAAAAAGACCTTAACTCGACGTCCTCAACGAACATATAAAAACTCTAATCAGGAAACAGTCAACGAAGTAAACGATAATAAAAGAGGGTAAGACTTCCGACAGAAAAGTGGAACGAATCAAAGGAAACAACACGTCTTCGAAAATTAAAATTAATTCAGGGTAAACAAATAAAAACGAAAATAAAGGTTATAAGACCCTCTACCCAGTATCTCCTAGGACGACACTAAATACAGCCTCTCACAAAAAGGATCCAAGAGGAGATCCTCAAAATATCAAAGACCAGAATGCAAATCTAGAAATTAGGTAAAACTCAAATAAAAACACATACCACAATCTTTCACAAGATCAAAGTAAGAAAATGTTCACCAACTGGTCAAAAGGGTCGTGGTGAACAATTTCTCTAACAGAAAAGAGGTAACATATAAGAACGGAAAAAACAGTTTCTATTCCACAGGTATCCACGTACCTAAAGAGAGACCCGAAAGATAAAACAAGGTAACCAGATATAAAGACAGAAACACGGTCATGGTATGACTGTTTGGTAATCGGTCTGAGTAGTTCTTTGTTTCCTTCTTTTTAGTTTAGTTATTTTAATCTTTACTTTTACCTCTCTAGTGTTGTCTGTTGTGTCTTTATGTTTCGTAGTATCCTCTGATGATAGTCGTTAATATGTGGTTATTTTACCTGTTGAACCTTCTTTACCTGTTTAAGAATCTTTTCATGTTGAAAGGTTTTGACTTGGTCCTTCTTTATCTTTTAGAATTGTCTGGGTAGTGTTCGTGTCTTTAACTTTGACATTAGTCTTTAGAAGGTCGTTTGTTTTCGGGTCCAGGTCTACCGAAGTGTCGACTTAAGATGGTTTTTAAATCTCTTCTCGATTGTGGATAGGATGAGTTTGGGAAAGTCTTTTAACGTCTCCTTCCATTTGAAGGTTTGAATAAGATACTCCGGTGGTGGTGGGATTGTGGTTTTGGATTGTTTCTACGGTGTATTTTTCTTTTGAGGTCCGGTTAGAGGGGGAAAAATTCTGATGTTTTCCCAGAAACTGTATCTCTCTATCTAATTAGTTATTAATTTATCTTGTGTTGATTAATTCTCCTTATATGTAAAAGAAGGACCTGTTGGTACAGACTTCGGTTAAATTTATGTTAAATTTATGTTATGTAAATTTATGTTAATCTTACGGTTAAGTTTTGGTTACATTCTAAGTACTCTACAACAGTTAGAAGGAGACAAGATCTTTTTCAGACCTCTCCGGTCTTGTAAGTGCTAGTTGTTAGGTCCGTCGAATATAAGTAGTTTTTGTTTTATGACTAATTTCTCTCTTTATAAAGTACACTTTGTTGTGAATGATACCCATATTTAGGACATCCAAGTTCTTTTCCTGTGATATTTACACTAAGTACACTCTTTTAAACTTTATATAAAGTCTTAATTGCTAGTCATTATCTTTGACAAATTCTTTACTAACTACTTCCATAACATACACCCTTCAGTGAAAAGTTATGATTCGAATCTCTTAGCAGACGACTTGAATTACTTATATTATTTTTACCCTTCCTATAGTCAGTAATACTTATGGAAGGAGTCGAAATTTGAAACCTCGGTCTGAGACCTAAATTACTTAGAGCTTGTCTAAAAATGTTCTGTCCGAGACTATCGGTTTCTTTAGGGTACGACCTTTTCATTACTTATGTTTTCTTGAAAGTAGGTTTTCAGTCAGTAGTATATACTCTTTTGAGTATCTGTTTTCGGGAAACCTTCGTCACTTGGACTCGTCAGGACGTCTCACAGTTTTTTAAATTTAGTCTCCCTCTCCCCAAGTCCTAACCCTTGTGTACATGTGGGCACCACCTAAGTACAACTACATACCGTTTTGGTTATGTTATAACATTTCATTTTTTATTTATTTATTTTTTAAATTTTTTTCTTGTGTATATCCTCTCTTAGGTAAACTCGCACTAAGTAAGTCAATGAGTAGTTGGTAGTATCATGTAGTGTATTTAATTTGTTCCCTCTGTTTTATACCTCGTTTTATACCTGTTTTGTTTCCTCGGAGTTTTATGCTTACGGCATTAGGTCTGTCGTGTCGGATGACTTGTAGTCTCTCGAGTATGTCCTGTCCTTGGGTCACTTACATTACTTACACTTCTTCGTAAATTCTAAAGTTTGAAATTTATATTCTTGTCACTGTGTCACCTCTTAGCAATACTCAAGTGACTCACATCCTACGGAATGTGTTCTGAGTGGAGTGGGTATGAGTCTCTTGTGTGTATCCTCTCTTTAAGATACTTACATTAGTTACAAAGTCTGAGAAGTTGCTTTTTGTATGTATGAAGTGTTGTGTAGTCTCCTATGTGTGTCCCTTCTTAGGGACACTTACAATGTTTACACTTTTTTGAAAGTCACACTTCAGTCGTGAATGACACGTAGTCTCTTGTGTGTGTCCTCTCTTTGGAACACTTACGTGACTTGCACCCTATTGAGTCACTGCTCATCTGTGACTGGCTTGTAGTCTTTAGTGTGTGTCCTCTCTGGGAAACACACAAGACTTACACCCTTTTGGGAGACACCTTTCAGTTTTGACTAATATGTAGTCTCTTGTGTGTGACTTCTCTTTACAATACTTACATGCCTTAAACCCTTTTGTAATCGCCATTGAGTGTGGAGCAACCTACAGTCTCTTTTGTGTGTCCTCTCTTCGGGATACTTATATATCGTACACCCTTTTGTAAGTCAGTTTCAGAAGAGAACAACTCGTAGTCTCTTGTGTGTGACCCCTCTTTGGGAAACTTACATCACTCACACCCTCTTGGAAGTCATCGTTAAGTTTAGAGTTTGACGTAGTCTCATGTGTGTGTCCTTTCTTCGGGATACTTACATGACTGACACCCTTTCGGGCAGTGTTTATTTCAGAATTAATAGTAACACCTTGTGTGTGTTCCGTCTTCGGGACACTTATACTATTTACCCTGTGTAGTAAGACGGTCAAACGAGGAATGATTTATGGTCTCTTAAGGTTTTCCTTTCTTGACATTCATATTAGATACATTCTTTAGAAAAAACCATCTTCCGTTTGGGGTACCATGTAGTCTATCGTGTGGATCCTCTTTTTATTTATTTTTAGTTTAAGTATTTAGTTTGAGTAACATACAGTTTCTTACCTACTCTACTTTGTGACTCGTAGTTTCTTAGTCTTATTACGTTATGTAAGACGTTTTAGGTGAAGGTATTCATCCATATTGATTAAAATGTAGTCTTACAATCAGACACTAATTTTGAAACATCTGTCAAACTTATACAAAATCGGAAACTATTCTAAAGTTTTTTCAAGTGTAGTCTCTTAGTAAATCTCCTGAGAATTGTACCTTTTCATATAACGTTTCTTTATCATATAGTAGTGTCAAAATTATATTCTACATTATACTTTATGAAATATCATAAATATCATATATATTCGGTTATAATACTATACATATATTCTTACAACTCTTCTTCCTTCAGTATAAAATATAAAAGAAGAAAATTACGAGATCACGTTCTTTATTTATCGGATTATTTAATGGACCACAAGAATATACATTGATATAAATGTAGAATCAACTCTCTCTCTCTCTTTAGAAGTGACAGGACAGGGAACGTTCCTTTCTGTGGATGATTCTTCGACTATAGTTTTTTTCTGTACGAAGATTCACCAAACAGAAAAACCCAATGGTATTTCACAGGAGAATTGACTATTGTCATAAATCATCTGTGAATATAAACTTAGGAGAAACTTTACAAACGAGAGAGGTGGATTATCATTCGAATATCTCGGACTTTTTGATTAGAAACCTCTTTTATAACAAGGATCTTCTTCGAAGGTAACCGGAAAAAGGAAAAAACCGACGTGAACAGAATCAACACCGTGGGCTCTAGAAAAAAAGAAAAAAGAAAATCAAAACCGTTCGTCCTTAAAATCAACTCAGTACGATTGAGAATCAACACCGTTTACCCAAGATTAAGGGTTCCCTAGTTTGGGTCCGGGGGACGAAACCCTCGAGCACCAGAATCGACGACCTGACGGTCCGTTCAGGGAGGTACCGAAAAATTTGTCGAGACAACTCGACTATATTAACCGTATGGTATTGTAAGTGAGTGATTCACATGTTAAGTCACTAAAAGTCATTTGAAAGTCAACACGTTTATAGTGACATTAGGTTTAATCCCTGTAAAGATAGTGGGTCTTTATAAGGGAACTCATTTATACGAGAGTCAGAGGTGGGTGTCGGTTGGTAACTAAACGAAAAACAGAGACATTTATCTACTGAAAAGACTTACAAAGTTTGTTTATGTACTGGGAAATGTAGGTTAAAGAAAGTAATCTGTTTTTAAAAGATTAAATCTAAACAGATTAAGAATCCCAAAAAAGTAGAATACCTCTAGGTTAAAGAGGTATAGGACTGATGGTAAATATAACAGAAAAATATTATCAGTAAGATCACTCACACTTTACCATAGAGTATCAAAATTAAACTTAAAGGGGTCATTGATTACTACCAATCGGTATGTTTACTGATTGGTAAACATATAGAAGAGACCACTTTATAGAGTACGTTCAGAAAACGTAGAAAAACTTAACTAAACAAAAAGAACGAAACTCTAAATACGGATGTAAAAGATCAATGTCAGAAAATAGTCTTTAGACTAAACGTTTATAAAAGAGGAGTAGACACTAAACAGAAAAGTAACAGAATTACGGTAGAAAACTTCACGACGACGACGACGACGATTCAGTGAAGTCAGCACAGGCTGAGACACGCTGGGGTATCTGCCGTCGGGTGGTCCGAGACGGCAGGGACTCTAAGAGGTCCGTTCTCGCGACCTCACCCAACGGTAACGGAAGAAGTTACGTACTTTCACTTTTCACTTTCACTTCAGCAAGTCAGCACAGGCTGAGAATCACTGGGGTACCTGGCGTCGGATGGTCCGAGGAGGTAGGTACTCTAAAGGGTCCGTTCTCATGACCTCACCCAACGGTAACTTCCAAAATTAAAATTGCTTTAGGTAAAATAGTTAAAAAAAGAACACATCTAACGCGGTAACCGCGAACCAAATTCTTGAGAAACGTTTCCAGTGTTTCTAAAAAGAGGAAATACAAAATGTGAAATTCGAGAATATCAATACAGAAACTAGATAAACGAAAGTAAAAACAAATGACCCAGTCCATTCTCAGATTCCAGAGAAAAAACAGTACAATCATATATTAAAAGAGTCGTAAGTAACACCTGTAGGTCAAACAAAATCTTGTTTTGGATTAAAGGGGAACTTAACAGAACCCTGGAAACAGTTTCTAGTCAACTGGGACCCTGAAGGGACCACCAGGTCACCAATTCTTAGACGGACGGTTACGTCCTCTGTACCCAAGCGAGGGACTAGACCCTTCTAAGGTGTACGACGTCCCGTTGATTCGGGCACACGGTGGTGATGACTCGGGTGTGAGAGACTCGGGTACGAGACGTTGTTCTCTTAGGTGGTGTTACTCTTCGGACTCGTGATGTTGATCTCTCATCGGGGTTAGCGGTGGTAATCTCTTTCAGGTGTGTGGTGTTACTTCTGGGTCACGTCTATGTTCATTTATTTATTTATTATTAACTTTTTTTTAGCCAACTGGTGACTGTGTCTCGTAGAACACCTTAATCACAAACACCTGAGAATTAATTCAACGTAAATAGTTAAACGGACATAAATACGGTCATGGTAACACATAACTAATGAGGTCGAAATATCATATAAAACTTTAGTCCATTACATATAGAAGGTTTAAATAAGAAAAAGTTCTAACAAAACTGACAAGGTCAAGTAAACATAAACGTATATTCAAATCTTAGTCGAAAGTTAACGGTGTTCTTTGGACGCCGTCAAAACTACCCTAACACAAATTGGATATCCAGTTGACCCCCTCTTAATGGAAATATTGTCATAAGTTAGAAAATTAGACACTTACACCTTACAGACAAGTAAATGAATGAAGTACATTTATACTTAAACGTATTTTACATGTTTCCATGTCATGTCAACAATTGTGATATTTTAGTACAAACACTTTCTTTGTCAACATTGGACATAATATCGAACTTTAGATATTTTATTTTTCATCATAAAAACTTGTTGATCTGACTAGAAAGTATAATGAGAATAAAAAGTGATCCTACCGAAGAATACATATTGTACGTATCGTAATTTTGATCTGTTGGGGGTTTAGTACACGTAGAAATAAAATATATTATCATATATTACATATATAATACAAAAGAAAACAAAAGGTTTTAAAAAAACCGGTGTGATGTACCGTTCACCCTAGAATCAAGGGGGTTGGTTTCTAACTTGGACGTACGGTGGAGGGGGTGTCGGGGGACGTGGTCTTCAAGTTTCAGAGTTGATGACCTGACGTCCCTTCCCTTCAGGGAAACAAAAGGATTAAAAATGACCTAACGGGACTGTAATATGATCCTGTAACCTTTCCTGTTATTACCAACGGATGTTTAGTAAGGTGTAAGAAAGGGATGACAGTCGGAAACCCTTACCGTAATTTTGTGTTCGTGCATTCTGTACTTTTTGTTTGGATATTAGTCTTATGTAAACTTAGGGTTTATCCTGTTACGTGACGGAAAAGTCCTACCTTCCGGAAGTCACTTTAGTTGGACGGATTACTTAGATCGACTAGAGGTCGTTTTTTCTTTTTTTATATGATACAACTCATGAGACGAAACTAGAGATGAAAACTTTCCAGTCTATAAATCGTCATCAAACGAGTTGGAACCACTCTCTCGGTTACGACAATCCGGGTACTTATCAGAAGTAGAGTTGGTGTTACCGATGAGGTAAGAAACCGAAACCCCCGGTTCCGACAATATGTGACCTATTTATCAAGACAGGTGGACTTACGGTACAGAGAAGACATCATCGATGAGAAACTCCTTGGGACCGTCTTCTGACTCTCTAGACATGTTAAACACGGACGATGACACATAGGTTGGTACACGAAGGAAGGGTCTGGAGTTGAGATCAGAATGTCAAAACGGAATTGGTAAGTTTGAAAAACGGTCAGAAGGACTTATACCCATATAGGTATAGAATTGAGTGAAAAGGACGGTGTTTCTACTACTTGTTCACATGTTATATTTCAGGATGGACCTAAAGGAACGACCATGTCACCTATTCTCAGACGGACGGTTGCGTCCCCTGTGTCCAAGTTAGGGGTCAGGTCCTTCTAAGGTGCACGGAGCTTGTTGATTCGGTGACACGGTGTTGATAACTCAAGTTCGGGATTTCGGGTATACGACGTTGATGACTCGGGTTCATGACGTCGATGACTTCGGGTGGGTAGGATTTCGGACACGAGATGTTGTTCTATTTGGTGACGCTCCTCTTCGGACGTGTGGTGTTACTTCTCATCCGGGGTGAGTGTCGTACTTTCTGGGTCACGTCATTTTTTTTTATTTTATTTTATTATTTCGGAATGAGTGACCCTCCTAAAGAGGGAGTGTCTATAGAAAATCCCTATGAGGTCTCACCTCAACATCACAGGTACTTTCTGTGACCCACTCTCTAACACTAATAAAAAGTTAATGTGGTCGACTATGATCGAGTAAGTAGGAACTAGACAAAAACTAATACATTCGACTCATGAACCTTTTCAGTTGACACCCAAGAGAAAAATGTAAGAACTATTATAGTAAACTACATGTTTTCAAAAATTCAAACTATTTCAAGTTCAATTTATAAAAAGGAACCGACTACCCCGAAAACCACAGTATATATTCTTACGTAACGGGATAGGTTTAAGTACTACTAAGTAGGGATATAGAAGAAGACTTTCAAAATACCAAAATCGAGTACGAATGTAGTACGTAGGTAGAACTTAATTAAAACATTCGTAACACTGCCCCACACCTGGTCGCACCCAAATAAAGACCTGAGAGTTAAGATAAGGTAACCAGACAGGAATACGATACTGGTGTGACAAAAACTAATGACGTTAAAACATCATTCAAAACTTTAGTTTCTTCACACTCAGAGGTTTAAACAAGAAGACAAAGGTCTAACGTAAAGACATACTTAAACTCCCAACCGAACAGGAAAAGACCTTTTTTTTTTTTTTTTGTAACCTTAAAACTGTCTTTAAGGTAATTTAGATATTTAACGAACTTCCTTCATAACTATAGAATTATTATAATTTAGAGGTCAATTACTTGTATCCGACAGAAATGTAAATAAATTCAGAATTTAAAGAAAACCGTTTCGAAAGATCAAAAGTAACATCTTCTGAAATTGAAGAAACCAATTTAAATAAGAATCTATAAAATAAGAACTTTCTACTCTTCTACCCTTCCACCTTTAAGGACGTGAGTTGACTCTAATTCCTCTACCTACTCTTTAACTGAACATGGTCATAGGATGTTCTGTCCGTGCGTTTTGACAAAGCACCGTCGGGGAATGGTCCGAACAGAGGAAAATAAATAAATAAATAAATAAATAAATAAACAGAAATAATGTTATAACAAAGACAAAGACAAAACCTAAAAACCGGTGTTCCGTACACTCTAGAATCGAGGGATTGGTCCCTAACTTGGGTGTGGGACACGTAACCTTCACACCTCAGAATTGATGATCTAGTGGTCCCTTCAGGGACAGGAAAACAAAATTTTCCTTAACGTAGGGTGGTTCAGAGTCATCTACATGGTCGGGTGGTCACACAGTACCTTCTCTATAAAAGAATGTCGGGACGAGAGTTGGAAAGTACATTTGTCAATTTTTAAAAAACTTCGTATCCGATAGGGTAGTATAAGGGATTAATTAATATGGGTAGGAAAGATAACAGAATCTGTCCTAATCTACTCCTACTAGTGTCGATACTCGTGGTCGTCTTATTAGTTAGGGTGAATCTCCCTTGTGAAGCTGGTCCTACTGACGTAGGTCTCGGTTCTGTCCATATATACAACGTCCATAGTGACTTTAATTTCTCGGTAAGAGAGATTCCTGAAGTGGACACCGAGTAGACCGTTTCTTAGACGGACGTTACACCCTCTGGACCCAAGTTAGGGACACAACCCTTCTAGGGGACCTCTTTCCCTTTCCGATGGGTGAGGTCATAAGACCGGACCTCTTAAGGTACCTGACATATCAGGTACCCCAGAGTTTCTCAGTCTGTGTTGACTCGTTGAAAGTGAAAGAGAGGTTCCACTTTCTAACTAAACAAGGGAAAGGTACCAAGTCATTAGGTTGACTTCGTTCTCCAATACCATTAATGTGTATGAGAAGGAACAGATCGACCGACCTTTAAGAACCCTAGTCCTAGGTCAAGAATGTTCAGATTTTCGACCCTAATACACTCCCTAGAATTTACTGTCTTTCATGGACATCCTCCCTGTGATGGAAGACTTTACATGTTTCCTTGTTGGTAATTTAAAAATAATCTGTCCTACTGGTAGGTAGATAGTTAAAGTCTCGACATAGACACCAGATCCCTTTGACATGTCCCAAAAAAAAAAAGGGGGTGGGGAAGTTCGTCATGTCCTACCGTTCCAACAAGTTACGGACCGTCGTCCTAGTTCAGGATCTGGGACAACCCACTTGTAATATTTCGGTTAATACGTCGTAAGGAATAGGGACAACAGTGGGTACACCTGAGGGTATCTTTTCCTGGAGAGTTGTTACTTGTAGTCATCTGGTTCTCTAGTCTAAACTCTGTAGGTCTATTTCTTACATCTGTAGACCGATAATAAGGTAGTGTGTCTTATAGGTAGATATAAGGTCCTAACTCTGGTTTAGATCCAAATCACTAAGTCGGGTATTCCGGTCCTTTCGGACTTTTTAAACGGTTTTAAAGGTTGACAGTCCGCTCATATACGAAGAACCAAGAACAGAACAGTGTTGTTACTAAACCTCGCTACCTGTGATTTCGGGAACCGCGCAGTGTCGAGAGTCCAGAACTTGTTTGGTACAGTATCGAGAAGTTTTTTAGTCACAATGTCGAGATAAAATAAATCTTCTATCGTCCTCTTAGGTAGGACCTTCATCTCTTCTCTCATCTCCTCGTGCGGTCACGTGGCCACCCCACCTCCACCCCACTTCCAATCTCTCTCTCTTTCTCGTGTGAACCGAGGAGGAAAATATACAAAAGAAGGGGGACCCGGACGGGATACGTTTAACCCGAGTCGGTCCTCACGACGAGATGGACTTCAGGAGTAAGGGTAGGAGCTTGGAAAGAAACTAGAAGGAAACAAGATAAAAGTACCCGAAAAGGGAAGGAACAGAAAATCGGTGGCGGTTAAACCTGAGGAAAAGGGATAAGATTGATGGATTGTGTTGGTATGGTAACTTACCACAATAATCAAAGGATCCCGACAGTATTATTTTATGGTGTTTGACCCACCGAATTTTGTTGTTCTTAGTCCTCACATAAGAGAGTGTCAGGACCTGCGATCTGTAGACTTTAATCCCACAGTCGTCCTAACCAAGGATGACGTCCAAGATTCCCTCTTATATAAGGTACGAAAAGAGGAACGAGGACCACCGAAGACCGTTAGAAACGGTAGGGAACCAACATCTGTGTAGTGAGATTAGAGGCATAAGTGTACCGTAAAAGGACACAAACTGAGGAGACAAAAGAAAATGTTCCTGTGGTCAGAACCCTAATCCCGGGTGGGATTAGGTTATACTGTAGTAAACTTGGATTAATGTAGATCCTTGTGAGAAGTTTTTACCAGTGGAAGTCTACAACGTCTACCTATACTTTAGACCTCCACTCCCGTGTGACAGGAGTTGTGCTTCCTGTTTTAATCGGTAGAATAATTGACACATCACAGTGTAGAGGGTTTTCTAGGGATTTTAAGGAAACGTCTAATAAGAGGGGTGGGGTGGGGTGGGGTGGGGTGGGGTGGGGTGGGGTGGGGTGGGGGCGACTCACACGGTACACGGTGCACCCTAGACAAGGGGTGGTCGTTACCTTGGACGAGGAGGATGTCACTTTCGTCCGTGAGAATTGGTGACCGGGCGGTCCCTTCAGGGATGACCAATAAGAAAATTTGTCTAAGTGAGTTATTGAGGGCGTAGGGTGATGCCACAAAACGTTAGAGAGTGTCATGACTTTCTTCGTACGAGTCCCTTGAGGTTCTGGTTCGGTCCTCCCTCTCTTCGGAGCGGGAAGTACGTCTCGAGGAAATTTGGGCGTCCCTCTCATAGCGTCGTCCCGACATCAGGATGTAAGGGGACCGAGAGTGGGACGTCCGAAGGGCTTGGGCGGCAGGGGCCGAGCAAGACGCGTACACGTGAAGTCAGAGGGTCCACAGAGCGAAAAGGTCCAGACAGCCCCTTTTAGGACCTCGGAGGTAAGGTCCAGACGCCCACGAGTTCTTCGTCCACGACGACCTCGGTCTTGACGCCCACTTAGAGGGTCTCAACCTGCTCCGGTCCCCCACGGCCACGGCGAACTCCTGGCCACTCTCCACCGTTCCCCCTCCTCGGGACGCCGACCTCAAGCCATTCATTCGCGCGCTCCCTCCCACCCCCACCGGAGCCAACGCTCTTCCCTGGCGCCCCACCCCTGCGGAGACATCCCCCTTCCCCGTCGGACCCAGAACCCCTACGCCCACATACCTCGGGGGGCCCTCCGACGACTCATACGCGCTGACGTCCCTCGACCGCCCCCGACCGTCGCCCCGGCCCCCGCCGACTCGAAACATAAGTTCTCCAACAACGACAAATCACCGATTTAGCGCACCCTGAGAAATACTGGGGTCGTTAGAACTAAGGTAGAACACTAAGTAGGTCGGGTCGTAAAGCGTACTACAGGAGACGAATATTTAATTTATTCGTCTCACTGTCATAAGGTCGGAACAGTATGGGGAAAGGGTTAGGACTTAGTCAGGTAATAAGGGACTAAGATTGCCAACGAAGAACTGGACGTATGTCTAAAGAGTCCTCTGTCCATTCCACCAGACCATAAGGGTAGAGAAAGTCTTAAAAGGTGTCAAACAACACTAGGTGTGTCAGTTTCCGAAAGAGTGTCAGTTACTTCGTCTACAAAAAGACCTTAAGGGAACATTTAATTAATGATAACCGTTCTACTAACTAGATGGACTCCGATCTAAAGAAGTGGACACTTTGTTTATATGGTGTACCCTAACAAGACTTCTAATTCAAAAATGTATACAAAATTTTTATGTACGTAGTTCAAAAATGTATATCGTGTCTTGATTTATCAACTATAATCAACTATTGTACAAATCTTCTATGAAGGAAGAAAAGTAATCGATTTAACAAATTAGAAATGTTGTCGGAAATACATTGGGAAAAAATTTTTTTGAAAAATAACTTCATATTAATTAAATGTTATAGTAACAACACAATCAAAGTCCATATATTTCACTTAGTAAATATGTATATAGGTGAGAAAAAATCTAAGACAAGGGTATATCTAGTAATCTCATGACTCATCTCGAGGGACACTATATGTAATCCAGGAATAAAACAATAGACAAAATATGTGACAATAGATAAAATATATATAAAATATATGACCCATAAAATATGTATCAAACATATGTAGTCAAAGTTAAAGGTTAAATAGGGAAGGGTGAATGGGGGACCATTGGTATTCAACCAAAAGATGTAGACATTGAGAATAAAGACAAAAGTATTTATTCGTACATTGACGAAAGACAAAACTGTTTTATCCTTTGACTCTGAATTTCTTAAGTTCACTTTATGTGTTCTAGTGTGACGTCACCATCCACCACCACCACCAAATCAGAGATTCAACACAGACCGAGAACTTTGGTGCACCTGACATCGGAAGATCCGGGAGACAGGTACCCTAAGAGGTTCGTTGAGGTCATAAGAACGGACGTCTTAGGGTCATCATCTGTAGAACGGATTTTAGTCGTAACACAAAGAGCGTCGTGGAGGGAGTCCCGTGTCCCTTTGTTAGGATTTTACACGATACCTTAGAGTGTGTTAGTGTATAAGACCATAAAGAAACGTAGAGTCTTGGGACCCCCGTCTGACGTATTACTCAACGAACCTGACGACGCGACAGGTTTGAAGTCATAGGAGTCACCGGAACTTCAAATCTGTTCATTCAAACACTGTGCATCTCGGGACCTACTTTGAAGATTTATTTTACTAAAACAAGAAATTCGGATCCAAGGTCGAGGAAACGTTCATCGTCAGAAACAGAACGAGTCTTACTCGTTGTGAAGTGATGAAGTGATTATAGTGGTGTAGGTCTTCCGGAGTGGTACTCTCACTTTCCAGATTTGGTTCGAAGTCTTTTCCATCCACTCACCCCGGGACTCTCACCACCGTCCTTTCATAATTAAGAAACCTCCCAAGTGTACCCGCAACAGAAGTCTCTCTAGTAATCCGTGTCGAAAACTCTTCATTTGGTACGGAAGTCGGAGGAACGCGAAAGAGGTTTAAGACTCGACGAGAGGATACTACAGGGAGATCTCTCTTCGATAACAAAGTAGACGGGACTGAAATACATGTACTTTCAGTTAGTCAACACAGGTTGAGAAACACGGGGTACCTGATGTGTCAGGTACCTTAAGAGATCCGGTCTTATAACCTCACCCATCGGAAAGGGAAGAGGTCCCCTAGAAGGGTTGGGTCCCTAGCTTGAGTCCAGATGACGTAACGTCCACCTAAGAAATGGTCGACTCGGTGTTCCCTTCAGTATCTTGTCTCAGTAGACACAGACGTAGTAACCTTTCGACTATTTGGAACTGACACTCACGTGTTCATTGGACCGGTCTCTGTGGGTCAAACAATCACCATCTTGGTCTTCATCTTTTTCAGACAAGGATAATATTGACAATGGGTGGTCCAAGATAATGTTGAATCAATTTTTGTTCTAAAAAAAATTTTACATAAATACATAAACTGACACGATCCAGAATCAACACCGTACACCATAGATCAAGGGACTGGTCCCTAACTTGGGTACAGGGGACGTCTCAGAATCGGTTACCTGTTGGTCCCATCAGGGTGTTCAAAAAAAAAAAAAGAATTAAATAAATAAAATTAACCTCCGATCAATGAAATATTATGTGTTCAAAAATTCATCTGGAAAAGGAGTTCCTTAGAGATCAGGGAAAGACGTCCCACTAAAGAGACTGACATTCCTCTCCGTTGAGTCCTTATATTCATTTGTTTATAGAACTCATAAAAAGGATGTTATAACTATACTTTTTATTACCAAACAGAAGACATATTATAATAAATAAGTTAATCAAGATTTAACCAAACTTTTCTTTTCAGTTTAATTATTTAGTAATCCCTCATTTGGGTCCCAATTTAACGAGTCGGTTTGAGATATTTAATAGACAGTCTCAACGTGTACAATTAAGAAGGAGGTGTACCAAGAACGACTGAGGAGTCCCCGGTCTCTTTGAAAAAGGTTCTCCCCGATAGTTGTTCGACCATCCGTCTTTAAAAATCCTTCGATTTAGAGTTTTTAAGTATTTTCGGTATAGAGTGTACTGGGTGAGGACAAAAGAAGAGGTATCTACACGTAAGTCGGAAAAGACATAAAAGGGCTTTCCCTGTACTTTTCTTATTCAAACAAGATCCACTCAACAAACAAATAAGTAAAGAGTGTGACAGAAGGTAACGTTTTTATTAATTTCTAATTTTACTATTTTTAAAAATTCCTTATATATCTCTCTCAATTGTCTAGATTTTGTTCCTTCTCAGTTGGAAATCAATATACCTCTATTAGTATTAACGAAACAAACATACATATAATATGTATATTCATAGTAAAAATATTATTATTAATATACACCGAAATAGAGACTATGAAATATGTTTTCCTTTTGGGAAAGGAAACTGATATTCTTATTTGTTTTTATTAAGAAGTACCTTGTACTTCTGAGGGACCGAACTTCAGACTTTTTTTAAAGAGACGAATTACTTTCACTCCACCAACTGTTGGAGTGAATTGTTCGGACTTTACTTACGACGGAGAGAAAAAGAAAAGACTAACAAGAAATCGTCCGTGTTTCCCTTCTCTCGGTTTCGTACTGAGTCACCTAAATTCGACTGTTAGAGAGACAGACGAAGAACCATAAGAAGGACAACGGAAAATCGTTTCGAATAGGGGTTCGTAAGTAGGAACCAGGTAATATTAAGAACGGAATTGATAAGGACTGATTAAAGTATAGTATACCTAACAATTGATATAGTCTCTAACTCTGTTGGTGAGGTGTAAACTTTAAGTCTTTGACTTAAAATATTCACTTTGGACAATGACCGGTCTATATAAGAGTTGCGTTTGACGACTAAAAGATATCTCAAAAAACGTTTTTCAATGACATAATTAAAGGACACCGACGACATTCTTCAATGACGTTTAATCGGATCTTTTTGTCTTTAAATAACAGAACGTTAAGACCTACGATCTTCAGATTTCAGTTCCACAACAGTCCCGACGTGAGGACGATTCCAAGATCTTCTCTGAGATAAGTGGTAGGGAAAACCGAAAACCACCGACAACCCTCTCTCTCTCCTCTATCTTACCTTTCTTTTTGGTTCTATTTTGGACATAGTCAGTCCTATAGGTTTCTTTGTCCTTGATATCATAGACACACACACACGTGGACACACGAGTCAACGTAGGTTGAGAAACGTTGGGGTACCCGACTTCTGACGGTCTGAGGAGACAGGTACCTTAAAAGGTCCGTTCTTATGACCTTACCCAACGGAAAAGAAAGAGGTCCCCTTGAAGCGATTGGTTCCTAGCTTGGGCACAAAGAACACAGGGGACGTAACCGTCCGCCTAAGAAATGGTGAGACGGTGGACCCCTCGACAAACATATATACATATGTATATTATGTGATTTTTCGGAGAACTACTTTCACTTTCTCCTCTCACTTTTTCAGCCGAATTTCGAGTTGTAAGTCTTTTGTTTCTAGTACCGTAGACCAGGGCACCTTTGTCACAGTCTGAAATAAAACCCCCCGAGGTTTTAGTGACGTCTACCACTAACGTCGGTACTTTAATTTCTGCAAATGAGGAACCTTCCTTTCAATACTGGTTGGATCTATCGTATAAGTTTTCGTCTCTATAATGAAACGGTTGTTTCCAGGTAGATCAGTTCCGATACCAAAAAGGTCACCAGTACATACCTACACTCTCCAGCTGACACTTCTTTCGACTCGTGACTTCTTAACTACGAAAACTTGACAACATAACCTCTTCTGAGAACTCTTAGGGAACCTGACGTTCCTCTAGGTTGGTCAGGTAAGACTTCCTCTAGTCGGGACCCTAAAGAAACCTTCCTTACTACGATTTCGACTTTGAGGTCATGAAACCGGTTGAGTACGTTTCTCGACTGAGTAACCTTTTCTGGGACTACGACCCTCCCTAACCCCCATCCTCCTCTTCCCCTACTGTTTCCTACTCTACCGACCTACCGTAGTGACTGAGCTACCTGTACTCAAACTCACTTGAAGTCCTCAACCACTATCTGTCGCTCCGGACCGCACGACATCAAGTACCCCAGCGTTTCTCAACCTGTGCTGACTCGTTGACCTGACTTGACTTGACTATTATGTGTACGTGCGTTCGTATACACAAACACGTACGTATATGAATAAGTAAAATTCCTTAACCAAGTACACTAACACCTCCGACCGTGCAGATTTTAAACATCCCGTCTCTTAAACGACCACTAGGTCACCAATTCTGCGGTCTAAGGGTCAAGTCCCCCGGGTCCAAGTTGGACCAGTCCCCTGATCTAGGGAGTACGACGTTGATTCTCAGACGTACAGTCTTGATTTCTAGGACGTGTCGGTTTATTTATTTATGATTTTTTTTTTTTTTAAACATCCCGTCTAACAGTTCGACCTTTGAGATTTACATACACACACACGAGTCAGTTAAGTCAACACAGGTTGAGAAAAACCGGGGTACCTGACATCGGGCAGTCTGAGAACAGGTACCTTAAAAAGTCCGTCCTTATGATCTCACCTAACGGTAAAAGAGGGAGTTCCCTTAGAAAGGTTGGGTCCCTAGCTTGGGTTTAGAGAACTTAGGCGACGTAACCGTTTGTTTAAGAAATGACGATCACGGTGGACCCTTTGGGTTTTTATATTCACATACACACGAATCAACGAGTCAGTACAGACTGAGAACACCTATACCTTCAAATTTTTATCATCTCGAGTGGTTCAAGGGGAAGTGATTCAAGGAGACCGATGTCTAGAGTTTACAGAGGTCACCGTCGTTCATAGTCGTAAGGGTGTCAGTCGATAAAGAAGAGTTTGATGTAAATATAAGTTAAACTTAAAGTGTAGATTATATTAGTGAAATGTAAAGAAATGACGAGAAAGTAGAAACAACCGGAATAACGTCAATTGACAAGAACGTTTACAGAATAACGACTCTCTATTCCTCCGTTATGTTGATGTGTGAAACGACAGACATACTACTTACATACCGTTGGTCACTGACCGTCTCTCAGAACTTCTACTGCACTGACTAGTAACAAGTACTACATACAGACAATAAAACTTCACTGAACACTTGACTTTTTGTTCGTCACTTCAAACATGAAATATATTAATGTCAATAGTATTATTGATTTTTAGACTGGACACAACAAACCGACCACAATGAGTGGATTTGTCACCACTGACTTTAAGTACGTATAGTTTCGGTACGTTTCAACCTACTAGACACATCTGTATCTAAAAGTATGTATGGATAATTGTGTTTAAGTATCTACGAATTTTCTAAAAGGACCGTCTCACCCAGAAGTCTACGAATCCTCTTGAGAACACATTTCCTCACAAGGGTTCTAATGTGTAATAGATACGGGACTTGTCTGGTCCCGTAAGATATAGTAATTTCTGGGTTTAAGTCAAGAGAGGACTGAAATACGATAAACAATTAGGTCAAACGTAGGTATGGTCTAAGATTTGAAGGACTCTCATCTTTGTCACAAAATACATAAAATATATAGGTGTCTTTGATCCTACGAAAATACGGATGTTACATAAAATACAAACACACATGAATATATATACCTATATCACATTCCCTCGTTTTAAACGTTGGTGTTTTACACAGGGAACCATACTCCTAATTGAATTCGACTAATAAACATTCTTTGTCTTCTGAGCCCTTCAGATAGAAAAATGCATTTTTTAAATCTATATCCCGGTCAAGGACCTCATCTCGACAGTGGTCTCTTAGACGTTTCTTACTTCCGACCCGTACCTCCCCCTTTGACGTCAGATCTCTAGGACAGGATGAGACACAAGGTAACAGAGACGTCTCGGGTCGTTTGTAAACAAGTAGTTTGCAAACGAAAAGGTAGAGGTCCATTTAACGGAAAGAGGGCAAACCTTAGGGTTTAGTGACGGTGGTTGTAGGAGAAAACACAAAACGACTTCTACTACAAATTTCACTCTCAAAACTCGGTAAAACCGTTCAATGAATCAAAAGGACCCAGAGTGGAGACATATGTAAAATAATTTAAAAACAAACTAAAAGATAACAATTAGACAAGGTACAATTAAATAAAATAAAAATAAATTCATATTAACTAAGTGTTATAACACAATCAAAGTCCACATGTCTTATCACTAAGTCATAAAAACGTCTAATATGAGGTAATAGTCAATAATATTCTATTACCGATATTCAGAAACACGATATGTCATATAGGAACAATGAATAGACAAAATACGTATCATGGAACATATACTATTAGGGTATGGGATTAAACAAAGAGAGGAAAAGGGAGAGGGGAATCTCCCCTCTTAACACTTGTCCACGTGGGTAGTACATTTTGTCATACCTCAAAGAAGTTTTTGGATTTTTATCTTGATGGTATGATAGGTCGCTAAGACGTGGACCGACATATGGGTCTTTTTTTACTTTTGTGATCAAGTTTTTTCCATATACGTGGGTCACAAATATCGTCGTAATAAAAATTATCGGTTCTGTAACTTCGTTGGGTACTCGGGTTGTCTTCTGACTTAATCCTACACACAATACGTCAGTATCTTTTCTTACTTTGAAACGGTAAACGATGTCACGTCTACCTGGATCTTTTATAAACGAATCACTTTATTCAGTCTGTCTCTTTCTGTTTTGATATACTATAGTAAATATACACCTTAGATTTTTTATTATTTTACTACGTATACGTTTTGACTTTGTCTGATTGTCTATGTCTTTTGTTCGAACTGCATCTCTTATAATAGAAAACAATTACACCACATAGTGTAACTAACTAAACGTTTACAACTTGGTAAGAACACTGGGATCTTATTTAGGTTGAACCAGTGTGACATACTAGGAAAAATATATAACAACCTAAACCAAACGATCATAAAACATCTCCTAAAAATGTAAACATAAGTAGTTTATATGACCGGATATTAAAATAAAAAAACATCACAGAAACAGACCAAAACGATAGTTCCATTACCATCGGAGTATCTTACTTAAATCTTCACAGACAGGAGAAGTCAAATAAATAAATAAAAACTAGGAGTTCAAAGAACAAAATTTAAAAAAATCTTAAATAAAAGTTAACCTTCTATTAACAAATGGTTACAACACAACCAAAGACAGTATGTCGTCGCATAGTAGTTGTACTTACTATCTATAGTACGTTCATATGTATGTATCAGAGGGAGAACTTGGAAGGAGGGTAGGGCGAGGGGAGGGTAGGGAGATCCGACAGTGTCTAATGATTCAACTTGAGGGACACAATGTGTCGTTGAAGGGTGATCGACAGTCAAAACGTATGCATTAGAGAAGTCAAAAAACTTTATCAAACTCTATCCACATACCATCTTATGGGGACACTTCGGAGAACCAGGAATTGAACACCAGGTCCCACAAAATTTTAATGTATAAGTTGAAGTGAAGATCACTAACAAGACAAGTTTAACAGATAAAGAAGAACTGAGTCAGAACCGTCCGATATACAAAGATCTTTACACAGGTAAAGAAGATCTAAAAGGTTAAACAACCGTATATTGACAAAGTATCATAAGAGAATATTAAAAAAATATAGAAACACTAAAGGTTTAACCTCTCCTTCTCCATTTTGAGCGTACAGTTAAATTAAGAATCTGGTCAGTCTTCTTAGGTCTTACTTTCTCCTTTTAAAGAGGGAGGGACTGTTGTAATTATGTACTTAATAATTTAATTAACCCTTAAAAGTGATACAAAAAGAAAGAGAATGGTGTTTATTGTGTTTTGCCCATCACATCATTTGTAGAATACATTTGAAAAAGATTAATTGAGTTGTCACTTGAAACACTTCTTAATCAAGGATTTACAGAAAAGAGATAGAATGTTCACACTAATAAAGTCTAATTAGTCTATAAAGGACAATATCCCTAGTTAAAGTAAACTCCTACGTTAACACTTGAAGTGGACGAATCTCTCAGAACATGTCCCTGTATTACGATCTCTCGATGTCGTAGGAGTAGAGTGACCCATTCGTCTCATTGTCGTAGTCCGGATAGGAGAGAAACAATGGTCTTGTATACCTAGGAAACATCTAGATCGTAAATTACTATAAACTAAAACCTATGGTCCTTATATTCCACCGGGTTACCATTTCTTAAACGGACGGTTACGTCCTCTACGCTAAAACTAGAGACTCAGTCCTTCTAGGGGACCTCCTCCTTTACCGTTGGTTGAGGTCATAAGAACGGACCTTTTAGGGTACCTGTTTCCTCGGGGGACCCGACGACAGTTTTCACAGTACTTCTCAGTCTGTGTAGAATCACTGACGTACCTGGTCCTTATAACAAACACAAAAGTGGAGGGGTAACTTTCTAAAGTAACACGTCGAGGACTTCGACCTGGAGCCAAAAAGAAGATTTAAGGACTTCGGTCTGTCGAAAGAGATACAGGATATAGTGAAAGATGACAGTCCCATAACGTAATGGTTTGGTCTCCTCTAGTAGTTCAATCTCGTTCTTCGTGGTACCTATAGTCTCCTTCTTAAACGTTCAGTCACAATGGGTCCACTCATTAGGTCCCCTTTGATCTAGGAACCACCAACAAAATCCATGTCCGTAGAAACCTCGAAGTCGTTGTTTTTAGAAACCTCGTAAAAGTTGTTTAGGGAAATCTTCGAGTTAGATAAACCTTTACTGATTCCTATAAATCGAATGAACGGAGTCTATGGACTTAAACGGTGTTCTATATCAGAGTGTGTCTTTACAAAAGAAAAACCGAACCGAAAAAATCCTCAAATTAGGGATAATGGACATGGAACTCAAAGTAAAGACAGAGCATTTTTCATAAAATAGAAGTAATCAAGAGAAAGGGGATCGTAAGAGTCAACGGGTGTAAGGGAGGAAAGTTCCTGAAGAAAACAAAAGTCCTCAATTAATTAATTGGTTATGATTTAACTCATAAACTAGGTAAGGTTAGTACAAGATTCACTTTCTCTATGGCGTCACCTCCTTGATTCAGAAAACGATCATCCCTTAAATGTATAAACGTCCTTTGTCTGTGTCCTTCCACTGACGTTTTTCACCAAATCTTCTCACCGTTCTCATCCTCGTTCCTCTAGTCAGTCCTTTTCACTATCACGGTCCCTAGTCCGACTCCTCCTGCCTCATATATATCACTACCTCAAGATCCACACACCACTGTCGTTCCAATTGTTTTAATCGTACGTCTGAGATTATATGGAGGAGACTATTAAAGAACCTTGTGAAAGTAAGGAGACTATTTACGAACCTTGTTGTAGGAACAGACGACCACGAGGTACAGTGTAAATGACGTATTAAGAGACTAACTCGTACAAAATACCACTTAAGGTAAGAAACATTAAGTGGGTAAGAATAAGTTGGAAAATAAGAGATAAGGATTACAAAGAAAGTGGAGAAGATAGGTAAAACTTTCCATACATACACTTTCCGGTGTATTTATATACATGTAAGTAACGGTTGAAAGGAGAGGGGAAAAGGTGGGGTTTCATCGAAACTAATCAACCAAGTAACAGTGGGGAAGGGGAGTTGAGGAGTCTTTTCACCTCCTTTACCCTTTCAAATAAACCCTTAAAATAGAGTTTTTCTACCAAGACTTTGGTTTCTCTATTTCACATAAACACATAATCGGGTTAAATTCTTAATAAAAGTAAGTATTGTATACAAATTAAAAAGAACAGAAATCTTCTCAACTGCCAACTACCGTACCATTTCTCGTTTCTTTTGGTTCTATTTGTATATACCGTTCCACGTAAATAATAATTGTTTTTTCATTAATGTCTCTTTCTCTCATATAATTCTTTCAGTAGATTAAAAATGTATCTGATAACGAAGGTCCTTTTACACCTTATTTATATTGGATCTTCTTTAGTCAAATCTTTTATTCAGTCTCAATTGGTGATTATTATCTTTGATAAGTTCTTTCTTTAGACCACTATGGTTACCTACACTCTTTAATGAAGGACTTTAATTAGTACTCTTTTGAGTATGACCCCTCTTTGTATTACTTAAATTGTTTTGACCCTCGTGAAAGTAGAATTACTCCTAAAATAAGTTGTTCTCTCTCCGTGTCACACCTCGTTGATAAACTTATATTAATCACGTAATTTCGGAAAGTTTCATTACGAGAAAAGTAATGAGTTCTCCCTTGAGTGTGATCTCTCTTTGAGACACTAATACTACTACCACTCTTTTGGTAGTCCCTACTCAGTTTAGCATACAATGGAGTCTATTAAATGAGTTCCTTCTGAGTGATATTTGTTACGTAGATTCCTTTGGACACTATTCAGTCAGAAGATCTTCTTTACAGTATGTGAATTCTACCCACTCTTTATGGTGTTCACATTGTATACACCTTTTTCAGAAGAAGGTCTTCGGTTTGGAATGTCATTTGGTCTCTCGTGTGTGTCCTCTTTTTGGGACAGTTACATTACTTCATCCTTTAGAAAAATGGTATTCGGTCGGGAGTGACATGTAGTTTCTTAAGTATGTCCTCTTTCTGGGATTCTTACATGATTCACACCCTTTTGGAAGATAGTCTTGAGTCGGCAGGTAGTTGTAGTTTCTTGTGTGTACCCCTCTCCGGAATATTTATATCACTCACACCTTTTAGAAAGAGGGTTTTCAGTTTAAACTGACACGTAGTCTCCAGAGTGCACTCTCTTTTTAGAATATTTACACTACTCACACTCTTTAGGAAGTCATATACCAGTTTTGAGTGTCATGTGCTCTCTTATGTGAGTCCCCTCTTCGGATGTTTATATCAATTATACCCTTTTAAATAGTATACTTCAGTTGGGAACCATTTGTAGTTTCCGAAGTGTGTCCCCTCTTTTATATACTTACGCGACTTACATCCTTCTGGAAGACACCCTTCAGTCAAGAAGAATTTGTAGTCTCTGGAGTATGTCCTCTCTTTGAAACACTTACACAACGTACATCTTTTTAGAAAAGACTCTTCAGTTGGGAATTGGTTTGTAGTCTCCTAAGCAAAACCCCTCTTTGGGGTACTTAAATTGTTCACACCGTTTCGAAAGACGGTTTTCAGTGTTGAGAAAGTTGTAGTCTCCTAAGTATGTCCTCTCTTTGGGATACTTACAGTTCTTACACCCTCTTGTAAAACGGTCTTCCGTAGGGAGATACATGTAGTCTCCTGTGTGTGTCCTCTCTTCGGGAAACTAACACTTCTCACACCTTTTAGTAAGATACTGTCAAGTTGGGTGGAATTTGTATTCTTTTAAGTGAGTCACCTCTTTGGACTATTACTATTACTCACACCCTTCTGGAAGTCCATGTTTGGTTGAGAACAGTGTGTAGTCTCTTATGTACGTCTTCTCTATGTTACATTTCTACCCATATGTTTTGTAAGGAGGGTATTAAGTCTCGGAAACCATAGTATCTTTGATATAGACCCTTTCTTTGAGATACGTACATTACTTACACCCTTCAGGAACATGGTCTTCAGTCGTAAGTCAAATATAGTCTCTTGGTATACCTTCCTTAGGACCGTCACAAAAATATACGTTTTTACGTAAAGGGAAACGACGACCTGTGTAACGAGTAGATATAAAGAGTCGGAGAGAGTGTAGGTGTACCCTGTTACAACTTACTCTAGACCGCTTACCCTACACTCGTATTACTACAGTAGGTGAAGGTCCAGACTCGGTATTACCCGAGGCACCTTGAGGAAGTACAAGAGACAAGAGACACCCCATCCTTACATCAACTGAAGGTAACTCTCCAGACATGTGTAACATAGACCACTTGACTGTGTTCTCATCTCTGAAGACAGTTTTGGGACTTACAAATCTTCCGAGTAGGTATTTAGTTTGATTAAAATTGACCTTTCTAGTCTCAGTTTTTTAGATAACCAATGTTTGTTTATATCTTTCTGAAATGGTTTTCCACTATAAAATGACTTGGCACCCATTTAGTCATCTTATTTTAAAATATTTGTAAACCGAAAGACTTTCAAAAGTCATTTTGTATGAAATAGTATAAAGTCTCTTAAGAATAACTCCCTTCGTTAAATCTTTTTTATCTCTTTAAAAATTTTACAAAACCATTGTTTTAAGATATTATTTTATAAAGGATACTTACATCGATGACATCATGTACACCAAGACATTTTGTAGTTTTTGTAAAACTTAATTAGTCTATATATCATAATACTTTTCGAGAACTTGACACCCCCTGAAAATATAATTTCATATATAATAAAAGACACAAATTTTAAAAGTGACCGTGAGTTCTTTTTGATTTTGTCGTTCTAGGACTTGAATTCCGGGTGATATTGTGACCCGACCTTCTTCGTGTTCGACCTTAGTTCTAACGGCCCTCTTGATAGTTATTGAAGTCTATACGTCTATTATGGTGGGAATACCGTCTTTCACTTCTTCTTGATTTTTCGGAGAACTACTTCCACTTTCTCCTCTCACTTTTTCAACCGAATTTCGAGTTGTAAGTCTTCTGCTTCTAGTACCGTAGACCGGGGTAGTGAAGTACCCTTCATCTATCCCTTTGTCACCTTTGTCACAGTCTGAAATAAAAACCCCCGAGGTTTTAGTGACGTCTATCACTGACGTCGGTACTTTAATTTCCGCGAATGAGAAACCTTCCTTTCAATACTGGTTGGATCTAACGCATAAGTTTTCGTCTCTGTAATGAAATGGTTGTTTCCAGGCAGATCAGTTCCAATACCAAAAAGGTCACCAGTACACACCTACACTCTCAACCTGATACTCCTTTCGACTCGTGGCTTCTTAACTACGAAAACTTGACACCACAACCTCTTCTGAGAACTCTCAGGGAACTTGACGTTCCTCTAGGTTGTTCAGGTAAGATTTCCTCTAGCCAGGACCTACAAGAACCTTCCTTACTACGATTTGGACTTCGAGGTCATGAAACCGGTGGAGTACGCTTCTCAACTGAGTAACCTTTTTTTGAGACTACGACCCTCCCTAAAACCCGTCCTCCTCTTCCCCTACTGTCTCCTACTCTACCGACCTACCGTAGTGACTGAGCTACCTGTACTCAGACTCACTTGAGGTCCTCAACCACTACCTGTCCCTCCGGATCTCACGACGCTAAGTACCCCAGCGTTTCTCAACCTGTGCTGACTCACTGACTCGACTGACTTGACTACTGTACAAATAGTAACATTTACAGTGACATCAGAAAATATAAAATGGTGTTATATATAAAATACACTTTATTACGAACCGTGTAAATGTAAACTGGGAACTTACTACCTTCCCAATCCCTATGACTTGGAGACACGTGAACTTTTATTCTTATATTTAATAACCGGAGGTATAGAAGTCAAGGTGTTAGTGTCTAATTTGGTTGGTAAATAGTATATCAGGACATCATAAATGATGACTTTTTTTTAGTGTACACTTACCTGGGTGTGTCGAGTTTGAACATAACAAGTTCCCAGTTGACATATGTATAAAAGAGATGATAAAATACCGTATGTAATTATTCATACTCGTAACAATGACTTGATGGAGAAGTCATTTCTTTAGTTACCATAAAAACGGTCGGTGTACAAAGAGTTTATTAATAAATGTATACTTCATCTCCGATTCAATTGTTAAAAATAGAGATCGTATTCGGACTATAATTCTTTCGTAGACACTTGTCATTACGAGAAAAACGAATAGTGGTATTTTATACGAGTCACTCTTTTATTGGAGGAGAAAGTTATAGGACTTTACAAATTTACCCCCTTTTCTGAGACTACGACCCTCCCTGACCCCCGTTCTCCTCTTCCCCTACTGTCTCCTACTCTACCGACCTACCGTAGTGGCTGAGCTACCTGTACTCAGACTCACTTGAGGTCCTCAACCACTACCTGTCCCTCCGGACCGTACGACGTCAAGTACCCCAGCGTTTCTCAACCTGTACTGACTCGCTGACTTGACTTCATCCAAACTTACACGGTCGGATTCAATCTACATGAATCCTTAATAAACATGTCATTGTACGATGTATGACAACAGAAATGAAGGGTCACAATCGTCGGTACCTATCACACCACGTCTACGACTGTCTGTACAAGACATTTTCCAGTATGTTATTTATAAAATTTGAACGTCCGGTGAAACGAAAGACAGTGAAAAAGAAAAATTGTTGGATATTTTTGGTAAGAATCGAGTTCCTGGTAACTTTTTGTCCGACAACCGGTCTAGACCGGAAACCCGGTCATATGACTAGAGACCCATTTTGTCAATTCACGTACCTGAGACCTTGGTCAATGATCTGAGTTTAGGGTCAAGATGACGTATAATCGACACACTGGACCCGGTTTAGGGAATTGTAGGCCAGACGTTAAAGGAATAGACGTTTTACTACTACTACTATAATGGATGGGGTCACCTCTCCATCATTTACATTTGATGAATCTAGGAACAAATCTCATATTCACAATCGAAAAGACACTCATCACATTAAAGGAGTGTTTTCTAAACATCCTTGAAAATATCTGAAATCTATAAGGTGTCGATAGAGAATAAACAAGGTACTGTCGTCTTACAACACAAACAAAGTAACAGGTAGAAAGCAAGTATACTATGTCTTCTATTACTAGATTGGAGTAAATAAAAGTCAAAAACTGTATATTAACTGTTTTCATATTCTATGTCAACCGAGAGGTATAGGTTCACAAGGTGTAGATACGTAAGTTGGTTGGTACTTAACTTTTATGAACTTTTTATCTAAGACCTTTCAAGGGTTTTCGTTTTGAACTTAAACGACGTACGGTCATGATAAATGTCTGGTAAATGTAACATAAATATCGATAAATGTATCAGAAAAGTGACATCATCCATCATAAATTAGATCTCAACCAAATTTCATATACCCTCCCACAGGTATTCAATATACGTTCATTATGGGATAAAATATACTTCCTAAAGTCATAGACTGTACCTAGGATCTTGGGAAAATCCTGTAAACCAGGACAGGTTTTGTAGGTAACTCGGTAAACTACTAAGTAATTTATTACGTTTGTAAATCGAAGTAGTTTTCAAACAACAAAAACAACATTAAGTATTACCTAAAACCTAAAGTGTAAATAAGAAGGAACAGTATTTCAGACCGTCCCAATGAGAATTCAGTTACAAGTTAACGAGAACTCATACATAACTTCACTAATAACCAAAGTATAAGTAATATGGATGATTGTTAAAACCAATATACTTAAACTAAAACAATTAAAGTAACACTTCAACCCCACCGGTAGAAACTTACACTGGTGGTTCTTGACCCACTATTGAACAAGTGACGAAACGATAAGTAGGAAATTGTGAAGTCGTCTAGAGGTTTAACTTTCTACTACGTGATGGTAGGCGAAAACTTTAAACAATACGGTTGGAAGTGATACAACGAGACTAATGGTAAATCATGACTCAATATTTGTAAGGTTCAAAGACCACCTTTAGAATGTCGAGGACCACAAGACGAAGACGGGAAGAAAGGTACCTGTATGTGAGAGAGTTGGATTAGGTAATCCATAGATTATTAAAAGAAAACGTAAGAGGGGTCCTTTACGTTTTCACGGGAAATGTTGTACCTACATGTGAATACACCACCACCAATCAGCGATTCAGTACAGGTTGAGAACGTTGGGGTACCTGACATCGGACGGTCCGAGGAGACAGGTACCCTAAAAGGTCCGTTCTTGTAACCTCACCTAACGGTAAAGGAAGAGGTCCCCTAGAAGGGTTGGGTCCTTAGCTTGGACCCAGAGGACGTAACGTCCGTCTAAAGTGGTTGACTAGATACTCCCTTCGGGTATGTGAATCTGTACAATGAAAGGTAACAGTATATGACATCGTAATCTAGGTTCCGTCTATGAAAAGTGGTGTCACCAACACTTTGTTCGTAGTAAAATGAACACGTAAACTATCCCAATCAACTTAGAATGACTATAGACGTCAGAACTTTAAACAAAACATATTTATTGTCAATTGTGACTCCAAAGAAAGGGTACGTTTTCGTCATAGAAGAGTATATATATATATATATATAGAAATTCACGGAAGAGTGGTAAAACAACAGTCCCGTATTTAGTTACCGTATCATATTGGGTCATGATCTGACATGTGTCATTTATTCACTTATTAACTCATTTTTGACTACTACGACCCATATCTGACCTCATTGTAGGACCTCATCCTTCCCTAGACGTGAGTTCATGTCTTAAGGAAGTCCACCTGTACCACCATTAATTAGATATGATTGTCCACCCGTCGTCTCTCGACGTACCCACCTACACCATCACCTTTAGAAACCACCACCCTCAGAGGTGAAGGTAAAAGAATCACTTCATCCTTCGTTCTTCCCCCTCCACCACCCTTCCTAGTTTTTCTCTTCTACTCCACACTTTATGAGTAAATCTTATTACCGTATCTAGTCCGTTTCAATCTTAACAATTTCACTCCCGTCAGTCGTACCGAGACCCAAAAGGAGGTCAATACAAATAAACGTAACGACCTCGTACCTTATCGCTTCTTCCGTTACCGTGGGGCGAGGTCATGAGAACGGACCTTTTAGGTACCTGTCTCCTCGGACCATCCGACGTCAGGTACCCCAGTGATTCTGAGGCCGTACTGACTCGTTGAGGTGAAACTGAAAAGTGAAAGTACGTAACCTCTTCCTTTACCGTTGGGTGAGGTCACAAGAACGGACCTCTTAGGGTACCCACCCCTTCAGACCACCTGACGGCAGATACCCCAGCGTGTCTCAGCCTGTGCTGACTTCGTTGAATCGTCGTCGTCGTCGTCGTACCTTACCTATCCGTTAACCCAAATAGGTCCCGAAAGTTAAATGGTTCGTCTTTACGTTCCGATACCAAAAAGGTCACCAGTGCATACCTATACTCTCAACCTGACACTTCTTTCGACTCGCGGCTTATTAACTACGAAAACTTGACACCACGACCTCTTCTGAGAACGTTCAGGGAACCTGACGTTCCTCTAGGTTGGTCAGGTAGGATTTCCTCTGGTCAGGACCCACAAATAACCTTCCTGACTACGACTCTGACTTTGAGGTTATGAAACCGGTGGACTACGCTTCTCAACTGAGTAACCTTTTCTGGGACTACGACCCTCCCTAACCCCCGTCCTCCTCTTCCCCTGTCGTCTCCTACTCTACCGACCTACCGTAGTGGCTAAGCTACGAGTACTCAAACCCACTTGAGGCCCTCAACCACTACCCGTCCCTCCGGACCCCAGGATGCTAAGTACCCCAGCGTCTCAGCCTGTGTTGACTCGCTGACTTGACTTGACTTACTACCCACTGTCCCTCCACTCCAACTCCTACGTTCTGTGACTAATATTACTAACTGGCACCTGAACTTTGATCAAATGATCCCTCCCTCTTCGGTATGTTCTTATTCAATCATGATATACTCAACCTCTATACCCAACCCAGTACTTCAGAACTAAGTCCCGTAATCTCCCTCATCTGACATTTCTTTCGTTTACCACCAATCTCACCCTACGAGGACCCCAAAGGTCAGGAATCTGTCCTGTTTCAGGTCCATCCCATGTTAGAATCCCTCGTACTTTCGAACTTCATTCCGTCTCCTACTTTCACAGTAAGTACCTCGGTTCTCAAGCAACCTTCCTAATATTGAACATATGACTTTAGAGGTTCTTCACTCCCCTTGTCACAACGTGCTACAGTGTTTTAATATTGGAGAAGTGTCTACTCCCTTGACACACGGGACATGTCATCGGAGACTTCGTGTCGTGTCTCCTATATCGCAAGTTATTCACTTATGGACACGCTACGACTCCCACTTTTCGTATCCGCTCGGATCAAAATCCTCCATCTTCTTGACTCGGAGCCCACGGAACCACCTCAGTATAACTTTGCTTTTAGAGGTCCTCCTTTTAAGTTTAAGACTTTTACATGGATCGTAACAACCGTGATCTCGTAGGGTCTAGTGGACTCTCCACCTTTACCCGTCTCGGGACCCGCCCCCTCGACACGGGGTTCTTTTTCCGTTCTTCAAGTGGGGCGTCCCTTTTCGAGGCGAAAGTCCTTGTCTTTTACCGTTTTCTTAAAGTACGACCTAGTCTCATAGGAACGAGAATTTCAGACAACCAGAGCCGTTTTCTCCCAGGATTGTCATTTTCGCAGGAGGTCGAGACAGTAGAAATTCCTACTCGTTGGTCACGTGTGCCTGGTTGGTCGCACTGAGGGTCACCTCGCGATGAGGTAAACCGGTCAACCTCTTACGTCATGGACCCCGAAAGTTTAACCTACCCGAGTCACTGAGGCCACACTGATCCTGTTTACACAGTAAAGATCGAAAACAGGGCTTGGTCCCTTGCCCATGGTACGGCGTGGTAGTAGTGTCGGAGCCCCGCTTGGACCCGCACACTTTACGGCCCCCTCGCCCCGCGCCCCCCGAGGGTCTGGGTAGCGTCGTCGCGTCCACAGACGTCTTGTGCCGATGTCCCGCCCCGCCCTGACCCAACACCCGGCTCCGCCCCGCCCCGAGGCCCATCTCGCGTGTCGCATCAGCAACGTTGTAGGAGGGAGTCGGTTAGTGTTCGGAAGGAAGACCGAAAGGAGACTTTCAGAAGGAGGGTGACGAGAAAAAGAAAACGGAGGAACAAAGGGCGGCCGCTCATCTCAGGCGACCATCCAATGTAAAGGCGAAGGCCGCGACAGGTACGCCCGGACTCCTTCTCATCGTCAACACTTGGGCCATTGCCGGCGCCCAACCCCCTTCGCCGCCGTCACCCCAGAAGGACCGACCCCGAGGTTCTCTCAGCGCTCAGCGCGCGCACCATTCCGGGAGGGAGCCAAGAGGACCTGTCAGACGAGGACTCCTCGCAGAGAAGGCGCCCGTCTGTATGAACCATGGACGGTCTCTTCACAACTTACTTTAAGTGAGTCTCTCGGTCCTGGCCCTCCCTTCCACTGTCCCTCTCCACTCTCCAGCAAAGTATCGACCCATTGCTGACTCGCTGACTTGACTTGACTTGACTTAGGATCGTCACTGAATCTGGACTCGGTCTAGACAACTGACATTTAACACGAAAAGAGTAGTGGGGGTGGAGGTGCGGGGGTGCGGGGTGGGTCGGCATTCCTCTTTCAGTAGTCATGTTCAAGCCTTGGTTTTATATAAGTATCATCTCTCCTTTTTATTACAGAGACTTTAAGATGTGGACAAATCAGTTTCGCAAGGATCTTGGGTCGAGAGGGTTGAGGGCCGATCACAAACAGACCCATAAACCCAAAAACAAAAAATGCAATACGGTCATATACACCGGAAAGACAAAGGAGACAACTCACAGACACCCTTCAGAGACGGTTGTCAACACGTCTGAAGACTACGGGGATATCTCATAGTGTCTTATACCCAAACCCAAAGGAGGTGATCAAATCTAGAATCGACATCAGCAGAGGCACATGTTACGGATCGAATAATATCCGGCTACGTTTATAAATAACTTGACTTTATTTAAACCATGGAATTAACTTAATTCATTGGAGTGGGGGGTAGAAAAAAAAGGGGGTTCGTTCGCGGTCTAACATACGCTGGACTAAAGGATCTTTTGAGAGGTCAGATCACCAAGGATTAAATACCCGGCACTTAAGGACCCTGAGAGTCTTTAGTAACATTCCCAAAGACGTTTGGGTACACCACAAGGCCGTAGTAGGTCTCAGTCAGTGTAGAGTCGTCCCTCTATAACGGCAAAAAATTTTATATATATATATATATATATATATATATATATATGTGTGCACATAATCTTGAATTTTTACAACGTATAAGTTGTTAACGATTTTCATTATGACGATAATACAACCTTCTAATATTTTACTAAAATAAAAAGTTTTATTTTATGGAATTTTTATACATTCATACTTTCGGTAAAGTAATTAGGTCAACTAAAAATTCCGACTCAAACATCCCATTGGTGATCAGTGTACACCGATAAATTTAAATCTCAACTTAATTCATTTCAATTTATTTTAAATTTTAAGTCAAAGTGATCAAGAGTTATGGATGTACACGGACCGTCGATGACACAACTTTTTATGTCCTATAAATTCTGTTTTCATTGGATTCGTCTCCATTGGTTAAATATCGTTTTATCTTTTTTCACTTTAACCCCTATTATAATTCGTCAAGGGTTGGGTTGGGGGGTGGGGGGGTAACTCATTGTCCCCACCCTTTATATATAGAGAAGTATTTCTAAATTTACTTTAAATGACACAAAGAGACCAAAAACAAAAAATTAACATTTTACGAAGAGAACGGAAGTAGGGTGAGTCACATCCAATCTCAATGAACACTTAACCATTTTTCGGTGATACCTCTGATTCCTGGTCTTCTTTGTGTCTTTCTTTTTGTCACCCGGGTTTCGACTTTTCTTCTTCTTTGCCGTAGACGTTCCAGAGGTCGAACCACTACTCCTTCTACGGGCCTTCTCTTTGGGGTTTCGTAAACGTCAGGTCAGACGACACGCCTACCGCTCTAGGAAAGTGTCCATACAAATTGACCTTAGATCACCAAGAAGGTAAATAAGGAAAATTTATCATCCTCAGAGAGGTCAATAAACCCAAGTACTCAGACAAGGTCGAGACTTCCTGTACCTCCACGTTCGACACAAAGAAAATGACTTTACATTCTTCAGAAAGGATACCTTCGGTGAATCGAAGGTCGTAGACGCATGTCTAACCAAAGAAAACAGGTTCTCTTTTCCAATTCTTAAATATCTTAAACATTTAAAATTTGTTAAAGATACTATTGTCCATGTGAACACAATGAAAGACCTATAGAGAGTATATTAATGTCACACATCATAATTTATCGAAAGTAATTACTCAGGAATAACATCCAAATAATTTGTAATAACTTAATTTAAGAAGATCACGTTTAAATTGGGGTTTCGGAGGAGAAAATAAATAATACCATGTGACGGAGGTACAAACAGAGAACAAAAGAAAAATTTGATAACTTCAGTTGATTATTCCGTTTGTCTAAATTCCACACATATCAAAAGTCTAGACATGATAACTTCAGTCGGACTATATTTAGATAAATGACTCCACCAATAAACCTAACCCTGGTCTTCAATTGTTACATATTAACATAAGTGAATAACAGACAAGACGAGAGAAATTTCAGAAACGAAGATCCTTATTACGACAGATATAACTTTCACTTAAATAAATAAATAAAAAAAATGTTTTTGTTTATCCTGAGTCCTAAACTTCTGTTTTTTCGTAGTGTAAGGTCACCAACTAGCTTGAGGTGATCTCGGGGGTGGTTATCACCACCATCACTACCCCGGAGGTTTTCAACCTTTCTCGTGAAACTAAGTCACGGAGTAAGCCTTGAAATGGTCTGTCTTCGACTGTCTCTAGTCTCCGGGTCATTGTTAGCACAGTCCATTCTCCACGATAGTGTCTGACCGTACCGTTCACAGTAGATCCCCTGTACGGATAGAAACAACTTGTGAAAGAACTGACCATTTACACTTTCATTATAACAACGAATTACAATGACGAGAACATGAAAATAACACCGACATCGAAGTCTTTTCCTAGCTAAGGGGTTCCATTATTATTACATCTAAATATGGAATAAGACTGACGATATACCTAAACGTTCGACACGAGGAGACTTTCCGAACCGTCTGGACACACCCGACCGAACTAGTACCACTCGTGGAAGTAAATTGTCTATCACTCATGGACGATACGTGGTCCGTGTCGACGGACGGGAGTACTTCGGTGTAAGTACACCTTCACTCCCTCATAAAGTAAAGAAAAAGGACACTCTTGAGTAGACGAGAGCTTTTACCACTGGAAAGATTTCAGACTCCCTTCTACTTTGTTTAAGGGTATAATGTCACCATCTTAGACTTCAGAGAAGAATATCGTTATTATATAAACCTAATTCCGAAAAGAAAAAGAAATTCCGTAAGGGTACTAAAACTGACTAAAGAAAATCAAATTAAATTTTTATTACTAGTGATGTCCTTCAAAGACAACGTAATACAAACTCCCAAAAAAGGTGACAATACTCTTGTCCCTTTTGAAACTATCTCTATCTTCACAATTGGGTGAAGATTTATCGTACTAGTACCGGTAGCACTTCGGATGAATGGACGGGTAGGTCAACCTTAAAATGGACAAACTCGTGAACTAAGTATCCTACTTAAAAACTATGAGAAAATTTCAATCTCTTGTATCGTTCTTTTGATTCTACCTTGAACAAACTAATCAAAAGAGGGTATTTTTACTTAAAGACTATATGAGAACACTTACATATTCCACGAAATGGTCTATGTTAATTTTTTATTATTGTTAATCTTAATTGTCTAAAAAAAGGTTCTAAAAAATTTTCATTTTAAAAGTAAAAAAGTGAATATCCATTTTTCGCGTCTGAGTGGTAATAACTTACACCGACACTGTAATTGTACTACTAACTGGACCGATTTCATCGTCTAAACCATTCAGTGACCCCTGTCGTACCCAAAGACTAACCCTGAATGTCGTTACTCTATCCAATAAATAGGGTACAACTTCCTTTCTTTCCAAATTATAATATCTTTCTTACTACTCATAGTAGTCCTTATGTTTTCTACACAAACTTAACCACTACTATTACTATTAATAATATTATTTTTATCTTACACGTATTACTTTGTATAAGACTTTAGATTTCCCTTTGGTATCCAGTCTCTTTTACAAATTACTTGCATCGATTATTTTCGTGTAACTACCTTGAAGGAACCTACAGATCACCGACTTTGAGGGACGAGGGTCATATCTCCAAAGTGTAAGTTAGGGACCAGTCTCTTAATCTAAGGAGGTACGACGTTGACTTCTAGGCCACACAACGTCGATTTTGGACCGTGTTGGTTTATTTATTTATATATATAAAATTTTCGAGTAATTCTATATGTATGTATGTATGTTCAAACATTATTATGGTAAAGAACCTGGAAACGATCTGTGACACGATTGGCGAAGATTAATACTAGTTTATACCTAGAAAAATGGTATGACCCATTTTTTTTAGAGTACTGTTGAAGACTCATAAATGTTATCTTTTTAGACACGAAATGAATCGTATCCCTTTAAAATATCGGAACTAACGTAAATATCTTTACAATTACAGACAATTAATGGAAATTTTGATCGTTTTTATTTCGGTTTCTCTTTATTTAATTTGGTATAACTAATCATTCACACCCAACTGTCTATGGAAAAATTTTTTTTTAAAAAAAAAAACAAATCGTGGAGACTTCTCGATAAATTTTTCATTAAATTATATCCACAATGTCAATACGGTAGAATTATGGTCTTTTTATTTATGGTAAGTTTAAAACTTATACATTACGATGGTAATTATTTTTATTCACAATAACGGTTATATTTTATCATATTTGAATAATTTAGGACACATAAATTTCACTAACTTTATCAAGTCGTACAGTAATCAAAGGTAAAATACATTATATGTGGTATATGATTAAAATTTTCGTATGTGCATAATTCTTTTTACGGAAAGTATATGTATATTCTAAAATTTTCCGTGTGCACGGAAACCACTCTATAAGTTTAACGATGTCCCATACGTGTTACGTACTAAAAACGAAAGGAAAGAGACTGGGGAGTAAGAGTCAGGGGGAGGTTATAGAAAGGTCTATACATATATTTCTGTGTATGTTGGGAAAATTTCGAGTGTGATAAATAGTATGTACGACAGACACGAAACGAAAAAAAGTGAATCATACAGAACTATTACATTTTATTCATGATATCAAGTTGGAGTAAGAAATTCATACGTCAACACATCTATGAATTTTCTAAATAACTAAATAAATAAGGTCGAATTAAACTAACGAGACAAGACCCAACAGTGTTTCGGAGACCTCAGTGTCACTTCCGTGTTACCATATACCTAAACACACGTGTACATACTTGTAACCTCCTCATTATCACCGACGTGAATAGAAATCAAATGTTTCCCATCACGAGAAGAGATAGTACCACTAAGGGATTTATTAGTAAACTAAATCAGATCTCGTCCTTAACCGTTCGAAAAAGGTATTTCCTGTTGTATCATCTATAGAATCCGAAACACCCAGGGTCAAAGACAACAACAATGATTCAACCGCCAACATCACGTTCACGTCATATCTGTTATGTATTTGTTTAGTTGGACCGGCGCAAGGTCATCTTGAAGTCAATATTTTGTTCGCTATCCGGTCTAAACCGAGTACTCGGTATCAAACCACCACCAGATAAAACCCACCGGAGGAATTCTTTAACACAGAAGACAAAAATCCAAAACTACGAATATCTACGGTCGAAACCCAAACTTTACCTTTGTAAACTTAAAGATTTGTAGACGGTTCATGTACCGAAAGGATTTTAATACCCACAAGAGTGAGTGGACCTAAGGAAGTTCGTATTATTTGTTGACTTCTTTTGTTTCTTCGCTGATTTTGTATCCAAGACCTGTCTTCAGATGGGCCATCCTTTTCTTAATTAATAACTTATGATTGTGACATTAGGAAACTTTTATCTTATTCATCCTCTCTAATTGTTTGTAGAGATGTCCTAGTGGAGGAATCAAAGGAATTATATAGACAAGTATCAGGGACTTTATAACGGAAATCTATCAGAAACAAGACCTGGAGAAAGACCCAGAGTAAATAGAGACGTAGGGAGGACGTGGTCCGTCACAGAGCGAGAATTCATAAAACTTAAACACTAAATTATCTTAAATAGGTTTCCAAAAGGAACAACGTCCTGGTCCTTGATATCACGTGTGTCTGATTGGGAGCAAGGAAAGGGGGTCTGGTGACACAGGGTAGACGGTATCTTAAAAAAGACACGGGTCCTCGGACACAAGGAATACATGGTATGAGGTCTGTGTACTACGGTGAGGAATTGAACTTTGATTTATATAAACGTCAAGACAGAGATGTTTCGGGATTGTTATCCTTAGGACTTTCTTCGGTCTCTTCAAGACCTTCGCAACCGTGTCACCTAACGATCTGCAGAGGGAAAGAATCTTAACGAAGAAATTTTCGGAAATAAAACCACGACATAACTGTTCCTAAACTAAAAAACAAAAAGAATTATAAATCCCACGCTTCGATAAAATGGAAAGACCTTACCATGTGCCTCTTATGGTTTTGGTTCTTTAAGTGTTAGACCCGGCAAAATAATGTCAATACTTCAAATCTGGAGAATGCACCGTTTGAAGAGTGGGAATATAGGACCGTCTGTCCATTTTTCACTTACATTTGAAAAAGGAAGGACTGAGTACACAAAGTTTCGATTTTTTCCAATCGAATAAAACAGAATTAATAACTTTCATACCTCTCTTCATATCAACTACCTTTTATAGATGACAAAAACATGGTAATGAATATCTATGATACCGAAGTCCTCAATTTTTTTTTCATACTTTACAAGTTTTTTTTACACTCCTAAAACTTCCGATATCCTACACTCGGGGTAGGACGACAAACTCGGAATTAAGAGTCACTACGACAAAAACCTGACACCACGAGACTAGTCAGGCTACACGGCACACGAGAGGAAAGAATTACGAAAAAAGTATAAAAAATAGTTGGACCTTATGGGAAAGAGGTGGATGGTTTTAGATTCGGTGTGATTTTTCGGGTCTAGTTTCGAATAGAAGAGGGAATTTCCCAAAAAGACCTAAACAAGAGATGAAAAGGAATTGGGGTCCACGTACAACAAAGGGTAAAGACCACAGAGCGAATACCTTACACCTAGGACATCTCGGACTCTCTCTATATCAGTCCACAACGAAGAAAAAGAGACCATCTACCACTTGAGACGAGGGAATAAAAACATAAAAGATATGAAAAGATTTATTATACACATCACTTAATGACTTACACTCTTAGTAACTTCACACTTCTCTCAATATTCTTGAGACTGTAAGTAAAGACTGTATATTATAACCCAAACAAAAAGATCCTACCTTCTAAACTGTTTGGGTCTTCTGTAAGCTTGTTTACGGTTCACACTGGCCTTCCACAGAGAAATACCAATAAATTCCCCTCGTGTGAACTTTTTGTTTTCGGTTCAAGTGTATGGTCCATAGGAAAACGACATTTTATATAAACATCTTGAGAACCGTACTGAAGTCAAGAGTCAAGTCACCGAGTCAGTACACGTCGAGAAACACTGGGGTACCTGATGTCGTGTGGTCCGGAGGGACAGGTAGTGGTTGAGGACCTCGAACAAGTTTGAACCAGGTAATTCAACCACTACGGTAGGTTGGTAGAGTAGGAGACAGCAAGGGAAAAGGAGGACGGAAATTAGAAAGGGTCGTAGTCCCAGAAAAGGTCACTCAGTCAAGAAGTGTAGTCCACCGGTTTTATAATATCGAAGTTGAAGTCGTAGTCAGGAAGGTTACTTATAAGTCCTGACTAAAGGATATCTTATCTGACCAACCTAGAGGAACGTCAGGTTCCCTGAGAGTTCTCAGGGAAAACTTGGTATCAACTTTTCGTAGTCAAGAGTTCTTTTAATCTTTTACCGGTTTGTTCTATTTCGGTAGAACGACTTCAAAATTCTCATTGAGTCGAGACATAACCAGCGGTCTCCACAACTCAACTGGTTTAAAGGAGATGAAACTACCACCACAAGTCGACCTGTCCGTGTCACGATCACAGTCCGAAACGGGAACACCAACTTCGGAAGACAGACACAGTAAAGACGGTGGTCAGTGAACAGTCACTTACGACTGAAAGACACAGACAGAAGGTCCACATCCTCTAAAACGACACTCACTGCAGTCAAAGGAGGGTCTGGGAACACGCGATGGACTTGTTGTTTTCTTCGCGACAAATTTACTCTTCCTCTTCAACCACATACGTGGAGAGAGACCTCAACCACCACACGACATACTGTTTCTACGACAGATACACCTGGAACCCCCGTCGGTACCGAAGGTCCTTAGCCACTCTCCCTTCAGTACCCTTCATTATATCAGTCGAAAATAAATTGTTTCGAAAAATAGAAATTAGTATAGATACCATTTCCGGTGTCACGTACAACATTTACAAGTCTTATACATTCATGTTGTTCGTCTTTCCCTTTCAGTACAAGAGGTATGTAGGGACGACGGTTCTGTGTGGTCCCTAGGGTACAGTGGGTCACACTCGAAACCTTCGTCAAACCACGGACATGAAGGGTAAAGAGGTCGAGAGAAACCAGTAAGAGAAAAGAAAGACAAAAAGAGATTTGTCTATGTATAAATGAATCTAATATAAGATCTACTAATATACGTCTATAGTATATGTATCATAAACACACAATCTCTGTCTCTATCATAAACAATATACGACTGACATTTACGAAAACGTTGAAGACCCTTCGTGGATTCTTATACACTTAGACAAAAGGGGGTATAAACGAAGTCCGAAAAGTATCGGCACAACATAAAGTAACATATCTATTTGAAACAAAGGACTTGGTTAGTAACCTCCTGATACCCCGAGTCAGGGTCACAGGGGGATCAAACTCGTCAACTCACGATATCACTCACGGGAGTGTGTACGTCGAAACGAGTGACCCTCCCTAGAACAATACATCATTTAAGGAACTTCACGTTACAAATATAGTCTTCTATTGTGTAAAAAATTTTTGATGTGAGGTTTAAAAATAAAGAGACTGACAAGACTTTACTCTAAAAAGATATTAACGAAAGACATCGTAACTGTTGTGTCATAAGTCCAATAGTCTACTAAATAAGGTACTTGAAGCCTTCTCAAATTACTCCTGTCTCCAGTCAACATCCGAAACAACATCTTTAAGAAGAAAAAACAAACAAACTCCGTCATTCTTTCCAAGAGTCTTTGACACAAATTCCATTAAAACTCTTTACTAACTTTGGTCACACAAAAGAAGTCTTAGGAACACGCAAGGAGTGAAAGGGAAAGAACCACTGGAACTGTCCTCCTCCACTCCGGGTGAGTACTTGACCAGGTCTCAGAGTAAAGATGGGTAAGGTGATAACTACGGTTCTACCGAAGTTCATCTCACTGTGACAAATGACTAAGGTTTGGTGACCCCAGTCTTCTATATCTGTTAGTTCCCATTCACACGACAAAAAGATAAGAATTATAATTTTTTCTTTTGAATACATTCTAATATAGTATGTAGTAAAACGGTAGTATTTTGTAAAACCACCCTTAGAAAGGACCACCAAACCAGCACGAAACGAAACATACACGAAGACAAAGACTCCCGAGAAGTGAATATACTGCTATGTACCTCTATAAAAGAACTTTAATATACTTCCTAAGTCAAAAGTGTCTGAGTCTTATGAAGAGTTTGTAATGTTTCTGAAAAGGTACCCAACGAAAATAAAGAATCCTCAGGACTTCGGTGAACTGAAATTAACCGGTTTTATTGTCCGTCTCAAGTCTAGAGACAGATCTTTGGTGTACGGAACAGAGATTTTAAAAATGAATCTAACATAACATTATAGAGGACACCCAACTAAACCTCATTATAGACTGAATACACTTAATAAAAATCAGACCCAACCCTTAAACATATATAGATATGTATCACCCATAAAACCAACATATATTCCGTCTTTCACTTTTCCTTGATTTTTCGGAGAACTACCTTCACTTTCTCCTCTCACTTTTTCAACCGAATTTCGAGTTGTAAGTTTTTTGATTCTAGTACCGTAGACCGGGGCAGTGAAGTACCCTTCATCTACCCCTTTGTTCCTTTTGTCACCTTTGTCACAGTCTGAAATAAAACCCCCCGAGGTTTTACCACTAACGTCGGTACTTTAATTTTCTGCGAACGAGGAACCTTCCTTTCAATACTGGTTGGATCTATTGTATAAGTTTTCGTCTCTATAATGAAACGGTTGTTTCCAGGCAGATCAGTTCCGATACCAAAAAGGCCACCAGTACATACCTACACTCTCAACCTGACACTTCTTTCGACTCGCGGCTTCTTAACTAAGAAAACTTGACACCACAACTTCTGCTGAGAACTCTCAGGGAACCTGACGTTCCTCTGGGTTGGTCAGGTAGGATGTCCTCTAGTCGGGACCCACAAGTAACCTTACTACCTATAACTCCGACTTTAAGATTATGAAACCGGTGGAGTACGCTTCTCAACTGAGTAACTTTTCTGGGACTACGACCCTCCCCAACCCCTGTCTTCCTCTTCCCCTGCTGTCTCCTACTCTACCGACCTACCGTAGTGGCTGAGCTACCTGTACTCAAACCCACTTGAGACCCTCAACCACTACCTGTCCCTTCGGACCGCACGACACTAAGCACCCCAGCGTTTCTCAACCTGTGCTGACTCCCCTGACCTGACTTGACTTGACTTTATTATCACTGAATACTGACGATTATTTTTAATCCGACTTTTACTAACTCTAATAGATGAAATATTGAATAAAATATATATATATATATGTGTGTGTGTGTGTGTTTTTGTCCTTTTGTAAAAATCTTTTTCTAGCAGTCGACGGGAGATTGAGTCAAGTCAAGTCAGCGAGTCAGCACAGACTGAGAAACGTTGGGGTACTTAGTGTCGTGTAGTCCGGAGGGACAGGTAGTGGTTGAGGGTCTCAAATGAGTTTGAGTACAGGTAGCTCAGCCACTACGGTAACTCGGTAGAGTAGGAGACAGCAGGGGAAGAGTAGGACGGGGGTTAGGGAGGGTCGTAGTCTCAGAAAAGTTTACTCAGTTGAGAAGTGTACTCCACCGGTTTTATAACCTCAAAGTCGAAATCGTAGTCAGGAAGGTCACTTGTGGGTCCTGACTAGAGGAAATCCTATCTGACCAACCTAGAGGAACGTCAGGTTCCCTGAGAGTCTCAGAAGAGGTTGTCCATATAACACCATCAATTTAAGTCATGCAGACGGTCACACCCCTTTAGTCAAAGGATTATAGAGTATCCTCAATACTACTAATTTGTGTTGTCACGAGTACATGATGAATCGTACCACGGACTGTCTATTCTTCCTAGTGATTTTCTAAGGACAATAATACTACTAATAATAATAGACAATGGTAAAAACTTATAAGGAGACTAGTAAGAACACATGTACCTATGAAATTCTATCAATGTCAATCAATATTTTGTACATTTTAAGAACATAGATTAACATTCGAAAACGAAAAAGATGTGTAAGAGAAATATATCAGTAGTAAAACAATAACTACATAAGATTGAATGGTAAAAGGAAATCATGTTAAAAATTATAAAAAGATTAACTAAAAAAAGTGTCAAAATATATTACGACGATGTAATTTATCAAACTATCAAAAAATAAAGAATGGGGTCTAAGAAGAAATAGTTAATAACACAACCATAAAAGTTTTACCGTCATAAAAAGTAGACAATGACGAAGATACAAAAAATCGACCGTAAGAAACTGTGTCTTGAAAGTGGAAAAAAAAAGTCATAGTGTTAACTCATTACCCCAAAGTTTCCCCTTAAAGGGTCGTCAGGTCACCAATCCTGAGCCACGAAAATGACGACCCCGGACCCAAACTAGGGACCAAACCTTTGATTCTAGGGAGTTGGACACCCCCGTCAGGGGGTTCTATTTTTAGATGAACAATAATACGCTAACGATAGTAATAACGAACACTACGGAAATAACAGGGAAGTCAGACAGAAGACACAGGAAAACCGTACAAGGACAATCACGGTCTCGTACAGAACGAAAGATTATTATCCTATAAAGTCCGAACGAAACATGAAAGGGACGGAACCTGGACCTCAGTTAATAAAGGGACTCCTAGTAGACAAAGTTCGAACCTTTATTACCCAAAAGATTTTCTAGATAATTCGTGGGTGAAGGGAAAACTCGGTAAACAAATATTTTAATCTGAAAAAAATTTTTACAATAAAGAGATAAAAGAGACATTCAAAACTTCTCACGATGACGTATTTATATGTACTTAAACGTATACTGATATTGATAAGGTCATAAATAGTTTAGTAAGGAAATATACAACACAGTAATTTTGGTAAAGAACTGTAAAAAAAGGACAAAGAAACGCACAAATAACTGAACGACCGAATCGACCAATAACATGTTTATCTTAATAAAACGTAAAAAAACAAGTATATCCGTCACCTACGGTTTTCTCCTTTTCGTCCACCTAAACTTTTGACCAGCTCACGCAGCCTTTCGGTAAAAACCTCTACTTCTCCTTCTACTCAGACCTCTATCACTACTACTTCTACTACTTTACAGACTTCCACTGTCTAACCTTTTATCGACATCACTACTACTTTGTCTTCTCCCCGGTCTACGACTTCACGGACTATTTGTCATATACAGAACATTTCCTTATTTTGCCGTTTTTGAACTCTACCTTCTTCTGAAACTCCACCTAAACGGTCGCAAACGACTGTCACTACTACTGGAACTCTCCTCGAGTCACCTTCTTCTTCGTCTCCTTCGACTACTTTCGTCACTTCTTCTCCTAAGGTGACGTCTCCTTCTCTCCCTATAAAAGCTGAGATTCCGACAATCTCTTCCACCATTCGGTCTTGACAATGTTTGACTACTAAGTTCACTATCAAACTTGTACCTTTTCAGAAACTGTTCCTTTTTTCGTTGAAAGTGGTGAAGTCTAAGTCCAGTAACGTGTCGACTTCTCCGCAAACGTAGACTTCTACTTGGACTTCCTTTAAGGAGAGAGTCATGTCTCCTCCTCCTAAGTCTTTTACTTCTCCGATAATCCTTTTTCAAAGGTTTTGGAGTTCACCAGTCATCAGTCTTTGACCCCAGTCCCTTGAATTAACTACTCTGGTCACTATATCTTCTGAATGAGTTTCTTCTTCTTCTAATATTCCTTCTTTTATTGATAAGGTGTCTTTGAAGTCCATACGAATTTAAATAAATTGACGGGAACATTTGAACCGTGACTTTTCCAAGACGTCTATCTTACAGATGTAAACTCAAAAACGACAAAACCTCTAAAACAATAGACAAGTTTATAATATTGAGTATTTTCCAAAAGTCCTACTTACTCGTTACTCGAACTTCGTATCCCTGTCTATTTGTCTGAATTGACTACAGACACAACAGAAAAGTCCACGGGAGTTCACCTTCCTTCTGGAAAGGTCCTTCCGTCGACTCCGGAAAGACTCCGTCGTCGTTTGTTGAGGTTTGGAAGCTTTCGAATAAATACCCTGTCCACTTTCTCGAGTAAGATTAAAGAATTTGACAAAAGACTTTTCCTCTACTCTAACCAATCTCCTAAAGACAGTATGAAAACTGTAGGTATCTATAAGGACCGACAGTATAAAATACAAACCGTCTACAAAAATTAGAAGCCGACTACTCCTGACATTTAGTCAATATGTTTCATCTAAATACCCAAACGGTATTTTGTTTTGAAAACTATTCTTATGAGAAGACAATACAGTAAAACATGGGGGACATCTTTTAGGAAGTTCCCTTAAAAAAAACATCTCAAATCATAGTCTTTTTTAAGACGGAGATTTCCACAAAAAAAGAGAGACTTACTCACGAGACATATTGAGTAAGACAAAAAAGGAAAATGGGAAGAGACTAAAATATAAAATGATTAAACATACATACAAGAAATACCTTTCTCGAACTGAGTCATTACGTTTTCTGTTTCACCGTTTGGACTATAACGTCAAGGATAAATGACATACTAATCTTGTTTCGGTTCCTCATACACACTGGATCCTCGAGACTCAACCCAACCACAAATTCTTAAAGACAAGTTCAAAACGGACTCTTTAGAATCACTAATCTCTGAGTCGTGAGAATCTCTCTTTGAGAAATACTATAAACTTTCGAGACAGAAATTTGCAGGGGAGGGACGGGGGTAGTCATAAGAGGGAGGTCTGATGTACGACTCGTCATCAAAGGACCGGAACGACACAGACACCGACTACACGAATCCCCGTAGTGGTATAGATGACGTTTCTCCCTCGGAGTCACGGTCCAGGAGATCACCCATCTAAACAAGAGTGGAAAGATAGTACCACTAAAGAAATCACTGTCTCCTATTACTTCTTCTTCTACCACTATTACCCCTTCTCGAACCTCCCAACAAAGCACAGTCGGTCGGACGGTCGCTCACATTCGTGTTCCGACTGAGAAACCTGACGAGGTCTAAAGTACATCTCCGCGGGGTACTAACCCTAAATCTCCTCCATTCCGACTTATACTTATCGTATAAATTGAATGCTCTCTTAAGTCCTTAACAAGATTTTCTAATATATTAAAGTTTTAACGGATGGAAAATAATCCGAATAAAAATATTGTATTGTCTCCTGTAAAGAGGTCTATAACCTTACTCATAAAGTACGTAAGATTCGTTTACCGTTGGGTGAGGTCACAAGAACGGACCTCTTAGGGTCCCTGTCCCCTCGGACCACCCGACGGTAGATACCCCAGCGTGTCTCAACCTGTGCTGACTTCGCTGCATCATCATCATCATCATCATCATCATCATCATCATCATTCGTTATTATACAAGACTCAAATTCAGTCTGGTATATGTACACAATTACCTTGTTTCCTCTTACCAATCGAGAATCACACCTATCATAATAATTAGAAATAAAACTTCACAACGCACATCCAAAAGTATGTACACTCTATAAAACACAAAATATTGATCCTCTATATATTATAGGGACTCAATTGTAAAATCTTAAAGACGATAAACAGTCCTTTGTCTATAGGTATTGTGACCATTTAAAAGTAGAGGGTGAGTAGTGACAGATCAGTGTCTTAAGTAAGTCAAGAGTCTGAAAGTTCCAAATTAGGGTAGAATCTGGAGAACGGAAGATAAAAGACAAGACCTTACAAGAAGACTGGAAAGGTGCCGACCGAAGAAAACTAGTAAGTCAAATCAACTGTACAGTCCCTCCCGGTCAGTGATAGTTAATAGACAAAATTAAATAAAATATATTAGGAAAAAACCTCCCCCCCGTTTTAAATTATGTCTAATATCTTTTTGGTGTATTTCATTAACAAACTGAATTACCGACTGACCCACTCATGGAGACATTGGTGGTACACAGGTAGGATCAGTGTCAGGTGAGAAGAGATGTCTTCTCCCTATTATTTTACTAGACGCTTCTTGGTAGGATACAACGATGAATACCGATAATTCGTGAAATTTACACCGATGACTCTGTCTTCTTGGTTTTAAAACAAACAAAACAAACTAGAATTAATCTTAAATTTATTGGTGTACAATATCGATGGGAGACCTGTTGTGTAGAGTTACACAAAAACAACAACGAACAAACCATAGTATAGATTCTTTGGTAACAGTTTAGGTCTTAGTATTTTTAACTGAGGACACTAAAACACAATCTCAAAATATCAAATTGACAATGCAAATTCAGAAACTATGTAAAACTTAATTAAAAACTTAAACTACACTCTACTCGGGCAGAAGTAAGAAAACGTACACTTATAGATCGACAGGATCGGGGTAGACAACTTTTCAGACAAGAGAGGAGGTCACTGAACAGGATTTTGGGACCCACTTTTAGTCAACTAGAAACTATGTACCCAAACAAACACTTAAGAATTAAGATAAGGTAAATAGATATGTCGATAGGAACACGATCATAGCATCATAAATAAAGTAACATTTAAAACTTTAATCCTTCACTTAGAGGACTGAAGTAAGAAAAAGTTCTTATAAAAAAGAGATGACGTTGGAAACCTAAAAGACCTACAATCTTAGTTGAAAAGGTAAAGATGTTTCTTTGGTCGACCCTAAGACTATTCTTAACGAAAGCTAGACATAAAACCCATCCTAGTTATGGAATTGTTATAACAGAAGATTACGCAATTGTATCCTACGGAAAGGTAAATAAATTTATAAAAGACAGTTATTATAAAACATCAATAGTCTCATAGTCGAAACGTGAAAACAACTTAAATAAGGATCACAAGAAAAAAATTTTTTTTAAATAAATAAACCGACGTAGACCAGAATTAATATCGTACACCCTAGAAACAACACCACACGTCCGAGATCTCGTGCTCCAGAGTCACCAACGTCACGACTATCAAAAAGATACCTAAGGAGTCCCAAAACGTATACATTTTAGTATGGTAGACGCTTATCTTTATCAATAAGAAAGACTTGACCTAAGGAAAATAAATTTAAAGAACGGATTACCGGGACTGATCTTGTAGATCATGTCACAACCTATCTTCACCACTCTCCTCTGTAGGAATAGAATGAGGACTAGAATCTCCCTTTCAAAAGAGTCAGAAAGTAACAATTCATACCACAATCGACACCCAAAAAATTTCCTACGGGAAATAGTCTAAATCCTTCAAGGACAGATTTAACAACTCACAAAAAATAGTACCTCCCAGACAAAAACTTTTAAATAAACTAGAGACCAAAGGTATTCAGTCAACAATTCGAAGTACTGTCGTTCCTAGAAGAATTTTGTCAAACAGTAAGTCACGGTCGTTTCGAAGAACCGTATCTTGTCTACAAGTCATCATTAATCACTCACTAACATCTGTACTTCCCTACTCACTTACGTGTCTGAACGAAAACGTTGGTAACATTAGTATGATCGAAACCCCGATGAAAAAGAAAAAAAAACCTCCCGTGGTGAGGTACACCGTACACCCTAGAATTAATGAACTAGTTCCTAACTTGGACATGGGGAACGTCATCTTCACGTCTCAGAATTGGTGACTTGATGGTCCCTTCAGGGGGTTCCGAGGAAAATCTCTCACCCCAATATATACTTTTTGTACTTAGTACTAGTTTTACAATACACTTCTAAACTCGGGAACCGTCACTCCCTGCACACGACAGAATCCAGTCCAAGGGATCCTTCGTGAGACTTTGTGTCTCAACACATGTTCAAAATCAGACATAAACTCTTCACGTGGATCGTAGGTGAGGTACACACATGACCTACTAGATCGTCTAGACCCTGACCCGCGGAGTCATGAAGAAACGTCACAACAGGAGTATGTCTATAAAACAGAAACAATCTCATAATCGATCTCCTTAATTCAAAAGTTTGTTGTCGCTATTCATGTCTAATTACTTAACAATTTACAGACTAACAAATGAATACTTCAGTGATCCGTCTATCATAAAGGGATAGGTGACAATTACGATACTATACATACAAAAATAGAGACAATATAAATACAGTTTCAAACCTTACTTTCATAGGTATCTTAATTTTACTTATATAGATATCTTCATAGAACTTTTTATAAATTTCCGTTTAACAGTCGATGACAAAGATTTTCACCAATAAATAACTTACTAACCTCGGACAGTTGACTCACGACAGAAAAAGAAATATTCCAATACTTGTCATAGTCTCTAACGAAGCACTGACCCTTCACCCTTCTCCTATTTCTACGTCGGTTCTAGAATCGTCTTCTACCATTCATTTCATGACATAAGAAGTCTCTTCTGATGGAAGAGATATAGAATAAAAGAAGGTATAGAAATTATCAGTTCAACTTCTACGATCAGTTAACACTTTACGAAACCCGTAGAGGAAACGAACCAAGACGGACCTACGTATAACACAGATTCCACCTTCTCCTCTCAGAGTGCCGGTTACCTTAAGGGGGAACGACTATTAGGGACCCGTGGACCACATAGTGCCACCTCCTTTCCTCTAAGTCCGAGAAACCCTTTCACTCGTGAAAGGGAGTAGTGAATGACAGTCACCCTAAGGACTAAATGGACCTAACGACCACTCTAGATCACGTCAGACTCCGTTCTTACTCGGACAGACCCGACGGAAGAGAACGACGAACCCTCGACCCTTTGTGACCGTAATTCAACGAAAGGACACCCAACACCATATCCCTCTGCGTCCGGTGATACAGTAAGGAGACCAGGACCCCTGGGAATGGTTGGGTAGAAACAGAAAGGTGGAAACTCTCAAGAGGAAACCAATAGGGAACACGAGAACGTAGTAAAGACCTCAACTACCAATATGTGTCAGTCCTTGTCTCTTTTATACAGATATGACAGAAAAGGTCTGATCTTTCGGAACCACTAATAAAAGTAACATTGACACATTTGTTCTCTTAATCTTAGAAGTACTATGACTTAGAAGGAAAGGTTTGTGTATCATCAGACAAACAAGTCATCTATTATGGAAGAAGTAACTCGGTACAACTTCTTCCATCAACTCCTTGAATTGAATCTCGTCACGGATCATACACTTTGTGAATTTTCGTAGTCGATTCCAATAAGGTACACAGGAAATTTTTCGTATAATTTTGAAAATCGTAAAATTTTACTTCAAGGTCGTGTAAAGAACAAATCTAATCAGGATTCATAAAATAGGAAAAAATAAAAATAATGTTTACTTTAGAAGGGTAGAAAACATAGAGAAGACCAGGAAAACGAAATACAATGTACTTTTATAAAACTATGGAAAGGTTTACTACGGAGGGTTTCAAATTGAAGAGACAAAGAAAATTCCCATCCTAGGTATTGATTTGAATCTCGAGATTTTTACTTACCTACTTGTGAAGAAGACCCGAGCTATAGGAAAACCAATGATGACAATGAGAGTTACGACACAAAATACATTAGATTCTAAAAGGGACCCGAAGGGACCACCAAGTCACCACTTCTTAGGTAGACGATTACGTCCTCTAAACCAAAACTAGGGACTCAACTCTTCTAGAAGACCTCTTCCTTTACCGTTGGGTGACGTCATAAGAACGGACCCTTTAGGGTACCTGTCTTCTCGGAACGCCCGATGTCAGGTACCCCAGTGTCTTCTCAGTCTGTGTTGAATCACTGATTTGTTATTGTGTTGTTGTTCTAAAAGGGGTCCGTATAGTATACCAACATGACACAATTAGAATGCAACTCTGAGAAAGTGTACACAACAATATTACTGTACCTAAAAGTTCAGTGAGAAACTTGAAAACCAAACCCCTGACTACATGTACCGGTACGAACAATGGAGACATACGAAGAGATGAGGTCTTATAGATAGTGATTAGGACCCTTTTATCGAGAACCGATTCACCCTAAAACTTCATTTTATACCTTTTCACCTAATTCAAGTAAATGAATTGGATTTATCCACTACTTTATGTTTTAAACTGTTCTTTTTCTTCCGACACATTTACGTCCTAAGAAATCCCCACACATCGATATTCTTGTTACTTTTACTTCAAACTCTACGTCTCGTAGAGTTGATTAGTTGTGAATCACGATCCACCACGATCTCACAGTGTGAGTCCCCTCAGTAAACTTACAAGAAAAGGGTCTCCTTGAGATACCACTGAAACTTCTGGACCTTTGTCCCCTGCACGTGTCCCCTTTTGGTCCGGGTCTATGAGTCCATACTGAACCGGTACCGAGCGACAGTCGGTGACCGGGAAGGAACTAGACACCAGCCATACAAGACATCCTCCGGGGTATAACTCTTTGTGTTCAGAACGAATAGACACATCTAATGTATGACCTACTTAAAGAAGGATTTTCACTTCACCCACTCTTGTCTCATTTTTTACAACCAAATAAACAATAGGAACTAAGGAACTCAAAAAACTCACTTTGAATAATAGAGAAGAACAATACTAAGAAGTCAGTAACTTTCAAAATCGAGGACCCAGTGACAGTAAACAGTAGTAAAAGGAGAAGAATGTGATTCACGACAAAATTTTTTTTATTAAGGGACAAGAGCGATTATAAAAATCTTCTCAAGGACCCTCGTAAACCCAACCCCTATGAACGACAATGAAAATAAGTACAAACCGTAAGGGTCGGTATAATTCCTTAACGTCAATTAACATTACATCAACAGATTTACAGAGAACAACGTCACGGACAATAAATCTCGGTTTCCGAAACAAAATAAAACAAAAGTACTACTCGTATTGATACTAAAAACGTCGAGTTTATCTTGAGAATTTTAGACGGAATTATAAATTATATATATCTTTTCCAAAGGTGTTTAAAAGTACTTTAAATGAGAGGACCTTTAAATTCCAACTTCTACACCTCCTTCTTTAATTTCTTCTTTAACTGGGGTCACGTCTCCTTTCACGGTTCTTTTTCGTAAATCTTTTTTTCTCTTTTAACTTCCTCTACAAACTACGTCTTATACTACTTCCTCTTTCGTGTATGAAACTACTAGAATTTCCTCTTTACGTCTTTGTTCGTGTCCACTCTTTTGAGTCAAGGATAGTCGGAGTAAAGTTCCAACATCATCACTACACTCATACATTGAAACAAATCCAGAGACGAGGGACTGGCCGCAGACCCGGAGAACAAACGTGAGGATCCAGCTCTACGTCTACTCACACAAATAAGTACGTCAGTAGATTAATAAAGAAGTCAGTCTGTGACTGGTCTTAATATAATCATAGATAAAACATGATTCGTAATATACAACTCCTCCGTCTTTACCGACTCTGTACCGGAGGTAAAAACTCCTAGAGTGTTACATCACTAAACTCTGTCACACAAATAAATGTACGTCCGCAACGGAATCATAAAACTATTGACGAGGGACCTCACTACTAACTTATAAAACTTACCCGTACACTAAGAACCGGAACACACCGAATACGCGTATGGTCGCGAAAGGTCCCTTCTAAAAGACTTCTGGGAGGAACTAGTCTCAAGTTTCCTATGAAACTTACATTCCAGTCTATGTCTTCATTTCTCTTGTACATCTTACGACTTTCCCTCTACCAGAAAGAGACGACAGACCCCTACGACTCGTCCGACAAACTCAACTACTTGAGATTTCAATCTCTGTGTTTCTACACGTGTATCAACTACCACTCACAAATTCAATACGAAACTGTCTACCCCGGTGGTTCTTAGGGACATTTAACCTCGTGTGGAATTATACAGAATTCGTCTAATTCATATACTAAATAATCCCTAAAAAGACCACCAGGTCACCAATTCTTAGGCAGAAGGTCACGTCCCCAACGTCCAAACGAGGGACCAGTCCCTAGTTTTTAGGATGTACGGTGTCCCCTTGATTCGGACGTACGACGTTGATTCTGGGTCCCGTCGGTATATTTATTAAAAATTTTCATACACTAAAGACTTCTACGTGAACTTCCCAAACGAGTTAGATCAGGAAATAAATCAGTTTCTTCATACCAATCAGTAATTGATTGTATCACTAAGGATCACACATAAGTGGAAACTATCTTCACTGATCCATTCACATTCCGACGACGACGATCCAACGAAGTCAGCACAGACTGGGACACGCTGGGGTGTCTGCCGTCGGGTGGTCCGAGGGGACAGGGACCCTAAGAGGTCCGTTCTTGTGACCTCACCCAACGGTAAAGGAAGAGGTTACGTACTTTCACTTTTCAGTTTCTCTTCAACGAGTGATCACAGGCTGAGAATCGCTGGGGTACCTGACGTCGGATGGTCCGAGGAGGTAGGTACCTTAAGAGGTCCGTTTTCATGACCTCACCCCACGGTAACGGAAGAGGTTTCACATTCCGATCAAGACAAATTTTAGTGGACCTTGTAACACCCAGTAAATATTTCTTGAAACTTATACTCTACATGTTCCCCTTTATTCCTACTGAATGACATTCCTGACCCAACAGTATTCATTTTATCCTTTCGGAAAGTGACCACAGTCAGATGGTTCCTTCTACTTCAACCCTAACCAATTCAAACTCTATGAAAAACCTGTTCTCCTCACAGTCCACCAGTTACTCCTCTCGACAACCCCCGGTCCCTGACTCTACACGACAGGGGTCGTAGACCAACGAAAAATTTGGATACTCTACCCACCTCACTGGACCCCTCACTCACATCCCCGTCCTCTCCTCTTCTGACTCTGACTGGGGTCCATGAGACCCACCGACCCGCCTCTCCTACTTCGTCGTCACCCCTGACTCGTCGTGAGTCCTCTATCTTCTCGAGATTCTCCTGTACTCCATGTGACCTTTGGTGACATCGACCTTCACTATTTAACAAAGTCTAGGACGACTACATAATTAAAACTACTTCTGTCTTAACTGGTGATCTAACACTCCGGAAATCACTGAAACTGTTCGTAAAGTTACCTCACAACCAATTTCAGATTAAAATCCCGTAAATTCTCCTATCCTCACCGTATTGACCTTGGTCGGAAATCTTGTGTAGACACCGTAAAACGAAGTTTCTATTCACCTCTCTACCCCGTCATCAATGTCCTTCACTTCAGTTTTACGAAATTCTACTCTCTTTATTGTCCGTTCTAAACAACCTTATTTCAGGGCGTTCTCATGTACTAGATCCCACGTTCATTTCCAACCCTAATTTAACTCCGTACCTATCAGAGAATTGTCGACGGGTGATCTCGAAGGACACTATTACCTTATGGTGTACAACTATGACTGGTGAACTTTATACCGATGACACTTACTGACTTGAATTTAAAATAAATTAAAAATAATTAAAATTAAATTTATCGGTACACAAGGATGGTATAACTTATCACGTCTCGATATTCCGACTTATACCCATATTTGGGACCATCTTCCCGATCAACCTTCAAGAAAATCTAACGAATTTAAAACTCACTTAATCCTCTGTCAGTTGTCAACTCTTAGCCCTACTCCTTCCTCTATAACTAACTACTTTGTTCTTCACACTTTATTAACCTCTCACTTTTCTCTTACACACCTGCCTTTTCAAGTCCCACACACAGTTGGTCGTAATTTCCGAAAGAAGTCTCAACAATCATAAACGACATGATATCGAACCTCGTGGTCTCTTCTTCTGTCAACCCTGTATAGGAGTCGTTTGATATTTCTATTTTGTATATAATAAAAATTGATCCTATTTCGGATTGATTAAGACAAGTACTAAGGAAATAAATCTTTAACCGAAAAAAGATTTACAATTAGAATGTAAATCATTTTTATTGTCGGAACACCTAAAAATTAACAAAAGAAAAAGGGGGAGAGTATATATATATATCGAATTGGCCCGTCTTAAACTTCTAGTTCTACTACTTCGGTCTCAAGTCATACTCCCAAAAGCTGGACCCTACATACAGGCTTAACTCTATCTTTTACAGGGGACACTTAAACACGAATTGAAACTGGGCGTAATGGGTTAATAAAACCCACCAGACCCGTTATCACTCCCGTTACAACCTATACATGTCCATCCATGGGAAACGACGTATGAATTGTCGACTCCAAGAAACTAGTATGAACTCCGTTATTAGAATGACTTTAGAGAAGAGGGGAGTCTACGCAGACTTCTTTGTAGCAACCATATTCTTTTAGGAGTTCAGGGCTCTAGGTTAGTAAAAAAGACATCCCACCTCCTCCAAAGTTTGGTAGGGTGAAATAATATAACTTCTGGTGTTACCTTCTGTCTCCGAAGATTTTATATGGGGTGTCGTGTACGTAACACCTCGTTGGAAAACCCCATTTTTGTCTAATCTTATCTGAACAAATATCTAATTAAATCTGGAAAATCCTATATAGTAATATCAAAACGAAAAAAGGAAAGTACTTTAGTGTTAAGTATTCTAAAAAGAGAAAAGACCCCAACCTCATATATACACTTTGTCTTAGGTCTTACACACTAAGTGACAAAAAAACAAAAAAAAAAAAAAAAGACAAAGGAAATTCCAGGATAGTGAGGTGTCCCATGACCGAAGAACCGTCATGTCAGACAGTCACCGTTATACCATTGATAGAACCTACAAAATAAAATATCTAACACAAACTCTTTATTACAGAACTAATACTTATACATGGACTTTGAAATTCAACTTTTAATGAGTAAAAACAATAAATATCAGAAGTCCCTTACCGTTGGGTGAGGGTTATAAGAACGACCTTTTAGGGTCTGTCACCTCGGACCACCCGATATCAGACACCCCAGCGTTTCTCAACCTGTACTGACTCGCTGATTGTGTCAGAAGAGAAACGAAAGTTAAAAGGACACAGAAAAATTATTCCACACCCTCGTCTCTTCTCCCTTCATCTTAACATTACCATACTATTACAAAATATAAAAATACAAAAATACCTGTATAAAAAGATTTTAATGAATTCGTCACGAGTGGTACTCGATTGGTGAGATGACCCAAGACTGAAGGGGACCTATGGTCGACCTGTAATCTGATGGGGATTACTACGACCAAATCGTTTCATACAAGTGTGTCGGAAGTAAACTGGTTAGTCTCGTCCAAAGTAACCGGAGTAAATTGTCGTTTCTTTTGTCTTATTACTCGTTTACATTAGATAGGATTTACAGGTTTTAAATTAAAAAGTCGGTAACATCGGTTTAAAAGTATAAGGGAAAGTAAATAAGTAGAAACACTTTGACACAATGATACTTTAGTGGGAGTCATTTTACGAGTTCTATAGTAGTCAAAACCGAATACACATAATATCAAAGTCTATTGAAAACAACTTTATGACCAAATATACAAGTGTATAAGAAAAAGAATCCACTGACATTCACTTAACGTGAAGTCGTTAAATAACGTAATGTCTCTTTACATCAAAAAGAGAACGACTATAAAAAGGACATAACTTTAAAACCCCCAAGGAAAAATCGGACTAAAGGCCTATCGACGGTGTCCTCAACAGGAACTAGACCTATTTAGATATTTTTAACATTTCTTTAATTTTGATTGACCAAAAGGTATATTTTAAAAGTTCTTGTGAAGTAAATAATTCCAGACATATAGAGAGATATATAAGTTTATAAAAATTACATATATAACAATTTCCTCCGTACTTTATGAAGAGTAAATCCAGATTCTATATCAAGATTACGAAAGTCTTTTCATAAACTTTAGAAGAGATTTGAACCAAAAAATATAAAAATCAAATGAGGAAACATAATAAGAGACACAATGAATTTATAAGAGTCTTTAGAATTCCGTTTTATTTTATCTGTATAAATCATTAATTCCGATAATAAATAATAAAGGGACACTCTAACAGTGTCTCGGTTATAACTTTTATACATTAGAGTAAGTGATCCAAAACAAAGGATGGAAAAACCAAACACAACTCTCTCCCCCTTTTAGAACTCAAACAGTTTGTCTAGTCATCTTTTTATCTGTTTCGTCAAGAGTTTTATGAAATAACCGTCCCCATACCTCTTTACCAACAATACAGTCCGTCATATTGTACCCTCCCATCAAACTTGTTGTAAATAACCTTTAAAGTAATCACCCGACAAAGGTAATTTTTATATCTCAATTCTACTAGTAGTCTACAAGAATTCCATTATTTGTTGGTAGTCGTAAATAAACAGATCGAAAGAAATAAAAACCTCACACACGTGTATTCATTATCCTACACTCGACATATCAGGTCGGGGCACTCTACTGTCGTTTCCGGTAGCTCCGATCAAGTCGGTTATTTGTAGTAAACAAGGAAAGAAGAGTTTCTATCGTCATTACTCGTACAAATACTCGAGTGTTATCTCAGAATTAATCACAATAAAGTCCTTTTTATTTCAACATAAGGACAACTGGATCATTAAGATGAAAACTCCCCTTTATGTAAAACTAACAAAATAATGGGAAGTTACTTAATAACAGACAAAAAATTGGTTCCTATATAAATACTTGATTCTCCATTTTATAGACTGAACACAGATATATGAAAATTTTATAAATATGTATATATAGATATCCCTTACAAATTAAGACGGAACCTTCACCGGTTTAAACTTCCACGACACTAAGCTTGCCAGTCACCTTATTCCCCTGTCTAGTTCTTCCGCGAGGCCCGAGGTCTTCCTCGAAAGGCCCGGTGTAAACTCCTATTTAACGACTACTCACCATTTAGAGGAAACACCACACAAGAATTGTCGTACAATGACAAGTCATAACTAAAGATCGGTCACACTTAATATCCACCCTCAAATCTAGAAATCTTTGTCCTCAGCCCTGAAAGGACCACCAGGTCACCCATTCTGAAACGGAAGGTTACGTCACCCACACCCAAGTCAGGGACCACCACGTCGATTCTAGGGTGTATGGAGTACCGGTTCTTTGGTTTTGTATTTTGTCTTCATTATAACATAGTTTAAGTTAATTCTGAAATTTTTACCATGTGTACTTTTCTTTTCTTTTTGTCCTCAGTCGACATCAAGGGGGGTGAACCTTGTAGAACACGTGACGCGGGTCGTTGTTGGTCTCTTGAAAATATGATAACTTTTCATCAAGTGAACCGTGTCAGAGAGAAGTTTATGATACGTTGGTCGATCTTTTCAAACCTCATAAAACAAAAACACACACATGATTCTACCTATACTTAGAAGAGGACTTTTACCATTACATTTATGTGAGAGAAAGGTCTATAACAGAAGTACTCTTGAACCATAGGACAGAGGCAAGGTCGGAAGATATTGGGTCATTGTAGAAACAATTTTGGTTAACCACTCTTTCTGTGGACCAGTCCTTACGCCTGTTGACCAGTTGAGGCCGAACGGGTACCGTAGTTTGATTTTCGGTTGTTCCTAAGAGACATATTCCATGTCAGCGCGTATACAAGACATCTACGCATAGTAAGTCTTCGAAACATACATTACAAAAAAACACCAAACTTAAAAGTCCATCTTTCAGATTGTAATTTGTACTCACTTAGACAAATACAAGTATCTGATAAAACCTTCCTTGTGTCTTTTTCACCATTTTCACCCAAAAGAGACATACCCTTTACTTCACAATTGTATGCATGTCGAAGGGACTATCGAGTCGACCATTTCTTAGGCGGATGTTACGTCTTTAAGGGCCAAGTTAAGGACCCAACTGTTCTAGGTGACCTCTTCCCTATCCGATGGGTGAGGTCATAAGAACCCGAAGCGAACACCGAGTAGACCATTTCTTAGACGGACGTCGCACCCTCTGGACCCAAGCTAGGGACCCAACCTTTCTAGGGGACCTCTTCCCTTTCCGATGGGTGAGGGTATAAGACCGGACCTCTTAAGGTACCTGACATCAGGAACCCCAGTGTTTCTCAGTCTGTGCTGACTCACTGAAAGTGAACGTTGTATGTATGCCTCTCCTCCAAGCATTTATTATTCACACATGTCGAGTTACTTAAAAAAACGAAAAAAAAAAATTTAACCTCCTAATGTCACAACACAACCAAAGACGACGTGTTGTTAACACTTAGTTGGGATTCATATGTATACAGAGGAGGAGGAAGTCGGAAGGAGGGTAGCGGTGGGGTAGGATGGGAAATTTAGAATTCAAGAGTCAGGGACGGACTTAAGGGTAAAAGTAAGTCCAAAATCAGAGACTCTTACAGGTAATAAAACAAGTGTCGAATTGTTCCGTAAACTTTTCTAAACAAACACAATTACCATCTATAAATTAACAAAGCATTATTCACTCATTAAGTCCCAAAACCAAATAGTAAGACGATCTTTGTCAAAAGGTCCGTAATCAAAAAGACATTTTATCAATTATTTTAAACTCAGTACAACGGTACTTAAGGACAATTTTATATGAACTCCTGTATCATGGACAACAGGTCAAACACCTCGAATGAATAAAAACTCTTCCTATAAAGAGACTTAAGAAAAGTAAGATTTTATAAAACCAAAAATTTGTCTCTTATAACTTATAATAACACCCGCTACAGAAATTGTTATTTAAATTTCTATAAAGTCTTTATAAGAGATACATCAGATGAAATAAATAAATAAATAAATAAAAAATACATCAGATGAAATCATTTCCAAATCCCGTTTTGACAGTCGAATGATTGATGAAAACTTCGTCAACTCCTAAAACCAGTAGAGTCAAATTCATATCTTAAACCAACCGAACTTTTAACTTGCATCTCTCTCAAAACGGAAGTAAACAGCAAATTTAGAGCGAAAAAATTTAGTCGGAAAATAGTCTTTGTCTTATTTGAAGAATTACTCTTAGTCCCCACCCCCGTGAAACCGAGAAGTAACCTCCTTCTTGATACAGGAATTTAGGTCTCTCCGACTATCAGTTCTACTTTTCGATCTAATAAGAACAGTCCGATCTTTTTCGGTAGAGTCGCGAGGTTTCTATTACGGATTTAAACCGTAATTGTCTTTCCAACCTAGAAAAGTAGGTTAGACAATTCTAGGGTAACGGGTATGATATCTTTAAACATGTCAACTAAAGAACCTTCTTAACATTTATACATAAGGTATATATAAGATATATAAGGAAACAAAACGGACATCGACATGTACGAGTGACTTCACTAAATATAAACTACCTACTAACTCAGGAGTAAAGAGTACCAGTCGTTTGATACCATAATGACTAAACACCTTTTTAGTTAGGTAACTCTTCTAAAGTACGTTTAAAATTCACACGTATCTAGTATTAAATTTATACAGTATCAGAAACAAAAGAAAAAGAAAAAGTCGGTTAACACTCCGTTTTCTTTGTAAAATTAAGTGACGTATAAGGTTTTCGGAACGTCTTCCGGGACGGCAAATTCTGGTTCGGGTTCTGGGTCCGTTTCCGTCCGTTCTGAGGTTTCCTGTCTCACTCTGGTCGGCAGTATGCCCTCGGAGTACTTTCCTTCCATGACAGTTACCTACCGAAGATCATGTAACGTAAATCTACACTTTTAGTATGAGAGTCATTGTGTGAACCGTAAGAATAACGTAAGAGTGAAATGTACTCCTTTCCTATTCCCGGTCTGAACGAGTCCCGTGATCTAGACCTTCAATCTTCTTTCCGGTCTTAGGTAAAGGGAAGAAAACAAATCAGTACGAGACGGAATACGTAAAATTACCCCTTATTCTTCGTGTGTCGACCGTGTAGTGAGATAGTCGACATGTCTCATAGGTATCTCACTAATTGTTTCCACCAAAACACCAGTTCCGATAATTTATTCATAAAACGATTCAGTCATACGAGGATGAATATAAAGGTACGTTTAATATTAAGGGATCAAGTCCTAGTCAAAAGTGATCTAATTATAAGTAAACCTATTACTTAACTAAGAGTAAAACTATGTCAGTCGACGTTACAAATTCTAGGGACTTTGAATCTTGCTTTCGTACGATATCGACATTCTTATAAAACTACGAGTCACCCAAAACAGGAACAGTCTAGGAACGTGACGACCTACGAGACTCATGTCACGTGTCACTCTTCTACTTCTTTCGGTTCCTCGTCGCCGTAGAGGTGTTGTTTCTTGTGAAGTTTTACTTCGTCTTCCTCCTTCTTCTCTTTGACTTCGCTGTCTTCCTGGAGTCCTTCTTCGAGATGGCTTAAGTCCCAGTCTTTCTTTCTTCTTTAGTCTTCAGGTCGGATTTCCCGGGACTCCTCGTCAACTTCACTCGACGTCTGTCTATCTGACAGTAAACTTGGGTATCACTACTTACAAAAGTGTAACATTCACTGTCCAGTCTCCTAACCTGTTCGGACAAACAAGCCACGTAATGGGTCTGACACGGAAGTTCTCCTCTTTACTCTGACGAGTATCCTGTGCACAAGTAAGAGTTGTAGATCCAATACCGTTTTATTTCGATATATTAAATACCAAAAGATCTAGGGGAGTGTAAGGAGAATTGGACAGAGTCAAATTAAAACACGATGCTTTCATAATTTTATAAAAGAACAATTAAAACGGACTCATCAAAAGTAATTCCTTCTTACGAATTATTAACGAAAAAGTTGGTTGAAGTACTACGCAAAAGGTCCTCCCTTTTTTACAATTGAACTTAAGAGTCGTAATTCCATTTTAAAATCTCTGCCTATACATTAAAAACCAAAAGACAGACAATACACAACACAAGAAACTAGTAACTAGGATTACCTGTAAAATGCAGAAGTGCAAAACGTCAATCGCAATCGACACGTATGAGTCAGTGAAGCCGGCACAGGTCGAGAAACACTGGGATACCTATCATCGGGCGTTCCGAGTAGACAAGCACCCTTAGAGGTCCGTTCTTATGACCTCACCCAACGGTATGGGAGGAGGTCTCCTAGAAGGACCGAACACCTAGTTTGGGTGCAGAGAATACAGAGGACATAACCGTCCGTCCAAGAAATGGTGATCACGGTACACCCTTCTGTTATTATCGATCAATTGTGATTTATGAGTAAATTACAAAATCTGGTCCCTATTACATATAGACACCTCTATTAATCCGTATGACAGACTTCAAGTATAACCATTTGGGAGATCCAGATTTTATGTATTGACTCTCTGTTGTTGTGGATGGACCCTCACCCGTCTTAGTAGGTCCTTATCCTTTCCTAGTTCTACTTTGTCGGTCCAGAATCACGTCACAAGGACGGTAATCAATGCAGTTTCTTGTGTATGCAGTTTCTTGTAGTAGTTCAGGTTAGGGGTACAAGTCCAGTTGCGGCTTCTTCGGGTTCACTAGGACGATTCTGTCGGTGAGCAGATTTTCGACTTGTCCAGGTCGATTCGTTCCGACACGTGTCTTCGGTCTGTGTATTGAATGCATTTGTTTCTCCCGTCGGACAGGAAGGGTCACAGGATCTGACGATGTGCATCTGAAATGGTAGTGTCACGATCTACGTCCCTCCCCGAGCCACCCCGAGGACCGAGACGGCGACAAATACCACACTGAGACCTTCTACTACGACACTTTCACGACGTGAGTTATATGGTCGTTTACCTTTTAAGTCGTCACCGGTGCCCTGACCTTTTTCAGTCAAAAGTAAGGTTAGGGTTTCTTCCCGTTACGGTTTCTTACGAGTTTGATGACGTGCTAACGTCAGTAGAGTATGTGATCATTTCATTACGAGTTTTAGGAGTTTCGGTTCGGAGTTGTCATGTACTTAACACTTGAAGGTCTACAAGTTTGACCTAAATCTTTTCTGTCTCCTTGGTCTCTAGTTTAACGGTTGTAGACGACCTAGTAGTTTTTTCGTTCTCTCAAGGTCTTTTTGTAGACGAAATAACTGATATGGTTTCCGAAACTGACACACCTGGTGTTATTTGACCTTTTAAGAAATTCTTTACCCTTAGGTCTGGTGGACTGGACGGAGAACTCTTTAGACATACGTCCAGTCCTTCGTTGTCAATGTTGACCTGTACCTTGTTGTCTGACCAAGGTTTATCCTTTTCCTCATACAGTTCCGACATATAGTAGTGGGACGAATAAATTGAATATAAGTCCCATGTAGTACTTTTTACGACCCGACCTCCTTCGTGTTCGACCTTAGTTCTAACGGTCCTCTTTATAGTCATTGGAGTCTATATGTCTACTGTGGTGGAAATACTGTCTTTCACTTCTTCTTGATTTCTCGGAGAACTACTTTCACTTTCTCCTCTCACTTTTTGAACCGAATTTTGAGTTGCAAGTCTTTTGATTCTACTACCGTGGTGCAGGGTAGTGAAGTACCGTTTGTCTACCCCTTTGTCACCTTTGTCTCTGTCTGAAAAAAACCCCCCACGAGGTTTTAGTGACGTCTACCACTGACGTCGGTACTTTAATTTTCTACGAACGAGGAACCTTCTTTTCAATGCTGGTTGGATCTGTTGGATCAGTTTCGATACAAAAAAGGTAATCAGTACATACCTACACTCTTAACCTGGTATTTCTTTCGACTCACGATTTTTTAACTACGAAAACTTGACACCACAACCTCTTCTGAGAACTCTCAGAGGACCTGACGTCCTTCTAGGTTGGTCAGGTAGGATTTCCTTTAGTCAGGACTTATAAGTAACCTCTCTGACTACGACTTCGACTTTGAGGTTATGAAACCGATGGACTACGTTTCTTGACTGAGTAAACTTTTCTGGGGCTACGACCCTTTCTAACTTCCACCCTCCTCTTCTCCTGTTGTGTCCTACTCTGACAACCTACCGTAGTGGTTGACCTACCTGTACTCAAACTCATTTGAGACCCTCAACCACTACCTGTCCCTCCGGACCGTACGACGTCAGGTACCCCAGTGTTTCTCAGTCTGTGCCGACTCGCTGATTTGACTTGACCCGTTTAAGGGTTCATAGAGACTCAAAGTTCAAAAAATAGACATTATACCCCCACTATTTGATTAGAACGTCAAACACTCCGAAATTACTCTGGATTACGCTTTACTGACCGTGTCTTGTCTAAAAATTTAAAAAACAAAGAGGACCAGGGTAAAATTTCTCAACATATCCCGGGTTCTCAAAATTGTGAATGTATCTAAAATTGTGTAATAGATATACAAGTACATTGGTGGTGGTGACAGTTCTATGGTCTCAGGGAAGTCTCGTGAAGGAGTACGATACATCGGGTTCGGAAGGAGTGAAGGTTGGGGGTAATTGACGACGACTCAAAAGGTAGTGATGTTGAACAGTAAAGTTCTTATATGTTCATTTTGTTGTATCATACATTAGAAACTTTAACCGTAATACAGAAACTCTGGGTAGGGCTAACAGGACACATAGTCACCACATAATAAAAACAAATGATTTATCAATGGTCGACATGTCTGTCTGGTGTCAACCAATAGGTAAGAGGTCACTTTCCGGAACACCAACAAAGGTTAAACCCCGTTAATACTTATATCGACGATATTTATAGACATATCTCCAAAAACACACTTGTACAAAAGTAATGAGGTCCCATTTTTTTTATTGGGTCCTCTTCGTGAAGACCCAGTATACGAACTTTTCTTGACAGTTTAACAAAAGACCTCCTCAACATGGTAAAACGTAAAGGTGGTCGATTGCCTATACATCACCATAGAGCGATACCAAAATTAAACGTAAAGGGATTACTGGTTATTACGCCTCGTAGAAAAGTATACGAATAAACGGAAAGTACATGACACAGACAGGAGAGACCACTATACAAAATAAAAGTTCAGAAAACGGATGATAAATAAACCTAGTAATAACAACTAAAACTCTCAAGAAACATATAAAACCTTCTTCAGGAAACAGTGGATATACTAAACGATTATGAAAGAAGATCAGATGACGACAAAAAAGTAAAAGAATTCTGATAGAAAGTGTTTTAAATTTTCCAAACAGTTCGGATTAAATAATTAAAAGAGAAAATACCTAACACGTAAACCACAGGAGTGATTCTTAAGAAAAGTATCGAGGTCCAGTTCTTCTATAAGAATATACAAAAGAAGATTTTCGAAATATCGAAATACGAAAAGTAAAACTCAATTAAAAATATATCTACACTCTAAATCTAACCTTAGGAAAAAAAAAAAAAAAAAAAAAATGAATTTAACAAGATTATGGTAAACAACTTTCGATCGGAAAGAGGTAATTTTATGGAAACACAGAAACAGTTTTTAGTCAACCCGTATAAATACTCCCATATAAGACCCGACATAAGAGAAAGAAACTAACTATGTAGGTAGTGAAACGGTGTTATAGAACTAATAACATCGAAATATAATCCAGACATTTGATTCTTCACACTAACGAGATAAAAAAGTTTTAACAACGACGACAAGATCCCGGAAAGGGAAAACTATATGTAAAATTATTCGAACGGATGTAAATGGTTTCTTAGGACGACACTAAAACTACCGAAAACTAGATATCTAGTTGAACCTTTCTTGACTTTAGTTATATCGCAGGATGTCAGGTACCGTATAGAGAGACAAATAAATCCCGAAAAAAACCAACGTTTAACAAACGACGATCAAAAATCTTTTTACTAACCAAAAACACACAACTTGAATGTAAGACAGTGACATTACGTGGGTAAATCAGATCTAGAAAAACACCCCTCCTCTCGTCTAAAGAACCCTAAAATATGAATTTGATAGTACAAAAGACGTTCATCTCTCCCAAAAATAAGGAAGGAAATATTGACACTTTGACTACACAACGCCACCGATCCTGAAAGTCCTATTACACTTTAACTTCATAACTTCCACCTGTAAGAACGAAACCAGGGTAACATCTATGTGAAAGAGTCAAACTCCTTTAAGGAAAGATACGGACCAATCGACCCTTAGAAATAGTACTTACTTACAAAATTCCCTATACCAAGACATCTCAAGAATACAGATAAACTAATACCATAGTCCCATTACGACCGGAATATTCTACTAAACCTTTTACAAGGGAGAGGAAAATATAAGAACTTAACTCCCATCTTAACAACAAAAAAGAAGAAATTTACGAACCATCTTAAACAGTCACTCCTTTAAGGAATCACTAGGACATCAATTCTGAGGTACGATGGTTCCGTCCCCTTTACCCAAGTCATGGACCAACTCCTTGATTCTAGGACGTTCGACACTTGACATTGGTCTTTCAAAAAAATTACAAATAAATTGTTACTTAAATTATATAAATTATCAATGTCCTGATGAGTCTAACAAAGTAGGATTCACTTAAAAGTATCCAATACTTTACCTTAACTAAATAAAGTGGATTTAACAGTTTAAATACCCATACCTCAATAAACACACAGGGAACACACACACATACGAGTAAGCCAACACAGACTGAAACACTGGGTTTCCTGACATCGGGTGGTCTGAGGAGACAACTACCTTAAGAGGTCCGTTCTTATGACCTCACCCAACGGTAAAGGAAGAGGTCCCCTAGAGGGGATAGGTTCCTAGTGGAGGACGTGACCGTCCACCTAAGAAATGGTGTCGAGGTGGACCCTTCGGGGGACATACTTAGAGAATGATAGGAAAATGATAGAAAACCCAGACATCACTGTAGTGGAGAAAGTAAGGATTATAACCATTAAACACAGAAGAGATGAAAACAAGAAACAGTCATAAGGATCTTCAAATAATTAAAAATAAAGCTTCTTACTCGAAGACCAAAGTAACTAAAAAGAGATAAGAGAAGGACAAAAATTAAAGTAACCAAAGACGAGAAATAATAAAGAAAAGAATACGAACGAAACTAAAGTAACACAAGAAAAAAGGATTACAGACTTCTAACTTCGCATCTAATTACTCAACTCTGAAAAGAAAAAAGGATTTCATTCGTAAATTACAGTACGTACAGGAGCATTCGTGAGCCGTCGACGTCTCACGATGTCGGAAGACACCCAACACCAGTGTCACAGTCAAGGTAAGTGTATGTTTCGGGAACGCAGAATAAACCCAGTCGGAGTGTACACGTAATGGGCGTCGGACACACCCGGACCCTGTCACTAGATAAAGAAACCGGGTAAGAGTCTCAGCTACTATTCGACGAATCCCAGTCTAGATACGTACGTGTCGAGTCCTCCCTCGGGTCCTCGAGTAATTGTCGAAACGCCCCCAGTGACAGGACTTGAGAAGGGTGAGGTACTGAAGGACCATGAAAGGGACAAAGGAAAAATCGGGAGTCAGTTGTGACGTCGAAGGTATGGTGCAGACAAGGGTGTAGGTCTCAGTTCGTTTCCTGGTTCTCTCATTCTTTTGTTACCAATTTTGTTGTGGGTGTTGTTTTGAGGAAGTTTGGACCTAGTTTTTTCCCGTACGAATATCCGACGTCCCCCGACCCGACCTCTTTTACCTCATCTCTTCTGCTCTCTAAAGAACGTGAGAGGGACCCAAAATCCTCTGAGAACGAGGAGTCGGACTTCCGAAAGAACTCGCCAGAGACGTGGATATAGGTGGAGCTCCAAATCCGACGGAACGAACCCACTCCTATCGGCACTCCATGGTCCTTTCCCTTTTACCATTTTGAGTGGTGGTCGAGTCACAATGAAACTTCATACCAGAGGACAGGGTCAAGAGGACGACAACAAAATAAACTGAAATTTTCAGGAGTTTATCGAGGAGATACGTAAGATAAGTTCAAAAATGTGAACGTAAAGTCACCTTCTCATTTTACATGAAGTCAAGTCAAGTCAAGTCAGCGAGTCAGAACAGGTTGAGACACTGGGGTACTTAACGTCGTGCGGTCCGGAGGGACAGGTAGTGGTTGAGGGCCTCAAGTGAGTCTCAGTGCAGGTAGCTCAGTCACTACGGTAGGTCGGTAGAGTAGGAGACAGCAGGGGAAGAGGAGGACGGGGGTTAGGGAGGGTCGTCCCTCCCAGAAAAGGTTACTCAGTTGAGAAGCGTACTCCACCGGTTTCATGACCTCAAAGTCGAAATCGTAGTAAGGAAGGTTTCTTTAGGGTCCCGACTAGAGGAAGTCTTACCTGACCAACCTAGAGGAACGTCAGGTTCCCTGAGAGTTCTCAGAAGAGGTTGTGGTGTCAAGTTTTCGTAGTTAAGAAGTCGCGAGTCGGAAGGAGTGTCAGGTTGAAAGTGTAGGTATGTACTGGTGTCCTTTTTGGTATCGGACCTGATCTGCCTGGAATCAACCGTTTCATTTACATGAATGACTTACAAAAAAGGACTAGACTTCAGGGGAAAACAAAAAGGGAAATTTTGTTTAAGGATATTTATTCTAAGACTCCGGTGAAAAATTTTTAACGAAAAATAAAACTTTATTAATATCTAAGTGTCCTTAAACGGGTTTTAAAACGTCCCTCAAAAGGAACCCCGTAAATGGGTCGAAGGAGGTCACGATTGTAGACCGTCTTGACATCATGTTATAGTTTTAGTCCTTTTAACTGGAACCATGTTTAGGTGTCTCGAAAAGTCTAGAGTACTCAGTAAATACATGTTAAAATACACACAATAAGACACACTATCGTACACACATCGAAGTTACTAGTGTTAGTATGCATTGACACTGTAGTGACCTTCCGAAGGAGCACGATGGCGAAATTTCAATGTATTGGGAGTGGGCAGGGATTGGAGATTGTTGATAATTAGACAAAAGATAGAGATATCAATACAATGAAGTGTTGAAATACCTGAGTATATTATACACAGGAAAATTTTAGTCGAATAAAGTGAGTCGTATTAAAGGAACGTAAGTACGTTCAACAACGTTCACAGTTATCAGAGAAGGAAATTTAAAAATTTTTAATAAATAAAAACCGACACGACCCAGAAATGACGACGGTCCTGAAAAGACATCGACGTCGCTCACCCCCGATGAGAGATCAACGTTATACACCCGACCAGTAACGTCAGTGAAGAGTAACGTCTCGTACCCAAGATCCGTACGCCCGAGTTATCAACGTCACCCGCCCGAGTCAACGAGGTGTCGTACACCTTAGAAAGGTCTGGTCCCTAGTTTGGGTCAGAGGACGTAATCGTCCGTCTAAGAAATGGTGACTCGGGGTCCCTTCAAGTCAGAGAAGGAAGAATTACGACGTACCATAAAGTATTATAAATGATACAGGATGTCAAACAAGTCGTAAGGTGTAACTTCCTGTACACGTCTCACAGACTTTTCACTTTCACCTTCAAGTTCAGTGAGTCAGTCCAGGTTGAGAAACGCTGGGGAACCTGAAATATCAGGTACTTTAACAGGTCCGGTCTTATGACCTCACCCATCGGACAGGGAAGAGGTCCCCTAAAAGGGTTGGGTCCCTAACTGGGGTCTAGAGGACGTAACGTCCGCCTAAGAAATGGTTGACTCGATAATCCCTTAGGGATCAAAAAATGATAATGTTTATTTTGGTGAGACTTGTATGTACATATTCTAAGATATATTTTTATTCAAAAGTAAAGAGGTCATTTTACGGGTTGTAACGTAAAAGACCCGGTTTACTATTCAGGCAAAAATCAAAAGTTTCCTTGAAGGTTTGATAAAAGGTCTCACCACCATGGTAAAATGCCAGAGTGGTCGTTACATACTTGTGAGACCGAGAGACGTAAGAACGTTCGTAAATCACAATCACGAAAAATTTTCGCTAAGATTATCCACGCATCAGTATTAATTAAGTAACAACAAGATTAAACGAGAAGGGATTACTGATTACTACAACGGGTATAAAAGTACACAAATAAACGGTAGATATATCGGAGAAACCAGTTTATTTATAGACAAGTTTAGAAATCATGTAAAAGTTAAAACAAATTACAACTGAAGACTCTTAAAAAAATTTTATTTAAGATCTGTAGAATTCAAGAAACAATCCATACATCAAACGTTCATAAAATAGGGTAGACATTAAACAGAAAAGTAGTAGACTTGTCCTACAAAACGTCTCGTTTCTTTTAAAAATTAAGACTACTTCACACGGGTTACAAAGTTCACAAACCTTACACAAGGTGAGTTACAGACAGGGAACCCTGTCGACATTGTCAAGTATTGGGGTGGTCATTACAAACGTACGTAGGCAAACGAAGTAGGTACGTTTTTGTAGACTACAACTTTAGAACAAAAATTGAAAACGAAGAACAAGGATATAATCCTTGTGGATATAATCTACTAATTAATTATACCCGACGATTGAGATCAGATACTTGGGTTTGGAACCTCTTTAGCGTTTACTTTATTGACTATCTTGGGTCTTGTTTCCACTTTTGCGTTCTGTTTAGGTCTCCTCCGTCTCGGTTCACCCCATTCCCGCCCCTCCCCTCTGTAAGGTCAAACCTTGGACGACGAGTCGACGGATCCTGGTCCGGTCTCGTCGTAGAGAGGATGAACATGGTGGGACCCCAGGGACGGACGGGTCGTAACGAGAACACTCCTCGTCTAAGACACGGTCTGTGTCCGTTCTGGTCTCGTCGGACCTTGGATGGACCTCACTCACGGTGGGCTGGACCCTTTTAGTCGACCGACAGGGTACCGTGGAGGGGTAGGGGTCCATGTTACGTCCAACTGCCGGGGTCCTGTTTCTGTTGTTGGTCCGATCTTCTCTTCCTCCAAGGGATTCCGGTCTCACCGGAACGTCCCTACTTGTTTTGTCCTACGACTCGGTCGGGTAGAGTGGGACGCGAGACGGGAATCTCGTAGGACGGGCGGAAGGGATTGACTGGACCTTCCACGACGGACCCCGCTTCCGACGGTCGAGGAGGAGGGTTCACATGAGTAGGCCGATTCAACCGACTGGAAGTAGTCCCTTTCACTCACCGAACCCGAAGGCACCACCTGGTCACCAATTCTACGGTACGGACGTGACGTTCTCGTCACCAATTCCCTCGTACTCAAGTTAGGGACAGTCCTTTGATTCTGGGATGTACAGAACACCACATCGGTTTTTGTTTGATTTTTGGGGTTGGTTTGTTCACTCTGTTTTTTGTCTTTATTTTCTCTTTTTTTTTACGACATCCCTTTTTACTCTGCACACTCCTCTCGTTTGTGGTTCTCCTTTTCTAGTGTTTGACTTATGGTCTTCTTCGTCTATCTGTCTGTTCTGTCCTTTTCGTAAATGTACACTTATTATTTATGGGAGTCATCCCATGACCTTTATGTTCCAATCTACTCCGCCAATACGTCTTCTCGGTCGACCACTACTTCCCGCATTTGTCACTGCTCTACTACTTGAGTCACCCTTCCAATTTCCCTTCTTCTCGTTTACTTACTTGCCCCTCCTTGGTCGCTCTACCTCTCAATTCTCTCCTACGCCCACTCTTCCCTTTCACAAGGGTAAATAGATAATTATTATACTCGCTGTCTCTCTCTCCTTTTCTAGTTGTCTATTCTCCTTTATAAACTTTTTATTGTCTTAACAGGGTAAAGGCTAAGGACGGTCACTGTGAACACGAGTTACGAAAAGTAAAAACGGTCAGACCACCCATGTTCTTTATAAAGTAATAGTAAATTTAAACGAAAAAATAATCTATAGATCTCCCGGAATCGTAGAGCAGTTCACAAATAGTCGGCAAGAGTACAGAAGACATTAAACACGTATAAGGGACAAACAAAAAGACAACCAGGTACAACTGAAACATTTTCGAGGATTCCATAAGACCTATATTTGGTACACCGACAAATATTTAGAATATTTATAAAAAAAGAGGTCCTATTGTGAACAGAAAACTACTCAGGTACTACGGGAAAAGGAACATATCTCCAAAATTTACAACCACACTAGTTTAGACCACAAAAGGAAAAACCGAAACTCCAAAACACAGGACAGACCCACTCAGTAAGAATTGGAGAAATTAATGTTTTTACTGGGAGATAAAATTTATAGGAGAAACGGTAAGAGGGTTTACTGGGTCTCTCTACCATACCCCTCCTTCCACCCTCCCCCCAAGTCCTAACCCTTGTACACATGTGGGCACCGCCTAAGTACAACTACATACCGTTTTGGTTATGTCATAACATTTCATTTTAATTTATTTATAGGAGAATAAAAAATTTTTTTTAGAAAGACATACAAAAGATTTAAAAATTAAAAATAAGAAATCGAATTTTATAATTATTAATAATTTCATAAAAAGAAAAGTTAAAGTATCAATAGTCCACTAATAGCCAAAAGAAATAAAACTGATTAAATAAATGTAAATCAAATTAATAAAACTTCATTATATACTTGTATCTAACATTTGTAGGCTTGTTATATCCTTATCGTATTTTTCTTACCAAAAGAGAAAACGAAGGAAGGTTTGAGAGACGGAGTGTCAATTGATACATGAGACAGACTATACATAGAAGGACTGTGAATATAGGTACATATAAATAAAAGAAGGTACCTTCGAGAGATAAAAGTGATGACATACGCAAACCTCCGAGAAAATATAGTCGGACACACGCGCACACACACGCACACACTAGGAACAAGTCAGACAATTAGGACATCTCTCTTGACCCTCGAAGGGTAAGAGAGGACACAATACCAATGTAGGTATTGTCGTTAGGGAACAGAGACCTCCAACTCCCTCAGGAGGAAGAAATGGAAAAGTCAATACAAATAATACGAAAAGTCCGAAGGGTACACCGGGATGACCATTACTTGGACGGACGGTTACGTCCTCTATTATTCTCTGTGGCCAAACTAGGGACCCAGCCCTTCTAGGGGACCTCTTCCTTTACCGTTGGGACAAGAACGGACCTCTTAGGGTACCTGTCTCCTCGGAGCACCCGATGTCAAGTATCCCAGAGTATCTTAGCTTGTACTAACTTGGTTGATCGTACGTGTGTGTAGGTGTAACAAGAAAAGTCCAAAAGACGGAGAACACTCCGGATAAAACCACTAAATATATAAAGTCCTTTTAGAAGGTAAACTTTGGTTAGTCTCACTTCGACACGGATGGTAGAAGAACACCAAATTTTGTAGAGGAAGTATAGTTATCAACACAGGGAAAAAAATTGGAGAATAAAAGTCGAAGTATGAAAAAGAGGGAAAAAAAAGACTAAAAGGTCTCCAGACGGATAAAATTACCAGAAAAGTTTCTTGAAAACCAAAATGAATTGTTTAGATGAAAATAACAACAAAAATTTAATTTAATAAAGAATAAAGTGGGAAAAAAAAATTCGAGAGAAAGGATATAAATTCTTATGGGTAGCTATGAGTCCCGAATGGGTCACCGAGTCGTCATTTCTTAGACAGACGTTACGTCTTCAACGTCCTCTACACCCAAACTAGGAACCTATCCCTTCTAGTGGACCTCCTCCCGTACCTTTGGGTGAGGCCATAAGAACAGACCTCTTAGGGTACCTGTTTCCTCAGACCGTCCGTTGTCAGGTATCTCAGTGTTTCTCAGCCTGTGCTGACTTCACTGAATCGTCCGTTCGTAGATATGAGTTTCGATTCTTTACAGGGGAATAGACATGTATATGATATCCAAAACTATCTAGTACGAGAATAACATGACTAGAAAGAAGTGAATGTTACCCCAATGTAGGACTATTTGGGTAACATTCATCTTTTATAGTATTCAACTTTTACGTAAATTATGTGTATTAGATGGTTTGTAGCATCGAATCGGACCGGATGGAATTTACACGAGTCCTGTGAGTCTAATCAATATCAACCCGTTTTGGTAGATTATGTTTCGTATAAAACATTCTTTCAACAACTATCGAGTACATTAAATGACTTTCATTTTTGTCTTGTCAACAGACCCATGTCTTACCAAGATTCAATAGTCAGCAAATAGGAACACTAGTACGCGGACTGACCCTCGGCGTCAAGGTGTAGTACTCTATTATGAGATGGTGTAAAAGGATCGGGCCCTTTTCTAGTTTTGAGTTTTTGACTTCATGCCAAGATGACTTACGTATAGTGAAAGTGGCATAATACTTCAATTTTTTAACAATTTTGTAAAAATCAGTCCCTGGTAGACATTTCTCAAAAAGTAAAATCGAGAATAAAAGAGAAGTTGTATTCGACGGAAAGAGAATGGAGGGAAAATAAGACAAATGATGTTTAAGTAAACCCCTATACCTAAAGAGAGATGAAGTGTTAAAAAAACTTGAGGTATAAAATATATGTATAGAATACCGATAACTCTAGGTTGTGAAATATTAAGGGTAACACCTTTACTTAACCCCAAGGTTTTACGTAAAGATTACAAGAATAACAGGGACTAACATGACGTGGGACCACTGTCTTACACTAGACACTCTCTGCGACTGCCGAGGAGCGAGTAGCTCGTGTCGTAGTCACAAAGGTTTGCGAGATGTCCTCGGACTGTTCTTGTATACAAGAGACAACCCAAGTTTAGAAAGACATTTTCGTGTAATCCCTATAAGGTTAGACAAGAGAACAAAACATTATCGGAGTAAACAAAACAAACGACTTTAGAGAGTTCGATCACTCTGAAAATTACACAGGTCCTACAAAGAGACGAATCCGACTTCCCCATCTCATCTCTCCCCGGTCTACGGACAGCAGGTCCTGACCGTGGAAAAGTAAACGAGAACAACGTAGAACGGTCCATTCGTGAGGGGACAGAGTCTTGCATCACTCGTGTCACCGTCCCACCCCACGTAAAGGGAACCCAACCCCGTTCTGGACTCGACAACGTCGACTCTGTGACGGGTGAGGGGACGGAGTACTATCTAGAACAACCAGTCGACCGAGGGTGGACCGGACCCTAGGACCGGTCGGGTGTCACACCTGTACCAGGGTCGTCCCTACCTCTTCTTGAATCCAAGGGACTTCTCTTGGTCCCAGAGGGGTCCGACGACGACGAGACTATAGTCCTACAGACCCTTCGGGGGATGGAGAAGGGGTCACCCGCCAGGAGAAGGACACCACCAAAAGTCCCACAGGGAGAGCGTCGGACAGAGAGAACATGAGACAGAATGGGACGAGAAAGTGTCGAATAGGAGACGAGAGGGTTTGACTAAGTGTAGAAGGTACTCCAAATACTTTTGGTCGAGAGTGTGCCACGAGATCGTCCACGATTCTCACGCACTAAGGAATGTCGTCGCTGAGTTTGTCTATAAACGTGTAGGCACAAGAGTCGTCGTTATAAGGGTTATTGGTTTTGAACTTCTTTGGATTAACAGGTAGTCACATACTTACCTACTTGTTTTACACCATGTAGGTACGTTACATTATAATAAGTCGGAGTTTTTTCCTTCCTTTAAGGTTATATACGATGTTCCACCTACTTGGAACTTCTATAATATGAATCATTTTGTTCGGTCTGTGTTTCCCCGTTTATAACAATAAGGTGAATATACTCTATAGGTCTTTTCTGTTTTAGTTTCCCTATTTTTTATCCTGTCATCAACGCTCCCCGATCCCCTTCCCTCCTGGGCCTCGACAAAGTACCCAACCCTCAAAGTGAAGGCCTTCTACTTTTTCAAGACCTCTACCACCACTGGAAACGTGTTGTAACACTTACATGAATTGTGGTGGCTTGACCTGTGAATTTTTACCAATTTTACGTTCAAAATACAACGCGTCTAAAATAGTGTAAAGAAAAAAATTCCGGACCTAAAACCTTGGACAGACGGACGGAACCGACAATTCAGTGACCCAGAATCCGTCCAATGATTTGGAGAAACAAGGAGTCAGGAGTAAACATTTTACCTTTAGGATCATAAAATTCGTACTAAGACCCCTATTGTGACCGTCTCAACAAGATAGCCGGGGCGGGTCACAATCGTTGCCGGTGACGGTCGAAGGGACCCACGGAGGAACCCCCACCCCTAACGTTCTTCTTTGAGTAAAATAGTAGAGTAAATGAGGGTCAGAAGAAGGTCCTCTCGAATCGGTCCAAAGGGGACGGCGGGTTAGGAGTCGTGGCGAGGAGTAGGACGGGAATGACCAAGGAACTGGAGATTATTGTAGACAAGTACGAGTCGAGATCTCTCCGGCGGTGTTCGGGGACGGGTGACTGCAGGCCCAAGAGCCACTCGAGTCGCGTCCGCAAGCACACTACAGAGGATTGTGAAGTAACGTACAAACAACTCTGTTGACGAAGACGGTGACTTACAATTCTAGGACCTGTTCCAGGAGTCGACACTGACTACTCCGGCACCCCGGGAGGACCCAGGAGGCGATGGTGTCAGTCGAACAGCCCGAGCCGCAACGCCCGGGGTGCACCCTTGACTGGTGCTGCAATGCAAGAAACGACGGGATTGTAGGCCGGGACGTCGGGCAGTCGTTTACGACACCCCGACCTGACCTGAGTCACGCAGGAGAAGACCCCGGAGTGAAAGGGGTAGACACTGTACTGGGTTGTCCGACAGTATCGTGTCTATGACACACGGACGGAAGGACTACCACTCGACACAGATTGGCCACATTCGACTCGTCTCGGTAGGCCCACGTTTTCTAACACGTGTGCACAGGCACGCACACGCACGTACACACAGTGCACATGCACGCCGATTCGCACGTGTCCACACACAAGTCTGTCTCCTGCCGGGCTCGACGGTCGTCTCGCCTTCTGAAAGAAAGAGAAGTCTGGGGCCTTCTATTCTCCTCCTCCTGACAAAGGCTGCAGAACCCACTCATTTAAGCGGCGAGCGCTCCGAACCCGAGGCGAGGGGGCGCGAGCAGGTCCCTTGATGTGCGTCTCCGGTCCTCCCCCGCGGCGGCTGTTCGTTTACGTCTCGCTGCCGCCTACCGCTCCCTCGCCCGTCGCGCACTGAGACGAGGACCGGATGGCGACTACCACTCTCATTAGTAATACTGACAAGTCCTGTCAATCACGAGTAAATCGCGAATACGAGGGTCCGTGACCCGACTGGCGTATTACACGTAACAGAGTAAAATAAAGCGGTTTTAAACCTTGAGACATAAAAACATTTAGACTACAATTTGTTGGGGCGAGCCCTAACTCGATTTTCATATCTCTGGACTCAAGGCGGGTGAGTCATCAACACACTGAAACCTGTGTAGAAACTCGGACTCCAAGAAGATGTACTTTATCTAAAAAAAAAAAATCGGACACACACTAGTATGTGTCCACACGTCCACACACATTCTCACACGTGCGTGTGAACACAAAAGTACCTACACAGAACGTGCATATGTAATTCCGACAGACTCGACCTGAACCTCTTCGGTTCTCCGCTTCGGTCCTTCCGTCAATTGCGCCCCGTAAACCACGGGTCCTCTCTCCGCCACCAGGTCTACGTAGGGGTCACAGCACAAACCCCCTCTCCGAGTCTGGGACGAGTGTCCTTCTTTTCTCCTCGTGACCACTGACCTAGTCCTGTCAGGGACGAAGTCCCCTCCACTTCTCTCTCACTGACTCTTCCACCTCTGTCCGGAGACAGTCGGACAGACCTCTTTCCTCACCTTTCTCCCTCGTGACTCTTCACGTGTGCGACGGTCCTCCCGTAGGACCGGGGACCCGACTCCGACAGGGAACCCTTCCTCCGACGTCTTCCCTGACACGAGTGTCGAACCTTATCTTCGGGAGCTTCCTCCGGGTGTCTCACACGTGTTCACCCGTATTCCACTTCCGTGGTGACTTCGTCCTCTCTCTGCCCAATTAGATGTTTCCATCAACTCTGTCCATCAATTAGGTAAAAAATTTTTTTGAGTATTTGAGTGAGGAATGTGATACCAAATTGTTTCTAAGGTCTACCAAATTTGGAAATTTACATTTTTTCTCTCCTTTTAAGTTTGTCTTCTGAACACTCGCCCACCAATTAAGCTTCTACTCTCGTCCTTCGTCCTCACTCCCTCACCTCTCCTCTTCCCTATCTCCTCTACGACTGGAACCCGGAGTCCGACTGTCGAACCACCGCCCCACCCCCACCCCACTCCCCAAACCCCTCACGCCCCCACCCTGAGGAGGACGGTGACGAGGGACCCCTCGAGGAGGCTCCAGACCTACGGAGAGTGTATGTCCGAGAGACTCAGTCCTTTCTGTTCACGACCCCTTCTGCGTCATAAACTGTAGTGTCCCAGGTGGCTCTGGAAGGTCCCGTGTTCGTCCTGGACGAAGATGTCTAAACCCTTTCTCTTTTGGGGACTGGGCGGTTCTGGTACCGGACTCCTCGACGAACATGAACGAATCTGGGAAGGTACGAAAAAAGGTCCAGACGTATATAAAGGTACCAACGTCAGTACCTGACCACGCGATGATTCGTCAGACCTGAATCGAAATAAATAAAAATAGTAAGTAAATAAACCGGTACGTTGAAACCCCAAGATCAAGGAGCTACTCCCTAACTTGGGTCCGGGAACCGTCACTCTCGAGTCTCAGAATCGATGACCTGGCGGTCCCTTAAGGGTTAGATGAATTATACTCACAAACCTAGAGACAGGACGGTAACGACTCTGGAGGGGGCACCGACCTGTGAGTCGAACGACGGTAGTAAGACGAGAAGGGTAATATTCCCAAGACGGGACCCGGAGACACCCCAACCGACCGTACCTGAAAGGTTCCACCTGGTGTTACACTTGACGTAACAATAAAGGTAGGAGTGGTAGTAACAGTCGTAACTACCTCTTGAAAGATACGTGTTTTCGGGTCAAAGTCCACGAAATATCCTTAAATCAGAGTCGAGAATGGACTCTTCGTCTCCGTGTCAACAGTGGCCTAAATGACTACTCCACGACCTCGAACATCTCCAATTGATTGTCTGGTTTCCGTGGTGGTAAAAGTAGACGAAACAGGGGTCTGGTCGGGACAAGGGAGACGGATGAGGGGAAGGGTCGCATTGTCTCTGTGGTGGTCCTCAGAACGACCGAGGTGGGTCGACCGAGTTCCCCAAAGCGGTCGGGGAGCCGGGGACCCGAAGGGACTCTATACCTCGACTGGTCCGAGAGGGTCGAGACCCTTCCACCTGACGTCGCACATAGAACGGTAGTCTCGGAGGTGTCCCGGATCGTGTCCCAGGACCTCTCTCTAGAACAAGATACTCGGATACTCGGAGTGTCTTGAGGTTCGGGGACGTACACACGTGTGTGCACATGTGGACATACGTGTGTGTGTGTGTGGGGGGGTACGGGAGAACAGAGGCTTGGAACTTAATATGGGAGGGACCGGGTAGGGACGGACAGGAAATTTCGGTATGAGGTTTGGGTAGAGTCGGCATAGACCGGGACAAAAGAAGGGAAGGAGAATCTTCTCTACGAGAAGAGGCGGTGACTTGTAAGTGACCCACGAATCGCTTACAGTCCCGGAGGGGACAATCCACGTCGATGGCTCACGTTAGACACACGGTTCAGGCTCTAGGAGACACGGTTCAGGTACTACCGGTGGGGACACGAGCAGTCATCCGGACACAGGACCAAAGATCCACAACAAGGAAGTAGGGACATAAACAGACAAACAGGTCGTTTAGTTACACCTCTTTGAGAGTACACATGAAAGAGTAGTACCAGTCCTGTAGCCTGATATCGACTGGACTCTTGATAATGTTTTTCATAAGAATCTCTTCTTTGGTCCTCCGTAGCAACATTCTGTAACCGGAACCCACATAGGGAACCCACACCAGCCCAATCATCCTCAACACAGAGGTCCCATGACCTGGACGTTTTACTTCTTCGTCCGAAACTCTAGTAGGGGGGTAGGGGTGGGGTCGGTGATTAAGGTCACCCTTACCAGGACAGAAAAGAAAGATTATTGTTAGTTGAATTGTCGGTGAACCTCGAAGGGACCACCGAGAGTTCCATTTCTTAGGTGGACATTACATTCTCTGGGGTCAAGCTAGGGACCCAGTCATTCTTCCCTTACCGTTAGGTGAGGTTATAAGAATTGACCTCTAAAGGTACAGGTCTCCTCGGACCACCCGACATCAGGTACTCCAATGTTTCTCAGCCTGTACTGACTCGCAGATTGTGGATTGTAGGTGATAGTATATGACCCATAAAAGAGACCCAGTCCGAGACACAAATCACGAAATGTATGTAAGACAATAAACCTTAGAGTTTTGTTGGGATATGAATGGGGTAAAGTCTATTCCTATCACTCCGAATCACTCTAATTCAGGGAATCGGTCATCCACCGTCGTGACGTCAACCGGAGTGGGGACCTCGAGAATCCGACTGTAGGTCCCGGGACGAATCATGTTAGAGAAAAATCGTCAGAAGTGTTCGTCGACACTAACCAGGACGGGATGACTCCAAGTCCGTCCGACCTCGCTCCTGGCAGGTCGACTTTCTGGACCTTTCTCTCAAGTCTCGAGTACGGGAACTCGTCCCCCGGGACCACACTCGGTCATTTGAGGCTAGGCGTGGGTGGACGACGTGTGTCCAAAAAATCCGTCGGGAGGAATGGACATTTTGATCCGCCTGGACACTACACCCCGGCGACCCGTCCATTGACTCGGAAGGTCACGGTCCACAGACGTATGCACCAGTGTCCTTTCCGACGGAGGACCCCGAACAGTAGGTCGTGACGACCGACCGGGACACTATAGGAACTAGGGGTCAACCCACCGGGGGGTTCGAGGGGTGGGACCCAGGGTTCGTGACCGGAAGGAGAGAGGACGAGACAGACCAGGACCAATGGGATTTAACCGGTGCACACTCGTCATCGGGAAGACCTTCGGTGCAGGAGGTCTCTCTAAACTAATACAGGACCACCACGGTGGAGCGATTACGTTAGTCCTTCAAAGGAGTTCTGAAGTCGACGAAACGACCGTCGACCCGGACCGAGGGACCTACTGACACGACGAGGAACCGAGTGCCGAAGAGAGGTCCGACTTCCCCGGAGTCCCTGGGAGGTGGTAGGTACGGACACGGGTGTCCCTCTCCGACCGAGACCCCGTGTCGGAGCGGTCTCTCAGAAGTACAACGGAAGAAGAGAGGAGGGAGGAAAACTCCAGGAACCGAGACCACAATGAGTCTTAGTAACTCTGAAACAAAATAGACGAATCGTTTTCGTGAATCGTAACTTCTTAGTCATGAAACCCGTAAGGTCTGTTACCGGTAAAAGGTAGTTCCAATCCGAGAATTAACTTTTAAAATCCTTCTCTCCTTTTAACCCCACTCAGGTCTTTAAGAGAGGTAATTTTTGATATTAGTCTTACTTTCTCAACACAATTAAGGGCTCCCAAGAGAGGACCCTTAACAGGTCTTACGCCGAAGTTGTCTGTGACCGTCAGTCCCACTCTGTCTTGACTTCCTCAGTTCGTAAGGTCCTTCGTCTATGTCCGTGTTGACCCCACGTCGAACGAGGAACAAAAAAGACGTGTGGGTGGAGGAGTGAGGTCGGACGTGGGTCGTGACTGGAGTCTCCGTTGAACTACAGCACGTCAGACTCTTACACCCCTGACCGGGAGGTTCCCTGCTCAAACTCAACATCGACGTACTCGTCCCCCGTGACCCCCGGCACGTCCCACACACTACCAGTCCCAAACCCCGACTTAAATCCCAGACCCAAAAGGGTCGGTGCGTCCCTGATCTCTAACTTTCACTCCAACTACACCTCCAAACCCCCACCCCAGGGACACCCCAGGGGTAAAGGATCCTGCACCGGTTTTCTTGGTCAAGAGGTCCACGTAGACCGGACCGAGTGACCGTGTCGGGGGTCAGAGAGAGAAATAAAATAAAAAATTTTATGAATGAATAAACCAACGCGGTCCAGAATCGTCACGCATTTCCTAGCAGTTAGAAACGACGCTGTACATCCTAAAAATCAATACCGCATACTTGAGAATCAACGTCGCACACCGTAGAAAAAGGGACTGGTCTCTAACTTGGGACCCGGGGGACGAAACCCTTGAACTCAGAATGGTGACCTGGTGGTCCCTTCAGGGAGAGAGAAATAACTTATTCTGACAAGGAGTTAAAAACATGTAAAAGGAGGGTAATAACGACTAACACCCTGTAGCAAAGACCTTCCTCCAGTCCGTATTTCTCACTCATTCTTTTTTATCCTCTACTGACAGACACTTCCCGAGAGACGGGTCCTACCCAATACCGACACCCGACCTTTCCTCATTCTGACTATCGGAGTTCCCCATCCATAGTTCCTTGTGTGTGGATGTCCCTGTAGTACCGTGCAGCACACTGCATCTAAGATCTTTATGTGTCTTCACAACGTGTACTCGTACCGGCTTGGAGGGACACGTGTCCTCACTTTTGGTCTAGTGACAGACACGGGGAATGCGTCAACAGTGCGAAAGTATAAAGAACCGACAGAACCGCACGTGGACGCCGTCGTGACATGCACAAACACAACACGAAACGGGTGACTGGAGTACTGTCTCTCTCTTCGGAGTCCGAAATGCACTCGAACACAGACTGTCACCGGACGGACGGAGAACGACTCTAGGTCCAACAGGGACAAAAAGACGGGGGGCTACTTCTATCACATGTCACTCGGACACTCACGTGTCTGACAAACAGAAGAGAAGTCAGCAAAGACTCCCATTATTTACACCTTAATCACGTGGACCCCTCCTCGTAAACGTACGTCCAACACACACCCCGGTCGGGTTTCGTGCCGCGGTCAACGGCCCGGTGACGGGGTCTGTGAACGAGGACGCGAGTCTGAACAGTGACGACCCAAACCGTAATTCTGTAATTAACCCACATCGTGAGTTAGACTTAAAGAAACTGACGATACATCAACCTGTCTAACGAGATGAAAAACAAGAACACAAAACAAAACGAAACGATAAACATAAAGTAAGAGACTTTGATAAACAAGTCTGGGTAATGTTGAAATAGTTCCTGAACGACTCAAGTAATTTTGAACTCGCTTAAAAAATACATAACATTTTGATCGGTATCCAGTCAGTATAGACCAAAAAACTTTGTACAAAGTAAATAACCGACGTGGTGTTCCGAACACCCTATAATCAAAGGCCTGGTCCCTAACTTGGTGTGAGGAACATCACCTTCTAACTTCAGAATTGGTCACCTGGTGGTCCGTTCAGGGACCGGTCAAAATAAATTATCTTCATAAAAGATCAAACGTAAAGGAAGACCTCTTCCTTTACCGATTGGTGAGGTCAACCTCTTCCTTTACTGTTGGGTGAGGTCATAAGAACGGACCTCTTAGGACACCTGTCTCCTCAGACCGTCCGGTACCAGATATTCCAACGTCTCTCAACCTGTTCTGACTTCACCGATTCGTACTTTGGTGAGGTGATAAGAACGGACCCTTTAGGGTACCTGTCTCCTCGGGCCGCCCGATATCAGATCCCCCAACGTTTACTCGGTCTGTGCTGAACCTCTGACTGGTTTCTCGTTGTTACTGTCTACAGGAAGATTAAAAAAAAAAAAGGAATCTTTAAGTCTAACAAAAGATGGGTACAGTACCCTTCTTACAAGTAGAGCACCGATCTTATAAGTAACCTTTCTGACTACGACCTCGACTTTGAGGTTATGATACCGGTGGACTACGTTTCTTGACTGAGGGATCTTTTCTGAGACTACAACCCTTTCTAACTGCCACTCTCTTCCCCTACTGTCTCCTACTCTACCAACCTACCGTGTTGAGTTAGCTGTACTCAGACTCATTCGAGGCCCTCAACCACTACCTGTCCCTTCGGACCGCACGACGTCAGGTACCCCAGCGTCTCAACCTGTACTGACTCGTTGACTTGACTGACTTGGGTACAGTACTGGGACTAAAAAGACCCCTGGTGGGGACAGGGTAACATCAAGGGTGGGGCTAGACCCCTAATTACCTCGGTCCGACCCTCACAAGAACTCCAGGACGTGTGGTGTAGTACGACATAAGGATAAGTCCTCATTTCCGGGCCCTCGACCCCTTCCCGTGTGTGGACCTACTCCCGACCCCCGTGTGTCACGGAGGACCCTAGCCTTCCTGGTCCAGCCACTCGAGGGGTGAACCGGGACCCTCCCGTCGGTGTTTCCTCAAGAATGAGTCCGACGCACCGAGAAGTTCCGAGCGGGTTTACTCCTCTCAGGGTTCCTGTGCCGGGAGCCCCCGGAGTGTCAGGAGGTGTAATCAGGGCGTGCCTTACCCGGGACCTTCAACGAGACCCCTACCCCATCCTCGTGGGGATCCCCTCCCAAAACACGATGTCTCAGTCTCAATCCCTCCTAGACTCGGTGTGCACGACTCGCTCTTGCGCGGGGTTGGGGGGTCGCGAAGGGCAAGACGTCTCGGTCGTAGAGGAGTCGGAGAACGGGTGACACAGGAGGGGAGCCCCACGGAACCACCGTCAGTCAGGACGACTAGTACGTGGTATGGGAGGAGTACTCGGAAGGGAACGACCGACGACGTCAACTAGGGGTCCGGAGACGTGTCGCGAAAGAACCACGACGTAGGACCTCCTGAAGGACCATCTCCACGAGGACAACCGACACATGGACCGGGTGTCGATCCACACCTTCTACCGACAGTCCGATTACACAAACAACCTACCACACCAGACTCCCACTCATTCTAAGGAAAGACCAGGGAGACCCTAGGGGAGTCGAGGGGGTCTACACTCACACCTGAAAGCCCTAAGAGACCCACCTCACCCTCCAACCCTCCACGAGGAAAGGGCGGAGTAGCGTCTCGGGCCCGTATCAAGGCCTTCCGTCGGTCGGTAGAGGAACAGAGGCCGGAGAAAGCACACACTCAGTGGTAGACCTTCAGCGGAAGTAAATAAAATTAAATTGCCCTGAGTCGAGTAGGACCCTCGTGCCGGTGGTCGAACAGGAAGGAAGTTGACATCGAAATGCGAAGACACCTCTTTCCCCCGTCCCACGTCTCACGAAACGTTATTTCGTGAAGGGGGAGTAGTAGAAAAATTTTTTTAAAGAATTGTCTTCGTTACCCTCTTTAAATGACCGGACAGTCTTTTCGGTAACGAGTAGTCTGACCTCTTTCCTTTTCGTCTCCAGTAGTTAAGTACCCGTCACAGAGTCCTTCCCTAATTTAGTAAATTGTTGTACAAGAATTCTTTAGTAACGTCGGAGTGTGACGGTAAAAGAAAGAACCTGGAAGGGTAGTTTATGTAAAAGGTTTACGTTCCACTCAGTCGACGACTATCAGTCTTCCGACTCGGACAAGATAAAGATCTTCTACTACGTCTGGACGCACACGCACCCACACACCTGCTATGTGCGTGTACACGGACACACACGGTTGTCTGGATATAAACACACTATGCCAACGTATTTGTGTGTGTGTCGGTAACAGATCGACACTACAAGTCAAACAACAAAAAAAAAACCTACGTAGCACCGTACACCTTAGAATCAAGGGTTGACCCCTAACTTGGATATGAGGGACGTCGGTCTTCATGTCTTAGAATTCACGACCCGGAGGTCCCTCAAGGGATTACAAGTCAAAAGAATACAAACATAATAAACATTCAACGGTGTTTAAATAAGACTATTTATTTATTTATATATATATACATATGATATACACATGTATATGTATATATACATACATACATATACGGGGTTGATATCCTAAAGTCTCCGACCCAATCTCAGGGGACCCACACACAGTGAAGACGGTACATGTCCCGAGATGTCGTGAACCGTACCACAGGAGTCCACTGGTCCCTCCGAAATTTGACGGGGTCCGGTCTTCTGGGGAACTTTCAGTCACGGAGTCATCAACCCTCGAAACCGAAACTTCAGCCGACCTGGTCCAAGTTTAACGTCGAGACTCGATCACTCAGCACACCGGATGGGAGAGTTGACAGAGGAGGACCTCGGTGCACTCGGATCTTGTGTACTACGACACTGACCATAAGTAAGTCCAACTTCCTACGTCCAACTACCAACTGTTGTAGGGACTTTAAGACCGTCGGAGAGAGTCGTCCTGTCTGCCACGATCCTATGGACTGGACTCCCCACCTATTGATTCTATAACACCACCGATTAAAATACACAGTTTGAACGGACCCGGTACCCCGTTCGTCTAATTCGTAATAAGGACCCACACAGACACTCCCGCAGGTACCTGTTCTAATCCTGAATTTGACCATCTGACTCATTTCGTCTAACGGGAGGGGTCCCGACGCCCGGAGCATTAGTCAACTTCCGGATTTGGTTTGTTTTTCACCTCCCTCCTAGACAACGGAAGGACGGACAGTCTAACTCGACCTTACGGTCACAAGAGGACAGGAACCTGATCCGATTGTGGTAGTCAGGGGGTCATGGGTCCGGGAACGTGACCCCGACCTTAATGTCGTGAATGAGCGGACTCAGAGGTCGAACGTCTAGCACCCCGAAGAGTCGAAGGTATCAGTGTTCTCGGTCAAGGAGTATTAGTCAGTCAGATACATACATAGACAGAGTAGTTAGTTAGATGCATACACGGATAGAGGATAATCAAGACAAAAAGAGAGCTCTGGAACTGATTATGTCTGTACTTCCACTAGTTTTGTTGGTTCGACCAGTACTTTTTGTTGTATTGCGTCTACTTTATGGGGACAACGTTAATTTATCCTTTTGAAAGATTCGTGACTAACGAAGGAAAACAAGTAGGTTTCTTTGTGAACGACTCACAGAGGAACACGACCCGGGATCAGATCCCTAGGTCCCACCTAGACCTCGGACAGACAGGGACACCCCGAGTCCAGGAAACCCCTCTACCCGACACTTGACCACTTGTTCATCTCTCTACGTCTCCCACCCGTGACACGTCCGTCGTCGTCCCGGTACCGTTACTTCCCACTCCTACCGGGGTGCGGACGCCTCCTGACTCGCGGCACCCGTGGTGGCGGAGTGCTCCGGGCCCCCCGACCCACCCGTCCATCCTCTTCGAGACGTCCAGACACTTCGTCGTGCCCCGAACCTCTCGACGGTCTGGGGGTCCTCGGCGGGGTCCGCTCCGTCGGCCGGGAGTCGGTCCGACTGTCCGATGTAGAAGTCGGAAGTAAAGTAGGGTGTCCTCCGTAAGTCCGTCTCTGACGGGCTCCGTCCCGTCCGCACATCGGGAACGAGACTCCCGGACCTCGTAGGGAGAGACCGGAGGGAAGGACCTCGTGGAAGATAAAAGTCGAGACGAACTGTCACCGTACGAAGGACGGGTCCGAGTCTCCCCGGTCGGTGTGAGGAAGTAGACCAGGAAGATGTCACACTGGACGTCAGCGGGGACCGGGGAGCGTCCTCAGTCCTCACACTGGTCCCCGGACGATTCGCCAGTTGCCGGAGTCGGTTACCCAGGACTCTCAGGGACCACCACCGTACCACGGACCTCTACTCGGGTAAGTCGGTGGAACCACCCGTAGTGGACCCTTGGTCGGGTCGGAGTGGGTGCTAGTGAGGACCTTCCAAGAACCCCGTCAAGAGCGAGTGGTGGGGAAAGGGACAAGGAAAAATCCACCACTGTCGACCTTTCACGGGAACCCCTCGACCTTTGTCACCATCCGTCTCGATACGGTCCCTACCTTCCGATCGCCCTACCGGCCTCGGTGGGAGGAGCCTTCTGTCATCCTAGACAGCAACCAGACAAGGAGGACGCGACGGAGGTGGAGGGAGGACCTCAGTGGGTCCGAGAGACACACAGACGGGGTGTGGGTCCCTGAGTCCCGACTGGGAATTCCGTAACCCCGGGGAGGGACCTCGGAGCGACAAGGACCCAGGAGTCCCCGGAGTCAACGTTAGTGTCGGACCGGATTCTCGATAGAGGCCCTAGGAGAAAGGACAGGGAGGGCGGTACTGGGAGAGGGAGATCCACCCATACTCAGTACTCTTAGTCCGTGACTCGAAGTACAAGAGGTACCAAGGCGAAGGGGGTTCTCTCTGGGTCCCGACTCCAGTCTCTGCGTGGTTTAGGTAGAAAGTACGAATAATTCGTTCGACATTCGCTTATACGGGGCACGGAAGCCCGTAATTGACCTACCCTCTATGTCTTAATTTTTGATGCCAGGGAGGAGGGGTCCTAAGTCTCGGATACCCTTATCCCGTAATTCAAGAACCCCGGACGCCCTCGTGTATCCTTGGGACGGGTTACCCCAGTCTCCATCTCCCCACCCCCACTCTCAGAGGGGTTCACTCAGGACCCCACCCTTCTCGAGTGGAACTGCCCCTCTCACGCTAAGTCCTGTGTCGTCGTGTTCTGGTTCTCCACCTCCCTGTACTGAGCAGGGAGACTGGTCCTGAAGGGACCAAAATCGTTGCTTTCAGGATTCCCGGTCTTTTCGTGACGTAGGTCCAGGTCGAACTTACCGACCAGGAGGACGACCCTCCGTCCCACACCCACATTCTCCTCTCCAGTCCTTTCGTCCGGCCCGAGCCTCCCACTATTCGTGCGGGTCCTCGAAATTCACCCGGGACACACCACATCACCTAGGACCCCCGGGTGACCGAGTCTGACACGAAGACTTTCCAGGACTTCGACGTGAGTTCCTACTACCCGTCCTTCTGTCTCCAGTCGGTTCCCCGCAGACCCTTACTTCCGGCCCGCAGTCCCAGGGAGTTCAGCCGACGTCAGCCCCCTTCCCTCCGTACCTCCTCCTCCAGTTCCTGACCCCCTGGGTCACTCACAAGGTTCCTTGACTGGTCGAGGCACAACCTAGGTACCTTGTCCTCCGCAGGACGTGACCAGTCCTGTCTTCACGTCTCCTGGCTCTGACCTCAGTGGGACTAACGTCCCAAGGGCCACTCAACCCGTGACTTCTAGGTCTCCGGGGTCCTCACACGTCCGACTCGCTTCGACCACCCGTCTACTCTCACCCCTTCTCGGTCCCCGGGAACCTCTTCCAGTCCCCCGTACCTGTCGTCTTCCCTCTCCCACGGTTCACCCCACCGGTAGCCCCGGTCCCTTCCCTGTTACCCGTCTTCCCCTGGGAAGGCCAAACGGTCCAGGTACGAAGTGTCCCTCTGGTCCCACTTGGTCACCTCTGTCGCCACACGGGCAACCGAGGGGTCTACCCACTTGTCGACGGAGAACTAGAGGGAACCACCACCTCACACGCGCACGTTCTTACTCTCTTTTTCTATAACCTCCTCCTCTCGGCCGGTCCGCCCGGGGTGGGTCCCCTCTGGGCCCGTGGTAGTAATGGAGTCAGAGGATCAAACTCACTCCGTCATCCAGGGGAACAGGTGTCTGACCGTCTCGAACAGACTCCGCTCTAACCAGTCTTTCGTAGACTGCTTGTGTCGTGGACCTAGAGACGTGGACTGAAACAACACCAACCACCCATCTAAAGTTTAAGATTTACAAGTTCCGTATAAGTCCGAAAGAGAAAGAGACCCTCTAAGACCGTTCGAAAACAAAGAAGTTCAATAACAGGTAAAACGGCTATAAAGTTTACGTGACCGTATTACCACTAGACATAAATAGAATTTAAAATACAATATAAATTTTAATATAGGAGAAGACAGGATACACGATTATTGAGAAAGAGAAAGGTAAGCAAAGTAGTAAACGAGATCTTCAAAGAAACAAAAATAATCATAAAAGTTTCTTGATGGAAAAGTAATTAAAATAAAAGCCGGCGTGACCCAGAAGAGAACAACGATGAACCCCCGAACGAGATCAACACTACTCGTCCCCGATGAGAAGGAACGTCACGCTCCCAGAGTAACGTCGCCGAAGAGAACAACGTCTCACGCCCGAGATCCGTACGCCCGAATCAACGGGGTGCCGTACATCTTAGAAGGGCCTAGTCCCTAGCTTCGACACAGGGATATAATCGTCCACCTGAGAGTCGGTGACCTGGTGGCTCCTTCAGGGTCTTGATGGAAAAACTAAACCGAGTAGGAAATACAAAATGGAAATAAAAGAGAAAGTAACGAGACTAGTACCAAGAAAGGAAGAATAGATCTCTAATAAAATAAAAATAATTGAAGAAGGAGAAGTAAACCTGAGAAATTTATAAGATTGTCTATTGTAATTCCTAGTATTTAAGGAGATCACGTAAAGTTACCGTAGGGAGTCCAAAACTATACATAATAAAAGTAGTTACTACACAATATTAGTTAGTATGTCATACTTAATAAAATACGGAGTTAAAAACGTGAGTCGTAAAACAAACACTCAAAATAGGTGTAACAACGGACACCGATATTGCATAAGTAAAAGAGATAATATATTACAAAGTAACTTACTAATACAGTAGTAGACCGGTAGGATTACAACCACCTATAAACCGAACAAAGACTAGGAACCAAAATACTTACTACGATGACACTGGGAGGACATGGACTGACAAATAAACGGACACGGTCCAGAATTAAAACCGTACGTCCAACAAAAAGAAAGTCGACACCGTACACCCTAGGTCAAGGGACTTGTCCCTAGTTAGTCTAGACCAGGAGGACGTGACCCTCGCACCTCAGAATCGGTGACTTGGTGGTCTCTTCAGGGACATGTACTGAGAACCCTATGTACGGGCGTGTAAATCTAACTCATATATAGATTCTCACTTTAAAGACCCAGTATCCTATACGAATATAATTGAGGTTAATTATCACGGTAGACAAAAGGTTTTACAACCACGTCATATTTGAGAACGGTCGTCTCACACTCATGGGTAGGGTAAGAGGTGTCAGAGGTGGGTGGGGTAACAGTCAGAAAATTTGAAATCGATAAGACCACTCACACATTACCAAAGAGTTTCTCCACACTTAAACGTAAAGGAACTGGCTATGACTCTGACTCGCTGAAACGTACACACATAATGGGGGACCAAATAGAAAACAACCCTAAGGTACAAGTCAAAAGATGTGACAAAAAGAAAACTAAACGGACAGAAAAGGAATAAGCAGTTGTCCGATATCTCTCTTTTAATTTTATTAAAATAAAAAGTATACATAACATTTATATAAGAGGATCAGGATCATACACCAACGAAAAAGTGAGAGTCACCATAGAAAACTACTTATCTATAAGAATTGAAATTACATCAAGTTAAATCGTTAGAAGGAAATACGAATCACGAAATACATAGGACAAATTCTCCAGAAAGGGATGGAGGGTTTAGTAAGAGGACATAATAGAAGTTAAGTGGATTTTACCTAGAAATACATACTATACTTCATCCTCAGTTAGGAATAAAAGAAGGGGTGTGCCTATAGACCAACAGGATCGTGGCAAATAACTTTTGAGGTAGGAAACAAGAAACTGGAAGTTACTGTTGATTTTAGTTCACGGGTACTCACGCACTCAGACAAAGAACGAAGAAATAAGACAAGGTGATTAGACAGATAAGAACGTGGTTCTGATGGACAGTCTGTCGAATTTTATTAACAATAACTATAGACTATCTCGTTCAAGGCAGTGGAACAGAAGAATTTCGTACAAAGGTGATAAATCCCAGGTAAATTAAAGATAAGATTTGTAAAATCCTTAATCAAACAGTTTAGGAAGATTTTTGGGACCACCCTAAAACCGACACTGACTAACTAACGTAACGTAGATAGACACACCCCTACCAATTGTAGAAATAACATGATTTAGAAGGTTAGATTCTCGTACTATGTAGGGAGGTCAATAAATCAACAACACAAAGACATATCTCGAGGTCGTGTGTCAAACAATTTAAATAAGAAAAAACTATATATACTATATATAGTATCGAGTATCGAGTCAACCATTTCTTAGACGGACGTTACGTCCTCTGGGGCGGCCAAACTAAGGATCCAACCCTTCTAGACGACCTCTTCCCTATCCGATGGATGAGGCACTAAGAACCCGAAGGCAATACCGAGCCGACCATTTCTTAAGCGGACGTTACGTCCTCAGGACCCAAACTAGGGACTCAACCTTTCTAGGGGACCTCGTCGCTTTCCGATGTGTGAGATCATAAGACCGGACCTCTTAAGGTACCTGATATATCAGGTACCCCAGCGTTTCTCAACCTGTGTCGACTTACCGAAAGTGAAAGAAAGTGAAAGTGAAAGATATACTATAGTGAATTTTTACATTTTAAGTAACAAGCCTGAAGGAACTATCGTGTCATCTATCCTCAGACGGACGGTCGCGTCTCCTGTACACAAGCTAGGGACCAGACCCTTCTAAGGTGTACGGTACCTAATTGATTCAGACACTCGGTGTTGATGACTCGGACAAAGGGTGTCGATGATTTCGGGTCCGTGGATCCCGGACACGAGACGTTGTTCTCTGTGGTGGTGTTACTCTTCGGGTGTGTGGATGGGGTCACTTCTCGTCAGGGGCGATCGGCGTCCGACTCTTTCGGGTGCGTTTTCGTCGTTTCTGGGTCGAGTCGGTCTTTAGTTTTAATTGAATTTTAAAGTAACAACAACGTCTACAGATTGTTACGTTAATAACTAACTAACTAACTTTACGTCAACTAAATGTTACGACACAATTAAAAACGACATGTGGTTAAGTCGATATATATATGTGTATATAAAAAAATAATAAAAGGTATACCAAATGGTGTCCTATAACTTATATCAAGGGATACGATATGTCTTTCTGGAACAACAAATAGGTAGGATTTATATTATTAAACGTAGAGGATTAGGGTTTGAGGGCTAAGTAGGGGTGGATGAGGGGAGGAGGAGCCGTTGGCATACAGACAAGAGATACAGACACGTAGACAAGTAAACACAGTATAAAATCTAAGATGTCTATTCAATGTAGTACACTATAAACGAAAAGTTAAAGACTGAATGAAGGAAAATTATACTATTTAAGTTTCAGGTAGGTACAACGACGTTTAAAGTATGAAAAATACCGACACATTATAAGGTGGTTACGTTGACAATAAAGATTCATATAACTGGAAAATAGATAGTTCTGACGATTTTATTAAATAAGTAGATTTTAAAATAGACAACTAAGGAAACCTAAAAGATACATATGCTAATCCAGTAGAAGTTTACTTTCGTCAAAATAAACAGAAAGATAAAATTGAACCAACGAACTGATTCTGGTTTCAACTATTTACAGTTATTGTCGGAAAGTTCTTTATGGCGTCTAGGAACAGAACGTAGGGTAAAATGATAATAAGAAGAGATGACAAAGTCAAGGTTGAACAAAACATCTCGTTCGCAAAAATTTAAAACTATTCTAGGTTGAATAATTAACACGAAAACACAGTTCAGATTTCTAGAGAAACGGACCGGAAATGAGGTCTCTAAAAGAGGACATAAAAAAAGATTTTAAAAAATATCCAGATATAAAATATAAACTCAGACACTAGGTAAAACTCAGTTAAAAACATATTCCGTACTCCACACCCACCACGACACCTATAAGTCAACGATGTCGGGTTAAACATCTTTTTCAATAGGAAGGAAGTAAAAGAAATTTTTAAAAAATGGAAAGGAAGAACTTCATGAGAACACGGATACAGTTTGTATTCAACTCGCATAAATACAGACAGAAAAAGACCCGAGAACTCAGACAAGATGACTAAACACACAGACAGGTAGGTGGTTATGAAACTAATGACGTGAATATCATTCTGAATTATACCCCATCTCACTAAGAAGGATGAAATAAAAATAAACAGTTCTAATAAAATCAATCAGAGCCCGTGCACCAAAAGGTAAATGCAAAATCTTATTATTAGTGAAGAACCGGAAAACAGATTCTAGTTCACATTTAAAATCTTTTTCGAACGAATACGGTTTTTTTAGAAACGACTCTTAAACTATCCTTAACGTAATTTGGAACCTCTTTAACGTAAAGGAACCTTTTCCTTTACCGTTGGGTGAGGTCACAAGAACGGACCTCTTAGGGTCCCTACCCCTTCGGACCACCCGACGGTAGATACCCCAGCGTGTCTCAGTCTGTGCTGACTTCGTTGAATCGTCGTAATTTGGATACTTAGTCAACTCCTCTTGACTGTAGAAATATTACCCACTTAGAAAGTCAGGTACTTGTGTCATACACAACTGTAAATAAATCCACAAGAAACTAAAAAAAAAGGATAGTCATAAAAAAAATTAAAAGTCGTATGTCTGGGACATGTACAAAATAATTCAGATATGAAATTCATAAATTAAAAGAAACCTCACTAATTTTTATCATAACGTAAAATCTGAAGTCAAAGGTGAACAAGTAACAATCAAATATCTTTATGTCAATTGAAAGTACGTACTAGAATAAAGGACTCCCCGAAGGTCTACCGCGCTCACCATTTCTTAGGTGGAAGGTTGCGTCCTTTGTGTTGTCTGCACCCAAGTTAGGGACCCGACCTTTCTAGGGGACTTCATCCTTTACCGTTGAGTGGGGTCATAAGAACGGACTTTTTAAGGTACCTATCTCCTCGGACCACCCGATGTCGGGTACCCCAACGTTTCTCGACCTGTACTAACTCACTGACTTGTATGTGAATAAAGGACTCTGTGACGACTTGAGTGAATCAAGAAAATATAAAAAACACATCCACGGAAGTCAAAAGATATATTTGTTAGTACGGTAGACGTTTAGCCCTGTCAAATATAGGAAGAAAGGTTAACAATGCGGCAATAAAGAAAACGAAAAGAGTAACGTTGTCGACCTTGAAGGTCATGACACAATTTATTGTCACTACTCTCACCCGTATACTTCCCTTCCTCAGGTCAGCGAGTAGTACTTCACACTAGAACACGCAACAGTGAGTCAGCACGGACGGAGACGACAGAGCACCTACCATTGGACGGCCCGAGGAGACAGGTGTCCCCAAGAGGTCCGTTCTGATGACTTCACCCAACGGTCCGGGAGGAGGTCCCTAGAAGGGTTGGGTCCCTAACTTTGGTCCAAAGGGTGTAACGTCCTTCTAAGAAATGGCAGACTCGGCACTCCCTTCACTAGAATCAGCACACACTACTTCCACGAGAAATAGTTTAATTTCATGAAGGGGAAAAAAGATTATACTACTCCCAAAACCCCCAAAATAAAAATATTTTTTACCCACAACACAAACAGTTTACGAAAAGGGTGTATTGACTATGTTAGTGCACTAAAAAGAAGAAATCAGAAAACCATATTAATTAATGTAACGTATGAACCTTATTTAGGGTGAACAATTAACAGGTTGTTTGGTTAACAACATTAACCAAACGATTGTTCATCAACTCCTTAAAACGCAGACTCAAGTACCTGTTATAACCAGAAGTCAAAAGAAAAACATATGAACAAAATAGACCAAAATACACTATTATGACCGGAGTATTTTACTTTTCTCAAAGAAGATAAAACACCCCAACTATTGCACATTTTGACCACCACAAGGACAAAATTTATGAACCCTCCTAAGAAGTCACTCTGAGAGTCCCGGACCTCTAAAGTACAAGTCCTCTAAAATTTAATGTCTAAATTTCAAGTCAAAACAATTACCAGTATCCCAATATTCTGACGTAAAGTAGTAACAACTCAAAACCATTAAAACCAAAAGTAAGTAAACTCTTTACTCTGAAAAGGAGGTAAAATTACATTCGTAAATCACAATCTTCAAAGGGGAATCGTAACGAAATATACACATAAAATTATACATCATAAAAGTGAAGTATATCAAGATACATAAAAATTTTAAAAGGAAATCTGAAAAAGAAACTGGGTAAAGAAGATTTAACAACGTATATACTCGTATTTTAACTAGTATCACAAAAGGATTATCGGAAACTTACCGAAGTCCTAGGAGACACTCAAGACAAAATAAAGACTAAAACCACTAAACAAATAAGAGAGAAAAATAGACAGTTAGAACGACTTCCAAATAGTCAAAATGACTACAAACAACTTCATAGTCTAAAAACAAATAATTAAAGAGATGACGAAAAGACAAAATGTAAAACACCTAAAGACGACATATAATAAAGAAACGAAACGAAACCAAATAGAACGAGAAGATCAAAGAATCTGGTAACTAAAACTCTGGTAAAGAGACAATCAAAGGAAAAGTCGAACGAAATTGACGTAAAGTGTAAAACTATATAATATAAAAATGAGAGTAAGTGAAGATACATAAAAATTTTAAAGGAAACCTTGAAGTTGAAACTGGTGCCCAATAAATCCTAACCCAACGAATTGAACGTACACAAATCTCTAGAAGAGCAAAAATACAATACCTAAAGATCAAACTAATATAATACCGATCTCTTTTGCTAGACACACTGTAGATAATAAAATCTAAGCAACGTCAAACAAAACACCGGGACCTATACCATACAAAACTACAGATGAGTTGTCTGTTAACTTTTGCTCCATAGAAGACAACGATAACATACCTCACTGGATGACGACAGACATCCTAGGACAACCAACCGAGACCAAAAGTTTAGATATAGGAACGGTCATAAGACAGATCATCAAGATTGTCAACGATGTTCCCTTCATAACTTTAGTAGTTGACATTAACAACTAAAAGACAAAAAGGAAAGTCAGGACAGTCAAAAACGAAATACATAAAACTCCGGGACAAAAACCACGTATATTTAAATCAAAAATACTGAAGGACCACCTAACTAAGAAAATAGGAAAATATCGTAAGAAAAAACAAAGATCATTAATAGAAACGACACTTCAAAAATGAATTAATCTATTATATCGGTCAGGACGAAAAATTTTCGACTATAAGTATACCATATATAAAAAGATAGTAAAATAAAAATTGGAAGGATACAGTGACTTAAACTTCACTCAAAAATACAAAACAACATTTATCATCTATCAACTTATATACCTAAAAATTAAAAAAACAAATTAGGTGAGGAGGACAGAAACACAGACATATAAATCTGGTAAATATAAATTCCATTAGAAGGTAAATATAAATTCCATTAGAAAGTATACAATCTTGAATTTGAACGGTGAAATAATAAACAAAAGACAAACAAAGAATGATAACAAAGAGAAAACAACAGAAGAACCAATGAACGTGTTAAAAATCGTAAAGTATAAATAAATAAATATCACGAAAACTTATATAAAGAAACATATCAAAAGTAAAACCACCGAGATATATAATGTTCTATGTGTATACTGAACAATGTCTCACTTTCACATCAGTGAATCAGCACAGACTGAGAAACGTTGGGGTACTTGACATCGGGTGGTCCGAGGAGACAGGTACCTTAAGGGGTCTGTTCTTATGACCTCATCTAACGGTAAGAGAAGAGGTCTCCTAGAAGGGTTGGGTCCCTGACTTGCGTACAGAGGGTGTAACGTCTGTCTAAGAAGTGACAGACTCCGTGGTCCCTTCGGGTAATAATGTCTTATGACCATAGTCACAAAATGGTGAATTCCACTTTAAACTTTTGGAAAAAAGGTAAATCCAATTAAATGAAAGGAATTAAAATATATGGCATCAGGACTCGTAGTCTATTACGGTATTAAAAACAAAGTTATAAATGCATACCAAATATTTTGAGTGTTCTTTTTCCTACCAGACAAAACACATATAAAGGCTAGTAAGACAACAAGAAAGAAGGAAAGACTACAAGGTACTAAGGAAGAAAAAGTTAAAGAAAGGAAAGACTTCTAATAGGAAATCGGTTAAAAATTTCTATATAGACCTCCACTGTTTAATAAACAAAAGAAAATAGACTCTTACAGATTGAAAGTGGAATTAAAAAAAAAACCACCCCGATACGACCTAGAACCAACGACACGAGTCCGAAAGACATCAAGCCACTCACCTCGGATGAGAAGCAACACCTCTTGTTCGAAGAGTAACATCTTCGAAGAGAACAAAGTCTCGTACCCGAGATCCCGGGTGTCCGAGTTATCAATATCGTATACCGGAATCAACGAGGGGTCGTACACCTTAGAAGGGGTCGTACCTAACTTGGGCACAGGGAACGTAACTGTCCGACAAATAATTGGTGATCTGGTGATCCCTTCAGGAGAGGAATTAAAAACTTCCTATAAAAGCGGTCTACGTCTTAAACACCGACTGTCTTAAACACAAAAAAAAAATCATGGACTTTTTACATGGTTATGACAGTCCGCAGACATCCAAGTTTACTCTTTAGGTGACGACAAGTTTAACTGTAAGGGAATATCCACAGTAAAGAAAGACCGATAAAGTTATATAAAAGAAATAAAAATCAAAATTATTCAAATTAATACCATACAACACCATACATAAAGAAACTCACATGGGACAAACACCTACAACATGATAGAACCTAGATATCCAAATACATAGTAATTAGTTTTACTCTTAAAAGTCGGTAATAAAGAAGTTTATGAGAAAACCGAAAGGAAAAAAGAGAGAAAGACTCTTAGACTACTATACCTCCAACCTAGAAGAGAATAATAAGGTGTCCAGAGACAAGTAAAAAAGTCGGATAAAAAAAAGATCATAAAGTCAATTCAGGTCAGTGAGTTAACACAGGTTGAAAAACGTCGGGGTACTTGACGTCGTGTGATGGGAAGGGGCAGGTTAAGGGTCTCGAACGAGTGTGAGTACAGGTAACTCAGTCATTACGGTAGGTCGGTAGAGTAGGAGACAACAAGGGAAGAAGAGGACGGAAGTTAGAAAGGGTCGTAGTCACAGAAAAGATTACTCAGTCAAGAAACGTAGTCCAACTGTTTTATAACATCGAAGTCGAAGTCGTAGTCAGGAAGGTTACTTATAAGTCCTGACTAAAGGAAATCCTACCTGACCAACCTAGAGGAACGTCAGGTTCCCTGAGAGTTCTCAGAACCGGTTGTGGTGTCAAGTTTTCGTAGTTAAGAAGTCGTGAGTCGAAAGAAATACCAGGTTAAGAGTGTAGGTATGTACTTATGACTTTTTTGGTATCGAAACTGATTTATCTGGAAACAACCGTTTCATTACAGAGACGAAAAATTATACGACAGATCCAAGTAGTATCGAAAAGAGGGTTCCTCATTCGCAGAAAATTAAAGTACCGACATCAGTAGTAGACGTCACTAAAGTCTCGGGTTCTTTTATTTCAGACAGTGACAAAGGTAACAAAAGGGTAAATAAACGGTACTTCACTACCCTGACCTACTGTACTAGAATCAAAGAACTTACAACTAAAAATTCGGTTGAAAAAATGAGAGGAGAAAGTGGAAGTGGTTCTCCGAGAAATCAAGGAGAAACGAAAGACGTCATTCCCACAACAGTAGACGTATAGACTCCAATAACTATAAAGAGGAACGTTAGAACTAAGGACGAACACGAAGTAGGTCGGACCATAAAACGTACTACATGAGACTTATATTCAATTTATTTGTCCCACTGTTATATGTTGGAACTGAATGAAGAAAGGGTTAAACCTTGGTCAGACAACAAGGTATAGCCCAAGATTGACAACGAAGAACTGGATGAATATATCTAAAGATGTCCTCCGTCCAATCCACCAGACCATAGGGGTAGAGAACTTCTTAAAAGGTCAAACAACACTAGGTGTGTCAGTTTCCGAAATCGTATCAGCTATTTCGTCTTCATCTACAAAAAGACCTTGAGAGAACGAAAAAACTACTGTGTCACCTACAACCTTTAAACTAGAGACCAAGGAGACGGAAAAAATTTAGGTCGAACTTGTAGACCTTCAAGTGCCAAGTACATAACGACTTCGAACCGAACCTCTTAAAACTCGTAATGAAACGATATCACACTGTACTCACGTTAACACGTCATCAAACTTGTAAGTAACCGTAGCGGGAAGAAACCCTAACCTTACTTTTGACTGGAAAACGTCATGACACCGGTGACGACTCAAAAGGTTTAAACGACCGCATAACTCACGTCGCGAAAGTGTCGTAGTAGAAAATCCTAAACTTTGTCGAGTCGACCTTAAGGTAGTGGAGATGATCGAAACAAGTACCACCACGAAGGATTCCGGGTGAATTGAAGTGTAAGGTCCTACAGACCGAGATCCACTCACTAGCGTGGCAGTACCAATAGACCCAGTAATTTTATTAAAAACATATCAAGAAGACACATAAGAACGGTGGAGAAGAATTATAGAAGACGAAGACAATCCAGGTATGGTAAAGACAGGAAATAACACGGGTAAAAACGTACTTTATAGGGGAACTATAGAGATTAAAAGAACCTCTCTAGAGTTCAAAAAGGGTAAGATAATAAATCTACCCATTTATTATTAGTTGTTTAGACAACTAGAGAGAGTTCAACGACTAAAATAGGAGGTGGTAGAGATGAGGTCGGGTAGGTCGTTCAAAATTCAAAGACAATCACATAAAAGTCAAGACATGAAAGGTAAACTAAAAAATAATGAATTAAAGAAACGACCACAAAATATAAAGAAATAAATATTGACTAACAACTTCGTGAAAATACCGCCGAAGAAATTTCGGGAACGGTCTTATACAGTGGTAATCTGAATAGAGACGGAACGACAGTAAACTAACAGAAAAGAGTCCATTCAACAATACAAAGACTAAAGAGTATACCATCCACCAAAAGTTTTAATATAAGATCTCAGAAAGGACCACCGAGTCACCATTTCTTAGACGGACGGTTACTTCCCCTGTACCCAAACTAGAGACCAGACCCTTTTAGGGTGTACGAAGTCTCGTTGATTCGGGCACACGGTGTTAATAACTCGGACGCTAGACCTCGGACCCTTGACGTTGATGGTTTCGGCCACGCGGGATCTCGGGCACGAGACGTTGTCCTCTTCGGTGATGTTCCTCTGACTTGTGGCGAGGATCTTTCTTCGGGGACGAACGGTGTTGATCTCTTTTCGGCTGTGTCGTTGCTTTTGGGTCGTGCCAGTTTTTATTCGTTATGTATAGTTATTTACACTAAATTTTAACGTATGCTCTGTATATCAGATAATATACTCTTCTGACTAAGAAAACAATTCAAAAAATAACATATAATATCAACTAAATGTTACAAGACAATCAAAGTTCACATGTCGTTTCACTAAATCAATATGTATAAGTATATAAATAAGAACAAGTCTAAGAAAAGGGTATGTCCAATAATATCTCATCTCAAGGGACGCGACATGTCCTCCAGGAACACTGATCGGTAAAATGTATGTCATCACACAAATACAATTAGGGTTGGAGGATTAAATGGGGAGAAGGGAGGAAAAGGGAAACCATTGACATTCAAACAAAAGACACTCAGACAAAAACAAAAGACTTACTCAAGTAAACCTAGTAGAAAAATCTAAGGTGTATACTATAGGACACTATAAACAGAAAGATACAGACTGAATGAACTAAATCACACTATTAGAGATCCAGATAGGGATAGCGAATGTTTACCGTAATAAAGTAAGAAAAAACTTTTATGAAACTAAATAAATAAAAACCAACACGGCCCAGAAGTAACGAAGTGTCCGAAAAGAGGTCACCGACGCTCGCCCCCGATGAGACCAACGTCTCGTGTCTGAGGACCCGAGACCTCGTATCCGAGTCATCAACACCGTGTACCCGAATCAACGAAGTCCCGTATACCCTAGAAGGCCCTAGTCCCTGACTTGGACGTAGAGAACGTAACCGTCCGTCCAAGAAATGGTGACTCGGTGTCCCTTCGGGATAAAGTAGAGGTTACCGACTCATTATAAGGTGGTGTGTATACACGGTGCAGAAGAGACAAGCAAGTAGTCAGACACCTGTGAGTGTAGTGAAGGTACAGAACCGATGATATTTATCACGACGTCACTTATAACCCTACGTACATAGAAAAGATTAATGTCAAAATATACCTATATACGGATCCTCACCTTAACGACCTAGTGTACCATAAACATAAAAATCAAAAAATTCCTTAGAGTATGATAAGACCTATTACCGACATGGTTAAACGTAAGGGTGGTTGTCGTATCCTACCCAGGGAAAGGAGGTGTGGAGAGATCGTAAAAAATAAACATATGAAAAATTAATACCGGGAAGACTAGTTTGACCATGGAGTTACATCAAAACTAATAATAAAAGAGATTATTAATCGAGTTAACCATTTCTTAGACGGACGCTACGTCGTCTGGACCCAAGCTAGGGACCCAGTTCTTCTAGGGGACCTCTTCCTTTACCGTTGAATGAGGTTATAAAGACGGACCTTTTAGGGTACCTGTTTCCTCGGACCTCCTGATATCAGGTATCCCAGTGTCTTCTCGACCTGTGCTGAATCGTTGCTTTGTTGTTATTAATCACTACAACTCATAGAAAAGTACACGAAAAACCGGTAGACATACTTCTTCTGCGACTAAGAATAAATCTACAAGATAAAATCGTCTGCTAGTGGAACAAATCCAAACCATATTCCACGATCAAATGAAGACACCAAGGTTACTGTCAAATTAAAAGGTCGTGAAACACCATAATAAGAGCAAAAGAATCAAATTGAGTACGACAGTCCGAGGGTAACCAGGGACGAGAACGATGACCTTCCGACTCCTCAAAGAGATTCGAATAGTCGGACAACAGAGACTCACCCCCTTCCCTCAGATTCCGGGTGTCCCTGTTTCTCCGGAAGGACAGACACACCGTCCAAGACAGGACGAACACCCCACGTCTCTCGCGGAGGGGTCAATGCGCGAACAAAACCATCCTAAAGGAACAGGACGATAAAGACCTATCCCTCTGTGTAGAGTCCGGATGCTCTTCATTTGTGAAGAAGACCGGAAAATAAGTATCACCTGAGGGTCAGACGGAGGGACCATCCACCATGACTCGAAAAGTATCCCTCCGTAATCCTACTTGGGAGAGCAGGTTACCACACTTAGGGGCACTGTACGCACCTTCTGAGTATACCAAGAACCACTACAATGTGGACATCTTTGGGACGGTCTGACCTGACTTCTCATATCTCTCTTATGTTTTAATTTACTTATGGTTTGTCTTCTCCGACAGCCTGGGGATTTTAGGATGTCCGTTCGTTACCCTCGGGTATTCTGATGAGTACACAATTGGAAATTCTTTTTCCTTCCTACTGAGACTCCCCTCTCGGTGATCGAGTTTCCCTACTCGGAACGTAGTGTCTCCTAATCAGGGTCTGGTACTTTGTTTGTCAGATGTACCACCCCGACTCGTTTCTCCAGAAGAGACAATGGGAGTGCACAGGAACACGGGAGGGACAGAGGCCTGGGGACGTTGGTAGGGGAGCCTCCCGACTTTCGTAGGTGGAGCGTCTGAGAGGTGGGTGGTTGGGGTCATGGAGACACAAGTGTCTAGAGAACGAAGGGAGGACAGAGGATTCGGGTGGAAGGGACCGTGGGTCGGAGGACGACCCGAGGAGTCGACAGTAGACAAGGTAGGCACGAAGGACGACCTACCCCCATCCCTCCCGTGACACAGAATCCTCTGTCCTCTGGGACAGGAGGCACTGGAACGGACTCCGGAAGATTATGGCGTACATGATTAAAAAGAAAAGGTACCGGCCAACTAACCTAATTGTCACCGATGACAGATACCTAGAATAATTCGTTCCACGGGGTGCCAGAAGTACAAGATAAGATCTACCCAATAGGTAAAAGGGTCAGGGGATAATCCTTAGGAAACAACAAACTTAAGTACGAACGAAAAATATCTAGGTATTTTCTGGTCCCACTTTTGACGGGTAATGACAGAGTTTATTCCATTTTTTCTCCAATGTTAACCCACAACGGAATCATTGTGTTATTTCCTTATGTTTACGAACAAAGGTTACCCTACCAGTAAACGGACAAGGATATGCCCGAACCGATATTCAACTCTCGTTTGTAACACAAAATCGATGAGTAAAGACACACTGTTGGTGAGTTGCATATCAAAGAATACTCACTTCACTTCTTAAAAAGTATGACAAATGTGGTACTTCTACTTGGAGGGTGAGTGCACAGAGATCGACGAGCGCGATTGTCTAGCACACACAGGGAGGTACAATCTCTTTCGAATGAAGAAAACGGAACTGGAACCTTTCACAGATCAAGGTCCTCCTTATACACATACAACCTCTCCTCTTCCTTCCTATAGAGAATTTTTAAATAAATTCTATTAAAGAGAGAAGAAGGGGTAGTGTCAGAGATACAAATAGTCACTTAAGCAACAAAAACAATCAGAGAGTCAGTAGAGACTGAGAAACGTTGGGGCACCTGACTTCGGGTAGTCCGGGGAGACAGGTACCTTAAGAGGTCCGTTCTTATGACCTCACCCATATCGGTAAGGGAAGAGGTCCCCTAGAAAGACTGGGTCCTAGTTTGGACCCAGAGGACGTAACGTCCGTGTAAGAAATGACAGACTCAGTCGTCCTCTGTCTCCTTATTAAACTTCAAGTACCTGGGATTCTTCCCCAAATACCACACCAAAATAAAGTAGAATGAAAACCTCTCTACACCCGGACCGTCTATCAATTACTCATCTAAGAATCGATCTTATTTCTTTTTTTAGGAGAACATTACACTTAAAATAAACAGAGAGAACACTCGGTTGTACACCACCTTCCACCGGACTAGTCCTGACAGGTCTTCGTTGTCCCTTTTTCGGAGCACAAAGTATGTCAGAACCGATGGACACAAATGGTCCTTATTTCGTTCTCCTGCTTTGACGGTCTAGTGGGTCGTTCTCTGGGTCACTCTCGACCTTCGGACCGGACAGTGTTGATCTCCCGTTCAAGAAAGTTAGAACACGTAGGGTTGTGATTCATGGAGGAAGGTATTTGTGTATTTAGGTAAAAGAGTAGTTCCAGTATTGACAGGAACCTTATCCCGAAGAGGCACTTCTTCTGCAGTCTCTACGACCGAATCCTGGACGCCACGACTGACGAGTGACACGTAGACCCGACCTCTTTACAAGCCCTTAGTGCTAGTAAATGTCAAGTTCCCCGACCCCAACGAAAAATCCAATTCCTTCCGTATACAGACATAGAACCTAGGAAGACAGAGAAAAGAAGAGGGGCAGAGGGGTGGGAGGGGTATTAATTTGATTATATCACTCCTCTTTGGAAATTTACGACTGGAACCTTTTCCTTTACTTAAAGGAGAGTAAAGAACCTTTTCCTTACTCTCGATCCGGACCGTCTTCGCGTTCAACAATGTTTGTTCGGGACTCCGGGGACGACAGGGAGCAGGCGTTAGATAGTCCCATTTAATTCCCGGGGACGAACGGAGAAACTTGATCCTTTCACCGAAACCGACTCGTCCCTCCTACAAGAACCCGTCTCCTCTCTTCCACCGTTTCAACAAGGGAGTCGTCACCCACGACCGAACTGGTGTTATTTTCCGTGTCAGTTCCACACACCTAGTGTCAGGCCCCGGAACCCGTAACCCGTCCCCGAAAATCTCTACGGGACCCGTGTCATCTTTTCTCGAACCCGACCTCCGAGACTCAGGAAGGGGAGTAAAGGGACGATGAGACACTCCAGTGAAGACGTCCTTGACTCTACCAGGGAACACTCGTGACCGAGGTATCCCTCCGGGGTGGGACAGAAGAGACCACTGTGGAAAGTGTGTCTGTGCCCCGTTCTGGGGTGGGACTGACGGACAACAACCGACTCACCGGACCCAGTGAGACTCAACACGACAGTCTTCATTTCTGTGTTCGTAGCGCCGAACGTTTCCTCCATAAGTACGACGAGACTTTCTTCTTCCCGGGGTGGTCGGTTACCTTCTCGTTCGCCTTCTTATGATCTCGGGTCATCGATACACTGACGTTCCTAGGTCGAAATTTTTCGTCTGTCTCTACTACCGTCAACCTAATACTTCTGACAACATCACTACCTTACTCTTTCAGTGTTCGCCTTATCTTTCCGTGTTGATCTCCTTTCTGCATACGTGTGGAACGGACACGTACACACCATCCTTCTTTCCTCTACTCCGTCCTTTTGTCTTCTAACTGTCCGATTTAAGAATGAAGAGAAAGTAACTGGAGACACTCAACCGCACCGATATGTATACACAGACGTACGTACACACATGTATATACACACACAAAATCCAGTCCGTCACTCCCCAATTCCTTTCACTCCGGTCTGTCTGACCTCAAGGTGGACAGTCGATCCACTGGTGACCCCGAAACGTGTACTACAAAAAAGACGGACCCTCTGAGCGGGTGACGAGGACCGGACCGATTGAGGATAGTCATTAAGTGCAGAGCCAAACGTCAAACCTTCGGAAGGGGGTACGGATGAGGGTGGAGACCCAATTTTTTCTATGAGGAACCGGCGGACGTAGGACCGGAGAGGGGTGTACAGTGCGACGAGTACGACAGGACACTCCCGGGAGAGTGTGTGTATGGAAAGCTACTTCGTTTTACACGCATATGTCTCTCTTCTTCGAATACGTTTCGTTGACGTGATAAATTTATTATTATTAAGCCACTTGTAGACACATGAACGTGGGTTAAATTCTTATCCTATAAAGATCAACGAGTCTTATATGGGAATCCAGGGACCTCCGAATCTCCAATTTCGCAGACGGAGGTTACACCCTCTAAGCCCAAACTAGGGACCCAACCCTTCTAGGGGACCTCTTCCTTTACCGTTAGGTGAGGTCATAAGAACGGACCTCTTAGGGTACCTGTCTCTTCGGATCATCCAATGTCAGGTGTCCCAGCGTTTCTCAACCTGTGTTGACTCGCTGAAGTGGAAGTGGAAGGAAAGAGTGAGGGGACGGTCTTTGTTGGTAAGAAGACTGAAACCACTATTTGTAGGAACGAGAAGAAATAATCACATAAATTACTTGAAATATAATAACGTTAAAATAACGCACACAAGACACTACGAGTGAGAGATACTTCCAAAACCTTAAGTGGATACCACTACTTACAGTGATAGATGTTAAGTAAGTAAAAGTGACAATCCTTTAAAATAAGGTAGAATACATACATCATGTTTAATAAATAAAAAAACACGATTATAAGTATACCCAACAAAAGTGAAAAAAGGACAACGAGCAGCACGAGGGTCCTTGACATACCCTATGTACCCTTTCTTAAAGAAATCACACAGACACAACGTACTTTATATATATAAATATCCTCTCTTCTGAGACCCAACGTCCCAAACGTGTAAAGTGGAGAAGATCCTTTACGATTGGACAAGGTGGTCGTCACTCAGTCTTAAGGGTAACTAGTTCAAGGACAACAAGTTGTAATGGTTGTGACATAACGGTTTGAAAATTTGTAAACAGCTAGACTTCCATTATAGCATAGGTTAACACCAAAACTAAACGTAAAGAAAATAGTCATCGTATCACCTTGTAGAAAAGTATAAAATAATAGGTAAGTCCAAAAGAGAAAATACTGAAGTATTTTTATAAGAGTTCAGAGAACGTGTAAAAGGGTAACTTAAAAGAAAAGAATAACTAAAAACATTACCTCGACGAGTCTGGTCCGAGTACTCTTGGTTGACACGGGTAGAGAAGGGAGATGTGAGTCTCTGGAGTACAAGAGTACAACCACCGAACTTTAGTCGGTTCTCCCGGTCAATCAATTTTGATTATTCATTATTGGAGTCTACATGTCTACTGTGGTGGGAATACCGTCTTCCGCTTCTCCTTGATTTCTCGGAGAACTACTTCCACTTTCTCCTCTTTCTTTTTCGACCGAATTTTGTTGTAAGTTTTTTACTTGTAATACCGTACACCAGGGTAGTGAAGTACCGTTTATCTACCCCCGTTGTTACCCTTGTCACTGTCTGAAATAAAAGGACCCGAGGTTTTAGTGACATCTACCACTGATGTCGGTACTTTAATTTTCATCGAACGAGGAACCTTCTTTTCTATACTGGTTGGATCTGTTGTATAATTTGTCGTCTCTGTAATGAAACAGTTGTTTCATGTAGATCATGTGGATCATGTTGATCCTGTGGATCAGTTTCGATGCCAAAAAGAGGTCACCAGTACATACCTACACTCTCAACCTGGTATTTCTTTCGACTCACGACTTCTGAACTACGAAAACTTGACACCACAACCTTTTCTGAGAACTCTCAGGGGACCTGACGTTCCTCTAGGTTGGTCCGGTAGGATTTCCTTTAGTCAGGACTTATAAGTAACCTTCGTGACTACGACTTCGACTTTGAGGTTATGAAACCGGTACACTACGCTTCTCGACTGAGTGACCTTTTCCGGGACTACGACCCTTTCTAACTTCCGTCCTCCTCTTCCCCTGTTGGCTCCTACTCTTCCAACCTACCGTGGCGACTAAACTGTCTGTACTCAAACTCGTTCGAGACCCTCGACTACTACCTGTCCCCTCCGACCACAGGTACCCCAGACTCAGGTGAGTCTCAGTCTGTGTTGACTCGCTGACTTGACTTAATTAGACATATTTATTAGATAAATAGTTAATTGAACAGACTACCAAAATCGTAGGGAACTAAAAAAAAAAAAAAAACGGACTTAGTCAATAATGGTACCACGATTTTTTTACCACCAAAAATTGAGATCTAGTAAGGAACATTTCTTTTTGTAAGTAGGCAAGTAAGTAAACGATTGAAAACCATTATAATACTATGACACATAAGATAAAAATAAACAACAGAATATTAGATAACGACAGCAAAAAGTAAAAGTGAGAGTCTAATCGAGCCCAAAACGGTCACCCTCGGAGAAGTGAGACTTGTGACACAGGAAGTAGTACGGATTACTCAAAAGTTCGTGAAAGAACGAAAGACCATGTTCTTTTACATGGTGTTACATGAAAAGGACGAAGTCAGAACCTAAATCGGTAAAACCGGTCTTAAACAAACCAACCAATAAAACTTCTTCCCTATTCCCATCTTCCCTCTCGAAATAGTTAAATTAAAACAATTAAAAAGGACCAAATTGATAGGAGTAAGAAGAATACATGAAAACTGAAAGATATAAAAACATCCTATAATAAGTAAAGTAAATCTTAAAATTTAAAAGTGTACATTGTTTTGATAAGTAGATAATAAAATTTTTTATAGGGGACACAAACATCAATAATGGGAAAAACAAGACATGAAAGACAGTACGAATGAAAACATAATTATGAACAGAAAAAAGGAACTCCTCATAACACTCTATACAGAAAAAAAGAATTAAACAAATAAATAACTTCCTATTAACGAAATGTCTTAAAACAACAAAAGACAGTTTGGAGTTGTACTTAGTCGCTATCCATATGTATGTAGGGGAGGGCAAACTTAGAGGGAGGTTGAGGGTGGGGTGAGGTGGGACGATCTAACTATGTCTCGGGAACAAACTCAAAGGACTCGGTATGTCGTTTAAGGAAAACCGATAGATAAAATGTATACCATTACATTCAAAGGTGAAAAGTAAAAATGTTACTGAACAAAACGAAAACAATTAGAAGTGACAAAATACATGAACTAGAGACAGGACTGTCAATAATGATCAAAGACAGAACAAAGAAAGAAACCGAAACGACAAAAAGGTTGAAAAATTTAACTCACGAATCGAGCAAACAAGAATTAGAATGAAAAAGTTTTTACGTAAATTACGATATTAAAAGGGAGACTTTTACCTAAAAAAACGTTCGACACAAAAGTAAAAAATCACAATTCATAGGGAGTTAAAGAAAAAAAAATTTGGTTCCTAATATAAATAAAGGTTCTTAACACTGTAATTTTTTTTTTTTGGAGAGAATAGGACCAAAATTAACAAAACGTAACACGAAGTCTTGGTGTGAGGCACACCTCAGACAGGAAATTGTGACACGCAAAGGATCGCGCACCAGTTCCAAATATGCGCAGGGCAAACACGAGATTAAGTCTCACGAGGTCGACAGACAACCCGAACCCCAGGAGAGATATATAGACAAATAATATGACAAGAGTAGAACTACACACACTAAGAAAAGAAACAGACGAACTAGATAGTCAAAGACTTTACCGTTCAATTTTATAACCAGGTAGAGACATGTCAACGTTAAAACAAGTGACACCGAAATACATAGAACAATGATAGTACCATCACCGTATATAAAAGTACTCACACTATACATATAAAATAAAAAGGAAATTCATCAAGTGTTATGGAATTAAAACGGATTGTAAAATAGGATTTAAGATAAAACACTCTATGGTATAAAGTGACAAAGGTTCAGTTCGTAGAAAGGTGTAAATTGGAGAGATTTAACTCAACGAAGAATGTGAACGACAGTGTCTTTCTCGTCTACACTGGGTCAACAGTAACGAACATAAATACACGTGTAGTACTATCGACGAGAAGAACAGTTTTGAAGTCAGTTGAATACATGTGGAAACCGTGATATTGCACAACTCAAATTAACGACACAATATTAAACGATCACTTTATTACTTTTCAATATTATCTACGTCTTTCTGTACCTTTATCCATTATGTAAGTTATAAATTTTCTGACAGTAACCTTTTTACTGACTTTAAGATTTAATAATACGTTTCGTTATTAGTGTACGAAACACCTTGGCCTCTTAACTTCTATGTTCATCTACTCCACATAAAGAAAACAATGATTCTGAATACGTCTTCCCGACGGATAATAGTGGTTCACGAGGTCAGTCTCCCTTCTATGAAACAATCTAAAGAACCTTACCTACTTCTTTTAATTTTTGTTCACCGTCTTTACTTCGTTGACTGTTTGTTGATTGGAGTTTTTATATGTTCGTTGAATACGTCGAGTTAAGGTCTTTTTATTTGCTGGGTTAGTTTTTTACCCGGTTTCTTGATTTATCTGTAAAGAGGTTTCTTCTGTATGCCTACCGATTGTTTGTGTACTTTTCTACGAGTTGTAGTGAGTAATAATCTCTTTACGTTTAGTTTTGGTGTTACTCCATGGTGAAGTGTGGTCAGTCTTACCGACGCTAGGTTTTTAGACGTTCGTTATTTACGACCTCTCCCACACCTCTTTTCCCTTGGGAGGATGTGACAACCACCCTTACGTTTGATCATGTCGGTGATACCTCTTGTCACACCTCTAAGGAATTTTTTAACGTTTATCTTGATGGAATACTGGGTCGTTAGGGTGACGACCCGTATGTGTGGCTCCTTTGGTCTTAACTTTCTCTGTGTACATGGGGTTACAAGTAGCGTCGTGACAAATATTATCGGTCCTGTACCTTTGTTGGATCTACAGGTAGTCGTCTACTTATCGATTCTTTCGACTCCATGTATATGTGTTACCTCATAATAAGTCGGCAATTTTTCTTAAGTAACCTTAGTCAAGACTACTCTACCTACTTTGACCTCGGCTAATATGTCTCACTTCATTCGGTCTTTCTTTTTGTGGTTATGTCATATGATTGTGTATATATACCTTAAATCCTTCTACCGTTACTGCTGGGACATACGTTCTGTCCTTTTTTCTGTGTCTACACATATGGTCTGAAAACCTGAGTCTCCNACCGTAAGATTGTACATATGATAGTACATTCTTAACTTAGCGGTCAGATACAGACTGCGTCCTATGTCGTACGAACCCCGACCATGTACCCCTATTGGGTCTCTCTACAATACCCCTCCCTCCACCCTCCCCCCAAGTACAAACCCTTGCGTACATTCTTAATTTCTAAAATTTTAAATTTTTTATTTTTTGATTTTTTTTTTTCAATTATTATTTTCAAAAGGTACCGGATTCCTTTTTTTTTTTTTTTGTTCACCGTCCGTACCGTATAACTATACAGTACATCCTGAAATCAGTTCTACAGTATATAGCTAAAACAGTCCTTTAAGGACGACTGAACTAGACTTCGATAAATTGAAGGCCATTGTGTGCAAAGTCACCGAAGCGTCCACCATGATCACCATTTCTTGGGTGGACGGTTACCTCTAATTCTCTAAACCCAAACTAGGGACCCAGCTCTTCTAGGGGACTTCCTCCCGTACCGTTGGGTAAGGTCATAAGCACGGACCTCTTAGGGTACCTGTCTCCTCCGACCGTCCAATACCAGATACGTCTCAACCTGTGCTGACTTCGCTGAACCGTACGTACATTGTGCAAAGTCCGAAGCGACCACCGAGTCACCATTTCTTCGGTGGAGGTCACGTCCTCTGAGTCCAAACTGGGAACCCGGTCCTTCTAGGGACATCTTCGTTTACGTTGGGTGAGATCATAAGAACGGACCTCTTAGGGTACCTATCTCCTAGGATCGTCTGATGTCAGGAACCCCAACGTTTTCTCGACCTACACTAAACTGCTGATTTGTTGTCGTTGTGCAAAGTCAACCCTTTTGTTACACTTCGATACTTAATGTAGTTTATTTATGATTACTTTGGGACTACGAAAGTACCTCGGTGACGATTGTAACGGAACAATACTCGTGTCCAATATTTTTCATGACGCAGTGATACTTATTGAACGATAAGTATTGAACGATAAGCAACGATACTTATTGATGGGTTTAGTTTTCGTTATTGATTCTCACTCTACGAAGGGGTTTATACGATGACACGAACGTGATTTCTCTTTTCATCCTGTACTCCATTTGACTGTCGTCCGATTGAATCCCTTGGACCTTATCCACAGATCCGTTGGGCTCGTTGATTGGTTCATGCAGACAAAACTACGTAGACTAGTCGATTTTTGATTTGAGTGACTTTTCACTTAACTCAACCAACAAAAAAGGTACTCCGTACTGGTCTCATACTGGGGAACTACTAAGGTAGTTGTTTGACAAATTCTAAACGAACTTCTTCCTTTTACTAAAGACAAACAATAGGTTTTTGGAAGGTGACCGTTCAAGACCATTCTGACATTTTCGTGAGTAGTTGAACGTCTAACTGCAGTCACAGAACCTTCTTTTCTCTCTGGTCATGGTTTCTCTTCTCACCCCGTGAGAACGTGTCACAAAGTAGTGTTTAGATAATAACAGGGTCTCCTGCACGATCACATGCATTTTCGAACTCATTGACTTACTTTTTCATTAAGTCTTCTCAATATGAGCCTACACTTTTTCAAAATTAAAAGGAAAAATACATACTTGTTCCCACTATATACTATTTTTAGACATAGATTCATCCAGATTTGCTTAAAAAGTAAAATTAAAATAAACAAATAGAAAACCGGTATGACACACCGTGCACCCTAGGTCAAGGGGTTCGTCTCGAGTTTGGGGATAGAGGACTAACCTCCATACCTCAAATTGGTGACCTGGGGGTCCCTTCAGGGTTCTCAATAAAATTATATCTATAATTTTTAACACACTATTCTTTCTTAACAAAGTAATAAATCGACCATCCCTAAAAAGAAAGAATTAATGTGTATTTTATCATATTGTCTACTTTGGAGTCTATGTTACATTCATAATGTCAATAAGGTATTCGAAAAACAATCTGCAGATAAAAGTACCCTACCGATAAACGTGGAAAATACAAGTTAAGAAGACACAGAGAAACAAAATTTTCAAAGAAGACCTCTGGTGTATAACAACCTATGACAAAACAGTAACAAAATGAGAGTCGGAAAATTAACAACCTAAATTGTGAAAAATATATAAAACATTAATAAAGACACATGAACAAAGTATAAAGAAGAATGGAAAAAAAGGTAACTTATGTAACAAAAGAAAGTAACTAAATTCGAATGTTGACAATAAAATGAATATGAGTACTCCGTTAACGGAATTTTAGGTTTATGGACAAATAAATGGAGAGGACAAAAGAATTCGTATAATTATATATGTAGAAAGGAGATTGTTACATTCATGTAATCTACAAGTGTTACGAAAGTTACAAAAGAAGAACAAGGAGGTCAGGAACAGTACAACTGCAACAAATCTTAGAGTCAAGAATCAACGGTATTTATGCAAAAGAAGAGAAACCACAATATGAAGAAAGGAGGGAGAGATGGAGGGAAGGAAGAAGGGACGCAGGGAAAGACGGACGAAAGGAAAGAGAATGAAATTAAAAAGGTACAGAAGGAAAGAAAAAAGATAGGGAGTAAAGAAAGATTTTGTTTCTGTCACAAACGACTACATAAACTCTTAGGATAACGGGTGTAGAAGACATCGTACGAAGACTTAAAGAAAGAGAAGAATAAAGATATAAAAGAGATTTTGATAAGAGTACTTTACCAATCTATTGTAGTGATTGACTTACCTATCTTTAAAGTCGTTTGAGACTCTCTATCCCCAGAAGGGACAACCGAGTCTGCCATCTCTTATGTGAACGTTACACCTCTCGACCTAAGTTATAGACCCAACCCTTCTAGGGGACCTCCTCCCGTACCGTTGGGTGAGGTGATAGGAACGGACCTCTTAGGGTTCTTGTCTCCTCGGACCGCCCGATGTCAGGTACCCCAGCGTTTCTCAACCTGTACTGAATTGTTGATTTGTTGTTAAGAGTAATACCTCAAAAAACTTAGAGACTCACTTTTGGACTCCGGGATAGATACGAAGTCGTATAAAAATCGTATATAGGAATCCAAAAGTACTTTTTAACCGACCTCTAATTTTAAGATCAAAGCTTTTTTTTGGGAAGATCAAAGTTTAAAGAAAAAGAATTTATGAAATTTTATAAAAAACTAACGGAACAACGAAGGTCACAACGAAAACTTTCCAAATTTCGATTATACTAACAACAACAACAACGACAACAAATGAGTGATTCAGTATTGACTAAGAAACGTTAGGGTACCTGACGTCGTACGGTCCGAAGGTACAGGGAGTGATAGAAGGTCTCAAACGAGTTTAAGTACAGGAAACTCAACCACTACGATAGATTGGTAGAGTTGGGGACGGAGGGGGAAGAGGAAAACGGAAGTTAGAAAGGGTCGTAGTTGCAGAAAAGGTCACTCAGTCGAGAAGTGTAATCCACCGGTCTCAAAACTTCGAAGTCGAAATCGTTGTGAGGAAGATTACTCATAAGTCCCAACCAAAGGAAATCCTAACTGACCAAACTAGAACGTCAGTTTCCCTGAGAGTTCTCAGAAGAGGTCGTGGTGTTAAGTTTTCATAGTTAAAAAACCACGAGTCGGAAGAAGATACATTCACAAGAGACCTTCGAAAGTCTTAAAAGAGAACAGAGATTAAAAGAATTCACAGTGACATCACTCTCACTCACACAGAAATAGAAAAGACAAACTGCGAAATACTCGGGGAAGTTAGACTTCAGAAATAAAGACCCTCTAAATAGAAATGGAAATAAGTCTAGAGAGAGAGAGAGAAAACCTCCTAAGGTAGTGGAGGAAGAGACCTACAACCATGAAGATATAGATAGGAGGTATAGAAAACCGAAAGAAGATATCAACAAAAAAAAGGAAAGTTATAAATAAATACATATACCGACACGGTTCAGAGGTAACACCGAACACCCTAGATCAAGGGACTGGTCCCTAACTTGGACCCATGGGACGTGCCCCTTGTACCTCAGAATCGGCGACCTGGTGGTCCCTTTGGGTAAAAATATCAAAATTTACGAAATAAGAAACGACAGAACACTTTACAAGAGTTGGAAAAGAAAGTCAGAGGACTGGACGAGGAGTCGAGAGGTCGTACCATATTCCGGGTCATACTATCTGTAAAACCATCAAAGGTTTGTTGTAAAAGGTACTTTTTTGACGTCACTCATCGGACGTGGTGAAGTGTACACACTTCCCTACAGACATCCTATTGGTGGTGGAAGTCTAACCTGTACGACTCAGTTCTCGTAGACTAAAACAGTACAGACTATTAATTTAACGAGAGGTATCCCCACCTGGTCAAATATGAGATTGTCGTTACCCGTTCTCGGGGTCGGAGTCTGTTTCATAGAGTGTAAAATTTTTCTAAAACGGTTAGACTATGCACTTTTATCGAGAATCACACCAATATTAAACGTAAAGAGAGCTATACTACAATTCGTACAAAGGTCTTAAAAACATAAAAAAATTACTTGTAAGATTACCACCACCAAATCAACGAGTCAGACAGACTGAGAACGTCGGGGCACCTGACATCGGGTGATCCGAGGAGACAGGTACCTTAAGAGGTCCGTGTTTATGACCTCACCCAACGGTTCGGGAGGAGGTCCTTAGAATGACTGGTCCTTAGCTTGAGAGACAGGACGTAACGCCCGTCTAAGAAATGACTAACTCGGTGGTCCCTTCGGGAAGTGGAAATGTGTAAATCTTGACTTAATAACCAGAATAAGTACTATTAAGAATCTTCAATAAAAATGTAATCTTCCTAATCGAGAGACCAGACAAGCTCTATGTCACAAAGGAGGTCCAATAAACAGAAAACTATGACGAGTCTCATAAAAAAATTAAGAGAATATCTGTGTAAACAGTTAGAAAAGAAAGTACATGAAATCTAAAACTCAGTACCATTCTTTCCGAAAAGAAGGAAGTTTCAAAATTTTTCTTAGAAGGTTTTTACGAAAGAAAACCTTGTAAAAACAAGGTAAAAATTATAACATCAGAAACTAGACAAACCTTAAAAAAAGACCAAATTACCTAGTTCATGTCTGTATGATTAAAATAAAGTTTTACCCATGGTTCAACAGTGGTTTAGTAAATAATTTTTTAGGTAGAAGGAAGTAAGAAACTCTAAGATGGGATACAACGTACGAGAAAGACTTAGGTAGTGATCTAAAATTTTAGATAAGGTAACTAGGTGGACTTACAGGTACTTAGTTATGGTATGAGAATCAGTGACTCCGAAATCTTTTTAAAATTATTGATCACCTTGACAACGAGGTAGTAACGAAAAGAAGGAGTCTCAGAATGAGTTGTCAGAAACCCAAAAACAAAAAAAAATTGAAAGGTCACATATGAATTCCTGGTCAAACAGATCAATTTTTTTCAGATAACTATAAAAAATGACCCAAGTATAATTCAAATACTTGATTTAGTCTCGCGTAAGGGGAAAAATACAATAACTAAGAAGTATGGGTGAGGGTAAACAAGTTTTTAAGAACAAACAGAGAGGTCACGATTATAGAATTCCAAAAAAATAAAATAATAAATAAAAACTTTACATAAATGAAATAAAAATAATTAATTAAATAAAATTAAAAAAGAAAGAAAGAACAAAATAAACCGACTGGATCCAGAAGTAACGACACACACCCGACAGAGATCAACGTCGTCCGGTCCCGACGAGAGATCGACGTCACGTGTTCGAAGGGTGACACCACCGAAAGAACAGCACCTCGCACCCAAGATTTCACACACCCGAAGTCATCAACACCGCTTTCCCGAATCAATGGGGTGTCGCACGACTTAGAAGGAAGTGGTCCCTTGGGCACTGTCTAACAATTGGTGACCTGGTGGTCCCTTCAGACAGAAGTAAAATTTAAATTGTATATCCAGAACGTATAAAGAACTCAAATGAGGATCCGTAAAACTGAATTATCATGATATAGCTTTAACTTCGGAAAAGTATTAACTATAAAAGAAAAAATCTTGAAATGACTTTATGTAAAGTGTACGGTATTTTAAGTGAGTAAATTTCACCTAAAATCGTATAAGTGTCTCAACCCTTTGTAGTGATGTGTGATTAAAATCTTATGGTAACTGGGGATTTTCTTTGGTTCACTTACAATCGTAAGTGAGGTTAAGGGCGAGGAGGGGGACGGGGGTGGACAAGGTCGGGGTTCGTCGTTTATTAAATGAAAGACAGAGACATTTAAACAGATAAGACCTGTAAAATGTATTTACATTAGTATGCTATACACCAGAAAACACTCATCGTAAAAAACGTATTGTGTCACAACAGTTTCAAGTAATTGCAACGTCGTACATAGTCATGAAGTAAAAAATGACGGTTTATCATAAAATGACACATCGGTATGGTGTAAAACAAATAGGTAAGTAATCGACTATCTATAAATCCAGTAAAGGTATAAAACCGACGACAATTATTACGATGATACTTGTAAGTACATGTTCAAAAACACACCTGGACGAAAATTTAGAGAACCCATAATTCTCCAAGACTTTAGTCAAGGTCACACACACATCCCACCAAAGGGAGTGGTAGTACGTTAAGAACCTGAAGTCGATGCACAGGATGTTGAGTCGAGTTAAGACTTTAGTCAAGGTTACACACACATCCCACCAAAGGGAGTGGTAGTACGTTAAGAACCTGAAGTCGGTGCACAGGATGTTGAGTCGAGTTAAGACTGTGAGTCGAGTTAAGTCTAAGATGTCCAATTCCCGAGTCACGGTGCTCTGGTGGAAGGGGTGTAGACAGTGAAGTCCACGGTTAGTTTTCAGGTCCAACACCGTAGAAATCTACTATTTATTTATAATTTTTAAGTCCAGCAGTGGGCCCGAAGATGGGTCGCCGATATCTAACCTTCAAGGTTATTGGAATAACCCAACTTAATCAAATGATCTCACCGAGTATCTCGAGTGTCTTTGTAAAACGAATGATCTCGTGATCAAATAATATTTTACTATATCGATTCCCTATCAGTTTACTTTCTATACGCATCCCGTACTCTTTCAACACGTCTCGTGGGTACGACAGAGGGACTCCCACGGGGAGAGGGGTTTAGAGGTACATAAGTTGGTGGACCTTTGAGAGAATCGGGTCAGGAAAACCTAAAATATCTCCGAAGGAATGTACCCACACTAACTAATTTAATAATTAGTAACCACTGACTAAATTGGAGGTCGGGAAGGGGGTAGAGGCCTTTAGTCTCCCACCCTGACTTTCAAGGTTGGGTGGTAAATACCAGTCAAGGGAACTGTTGGTCGGGGATAGAAATCCACAAATGGTTTTTAGTGGAAGAATTGTATTTGGATCACACCACCTTTCCCGGAACAATGTTCATTGTTCTGTAAGACTTCGGTAAAGTCCTTGACTCTGTTCTTGTTTCATATTTATAACATTTTCTTCTATTTGGGTAAAAAGAATAATGAGTCCTCTATGTTTCCCAAACCCCTTAACATTCGGTCCTTAATACTTGTTTCTGTTTTTATATTCTCTTTTTATATAACCAGTAGACTCACCGGTTTATATATAAAGAATATTTAGTACTATAACGTCTATATAGATTCCCACCTTAATGTCCCAGTATGCCATTGAGATAAAAATCGTAAAATTCCTTGACGGTTTGAAAAGATTTCACCGAGTGGTAAAATATAAAGGTAGTTATCAAATACTCTCAAAGTCAAAGATACGTAGGAGTAATCATGAACAATAACAGGTATAAAAAATAATATTGGTAGGATCTCTCGTACTTCACCATATAGTAAGACCAAAACTATATACAAAGGCATTACTGATTAATACGACTTGTAAAAAAGAATACAAACAACTGGTAAACATACAGCAGAAATTACTATACGTGAGTTGACGGGTCAAATTTTCAATCTGATAAACAGAAAAACAATAACTCAACTATTAAGTATAAAAGATGAACTAATAACGAAAATATACACTTTTCGATACCTACAATCACCTAATTAAAACAATAGACGATTAAAAATTTTTACAAATAAAATTAAATTAATAAGTCGACACGACCTAGAATCGACACCGAGCTAGAAATGAACACCGTACACCCTCGATAAAAGGGATGGTCCCCAGTTTGGGTCTGGGGGACGTAACCATCGTACCTCTGAATCGGTCATCTGGTGGTCCCTTCAGGAACAAGAAACGACTAAGTTATTTACACAAAACAAACAATATGACAAAGTTTTGTGACTAATAGAACCTAAAAAGTCTATATGTCAGTGTGGTATCAAAGAGAAAGGTTATAAAGACGATTAAATAAAGAGAATAGATTGACATAACCGACGAAGGAGTTCATGGTATAATCTAAAGTACAGTATCTCCTGTAGAACAAAACAAAGACTGTGACTATCCTTAAAAAGATCACTATACTTAAAAACTACATCTATACGTAAATAGTATAATACTTCATAATTATATAAGAAAAAAGTAAATTTTATAAATTTGATTCTGACCTATATTTAAAAAAAACCAGACACTTCCGTTAGATTAAAAAAAGAAATCTCGGTAGTTTAAGTACTTAATTAAAGGATTATAAGTCAATAGGAGAATAAGAACCTTATTTAAGATGAATCAATATTACTACATAAAAATAAAATCAGGTAACTATTCAAAACAAAAACTTATAAGTCAAATCCTAAAATTTTAACCTTAATTATTAAGTCTAACCAGATATAAAAGAGGGAAAAACAATCATGTGAAGTGAAGTATCCTTCTGTAATCTTCAAAAAAGAGTAAAAGTGGTTAAACATCATCAAATTTTTCGTGACTTTCATAGTAATAAATAATTTTTGACATATTTAATAGAATATGTTAATAGATTCCGATAAGACCTCTTATTAAGTAACTTTTGTTATACTCAAACGACCCCGACGGTATCATCCAATGGAGTTTGACTCACCGAAGTTACTGTCTTTAAAGAACAGAGGTCAAGACCTCAAGTCTTCAGACTATAGTTCCACAACCGTCCCGGTGTGAGGAGACTTCCCAGATTCCTTCTTAGACAGGGTCCGGACAGAGGATCGAAGACCCCTAGTGAACAGGACACCGACGTATCGAGGGTAGAAGTACACCGTAGAGGGACACACGGACGCAGACACAAGTGTAAAGGAGAAAAATATTCCTGTAGTCAGCGACATAATCAGGGTTGGACGAGATTATGTTCAATCACTCTGAAGTAGAATTGAACCTGAAGGGATCACCGAATCTACCACTTCTTAGACGGACGTCACATCCTCTGTACACAAGCTAGGGACCCAGTCCTTCTAGGGAACCTCTTCCCTCACTGATGGGTGACGTCATAAGAACGGACCTCTTAGGGTACCTGTTTCCTAGGAACGCCCGACGTCAGGGACCCCAGCGTTTCTCAGCCTGTGTTGACTCGCCGATTGTGTAGGATTGAATTGACTAATGTAGAACTTATTGACATAGGGACTTGTTCTCGTGGAAGACTCAACGACCACCAATCTTAAAGGTATATATTTAAAACCTCCTGTGTTAAGTTGAACATTGTTGTTAGAATAGAGGAAGAACGTTCAGTGATAAATTTAAAGTATTGAGAAAACTTCAATCAAGATTATTTCAATATAAAAAGATCCTTTAATAATTAAAGAATTTACAAAAGTTTGTATAAACTTATATTAACTGGTTTATTCATAAATATTAAGAAAATTAGAAGACAAAGACCAATAAAGAGAGAATAGTAAACAAGAAACACTATAATTATTTTGGGAAAAAGGAGTACATCTACCAAATATCTAAGATCGGATGGTGGTCGGAAGGGCGTTGTTCCAAAACTTAAATAAGTAGTTATTACGATAAAAAGAAAAAAAGGTTTAGTGGTTAAATAAGAAATAGAAACAATTACCGAAGAAATACAAAAGAGAGTCAAATAAAAAAGAAATTTACTGATTTACGTAAATAAATTTTTATTAATATGTCATTTTGACTGAAAAGTTTTTAAGAAAACCACATATCGAGTTACTCAATACTTTGTACATATACATAAACATACGTTATATATATATAAATGTATCACTAGTGTTATTAATCCTATGTTTTAACAAGATATTGGATTTTTTTTTTAGAGTACGATAAGTGTGGGAGGGGAGTAAAGATCGAGGATATCTGGTGACTAGACAAGAGATAGTGATATTAAAACAGAAAATCTTTTAATACAACCTCATCTTAGTATACCAGATATTGGAAAACTCTGGTCGATGAAAGTGATTCGTGTTATGGAACTTTAAATAGGTTTAACAAGACCCGTAGTCATAAAACAAACAAAAGTAACACTTCATCATAAGATAATATACCGATATACTGTAAACAGATAGTATCTTTTAAACCCAACCAAAACCGTCAATACTGGACCACCAAGTCTACCATTTATTAGGTGGGCGTCACATCCTCTGAACTCAAACTAGGGACCCGGTCCTTCTAGGGGACCTCTTCCCTTACCGATCGGTGTGGTCATAAGAACGGACCTCTTAAGGTACCTGTCTCCTCAGACCGTCCGATGTCAGGGACCCCGATGTTTCTCAACCTGTACTAACTCCCTGATTGTGAAAGTGAAGTGAGAAGACCGCCAATACTTATCTCGACGACCCATGCAAACACATGTCCACAAACACCCTTACATTCAGACGAAAAGAGATCCTACTTAGGGGTTCTGATCCTAATGACCCAGTATACCATTCCCATAGATATTGAAAAATTCTTTTAGTAATTGACAAAAGTCTCCCCGATATGGTAAAACGTAAAAGCAGTACTTGATGTCCTTGGTTTGTGAACATTTGCGTCGCAAAATATCTCACTATGAGACTCTATACAAAGTTGTGACGCGCTGTTCTACTTGTGTCAATAGTAACATTTCGGAAATCAAATCTTCACACATCAAGAACATCAAGTACGAGTCACTCTGTACAAATTTCTTACGCGAATTGTCTCTCTTCACGTACTCCCTCACTAAAATAAATAATTGCAAACGGACCATATAAACAGGTAGAAAACCACGAATAGAACATAAACGAATCTCGACTTAAAATAAAACACTACATTAGACTTTTAGGTAAAGATTTTTTGTCTACCCCCTGTGAATGTTAATAAATATCCGGTTTATACCATTGAGACTAGAGACAGAGTTTAGGAAGAAAGAAAGAGAGTTTAAGAAAATCGAGAAAGAACACACAAAGTAAAACCAACGGACAGAGGAAAAATAGGAGGTACAGGAAATTATGTAAAAGGAGTACGCATGTGAGAAAAATTTTTCTCAAAATAAATAAATAAAAACCGACGTCCAGAAACAACGACGGGTGTCCAAAAGAGATCAACACCACTCGTCCCAGATGAGAGATCAACCCCACGAGTCCGAAGAGTAACGTCACCAAAAAAACCCCCCCTCATACCCGAGATCTCACGTTCGAGTCGTCGTACACCCTAAAAGGACCTAGTCCCTAGGTTCGGCGCAAGGGACGTAGCCGTCCATCTAAGAACAACTGACCTGGTGTTTCCTTTACGATGTGAGAAAAAATTAAGAGAAACCAAAAGAGTGATAAAACATAAAGACGAAACACTAGATGGAAGTTTATGTAACAACGAAACATTTCAAAAAAAATTAAGTATCTTTCTACAAAACAACAATTGTAAAATACCATTATAAAAAGTCTACTCCACCAAAAAAAAAAAAAACGGACCATTAAAAACGACTAGAATGAGTGAAAAGTAGGGGACCCTAAAAGAAATATAACTACGGTACGGTCGTTGGAAAATCAAGTGACACATTACACAACCTATAAGGAACGAAGCTATAGTCGTCCTCCAATAAAATCCCTTACAAAAATTGGCCGTCAAAGACTCTTAACTTCGGAGTGAGAGACCTACAAAAATATCGTGAAGCAGGAATAAAAAACAACAATCTCTGTCAAATAAATAAATAAAGTGGTTCGACTCACCTTAGATCCTAGAATCGAGGGACTCGTCCCTAACTTGGGTACCGGGAACGTTACCTTCGTACGTCAGAATGGGTGACTTGGTGGTCCTTCAGGGTCGTGAAGACAACGGAGGACGAATGACGAGGGAGACAGGGCGTCAGGACCTATATCCTGATAGTGAGGTCTCACACGGGGAATGGATATCCTTTCCGTCCAAAACACTAACAGAGGACTCTAGACGACGAGCGTTCCTTAGGAGAGGTCAAGTAGAAGAGGGGGTACACTTAAGACTCGTCTAAAGTCAAATAAATCACTTGTTATGTTTCTTTATCTCCCTTTGTTCTCTTACCCTTTCTGATCTCTAGAGCAGTTCTTTTAATCTCTATGGTTCCCTTGCAAAGTACATTTCTACACGTGTTATTTCCTGTCTTTACCATACCTGGATTGTCTTCGTCTTCTATAATTCTTCTCCACCGTTCTTGTGTGTCTTCTTGATATGTTTTTTCTAGAATTACTGGGTCTATTGGTGCTACCACACTAGTGAGTGGATCTCGGTCTGTAGGACCTTACACTTCAGTTCAGCCGGAATCCTTCGTAGTGATGTTTGTTTCGATCACCTCCACTACCTTAAGGTCGATTCGACAAGTTTAGGATTTTCTACTACAACACTTTCACGACGTAAGTTATACGGTCATTTAAACCTTTTGAGTCGTCACCGGTGTTCTGACATTTTCCAGTCAAAAGTAAGGTTAGGGTTTCTTCTCGTTTCTTACAAGTTTGATGACGTGTTGACGTGAGTAAAGTGTACGTTCGTTCCATTACAAGTTTTAGGAAGTTCGATCCGAAGTTGTCATATATTTGGTTTTTGAAGGTCTACATGTTGAAGGACCTAAATTTTTTCCGTCTCCTTGGTCTTTAGTTTAACAGTTACAGGTAACCTAGTATATTTTGTGTTCTCTTAAGGTCTTTTTATAGATGAAAATTAAGTACCCGATGTGATTTCGGAAACTGTCACACCTAGTGTTGTTTGACACCTTATAAGACTTTCTCTACCTTTATGGTCTAGTGGACTGGACGGAGGACTCTTTAGACATATGTCCAGTTCTTTGTTGTCTTGGTCTGTACTTTGTTGTTTGACCAAGTTTTAACCCCTTCCTCATGTAGTTCCGACATATAACAGTGGGTCCAATAAATTGAATGTACGTTTCATGTAGTATACTTTACGGTCCGACCTACTTCGTGTTCGACCCTAGTTCTAACGTTCCTCTTTATAGTTATTGGAGTCTATACGTCTACTGTGGTGGGAATACCGTCTTTCACTTCTCCCTGATTTCTCGGAGAACCACTTCAACTTTCTCCTCTCACTTTTTCAACCGAATTTTGAGTTGTAAGTTTTTTGATTTTAGTACCGTAAATCAGGGTAGTGAAGTACCGATTATCTACCCTTTTGTTACCTTTGTCACTGTTTGAAATAAAAGAACCCGAGGTTTTAGGTACATCTACCATTGACGTCGGTACTTTAAATCTCTGTGAACGAAGAACCTTCTTTTCGATACTGCTTGGATCTGTCGTATGATTTTTCGTCTCTGTTTCCAGGTAGATCAGTTTCGATACTAAAAAGGTCATAAGTACATACCTACACTCTCAACCTGGTATTTCTTCTTACTCGCGACTTCTTAACTACGAAAGCTTGACACCACAACGTCTTCTGAGAAACTCTCAGGACACCTGACGTTCCTCTAGTTTGGTCAGTTAGGATTTCCTTTAATTGGGACTTATAAGTAACCTTCCTGACTACGACTTCGAGGTCATGAAACTGGTGGACTACACTTCTTAACTGAGGAATCTATTCTGGGACTACGACCCTTTCTAACTTCCGTCTTCCTCTTCCCCTGTTGTCTCCTACTCTACCAACCTACCGTAGTGACTGAGTTATCTGTACTCAAACTCGGTCGAGGTCCTCTACCACTTCCTGTTCTGACTCCCTCATCCGTTGTTGTCTTTAAAAGTTAGGTATCTAGTAATGACAGAATGAAAACGACTTCTATTTCAGAGAAGGACAAAAAGGTAACCCGAAGGGAACACCGAGTCGACGATTTCTCAGGTGGACGGTGCACCCTCTGGACCCAAGTTGGGGACCTAACCCTTCTAGGGAACCTCTTCCCTTTCCGGTGGGTGAGGTCGTAAGACCGGACCTCTTGCGGTACCTGACATAGCAGGTACCCCAACGTTTCTCAGTCTGTGTTGACTCACTGAACGTGACGTGAAAAAAAGGGTGATGGGATATTAAAAACATTAGATAGACCCCATTTTTAATGAAAGTGTACGATGCGGACACAAACATGAGGTCCACAGATGTAGGGTGAGACTTTACTAAACCAGTTCCATAATGACCAGATACTCTGGGTGGCGGTAGTAAAAATTTGACGCTAGGTACGAGTGGGTGTCACCGAACATTGTGGGATTGGTGTATGGAATTACAGGTTCGTAGTAAAACACATTAGGACTAGTAGAGGTAGTTGTCTCTCTTTTCAACCGAGATGTATACCTCTAAAACGAAGGGTCCACCACGATCACCATTTCTTGGACGGACGGTTACGTTCTCTGTGTCCAAGATAGGGACCCAACCTTTCTAGGGGACCTCCTTCCTTGCCGTTGGGTGAGGTCATAAGAACGGACCTCTTAGGGTACCTGTCTCCTCGGAACACCCGATATCAGGTATCCCAACGTTTCTCAACCTGTCTTGACTTCGTTGAATCGTGGACCTCTAAAATCTCACAATTTGGATAGGATGGATGAACGAAATAGTACAGTTAAGCAGACAGTAATTATAAAGGTAAAGAAAGAGAACTGAAGTACGAACAGTTTGTCCGAGTGGTACCATGTCTTTGTTAGGTATCCCCCAAAGACTCCTCGATTCCGTCCCCGACCCGGTAGGGGAGACCCTAGCAGTCACAAAGGATCGCTCTCTGAGGGAACGGGTCAGTGTAAATGACGAGGTCGTCTTGCGGAAGAAACCGTGAGAGGTACAAAAGCCTAGGACGGTCTTGGTGGACGAATTCACAGTAGTGGTAGTATGATTCACAACAAGATTTAAGTGATCCGTGGAAGTATTCCAACAGAAGGGGACTTCTAAATGGTAGAACCTTGCAGTGACATCCATAATTGACGTACAAGTACTGGAGGGGTTTAAGTATACAACGTTGAAATTGGTGTCATGTTCCCATAAGTCTAGACCCCGGAAACCGTTATTGATCCAGTACTCCCATCTTGGGACTACTACCCTAATCACGGGAACATTCTTCGTCCTTTCTCGATCCGGAGAGAAGAAAGAGACGGTACACTTCCATGTTGCTCTTCCACCGATGATTGGGTCTTTCCCACAGAAGTCGTCTTGGACTGGGACGACCATAGGTCTAGCACCGGAGGGTCGGGGGTGTCGATACCCTTCTTACACAAGCAAGTATGAAATTCGGTGGGTCAGACACCGTCGGGTTTGAGGGACTCTACCCGTGGTCACTCACTGCCGGGGACGAAACTCGGTCGTCTGTGACCGACTCACAGAGTCTCAAGGTGAAGGACGACGCAACAGACGCTGGAATAAGCCACCAGTCCGAGAGTCGGACCGAGGGTGGGGAGCTACCTCTGGTCCTACAACGACCCGACCTCCCGGGTTCTCTTCGAACCGACACCGTCCCCCAACCGACGTTTCCGAGACGACAGGTGCCCCGATCACAGGAGACCCGGTCGGACGAGTGATGGAGGAGGGGTGAGTGGTGGAGACTCACCCGGTCCACGGGACCGTGAGATCAAAGAGTCTCCTTGGAGTCTACCGGTTCTTGGTATTAAGGACTGTTTAAGGACAAGAGGGAGTACTGTTATACATACTAAATAGAAGACCCTTCCTTGTAGGGTCGGGAACCGTAGTCAAAGAATTCTCCTGAGGGTAAACAAGCAAGTAAAGTTCTCTTTCTTTTCTTAGTAAGTAATGTCTCTCTCACGACTCTCACTCCTCTCTGTCCCTCTGAGTCGGGGTCTTTCCGACTAGACCGGCTCCCAGGGACGTGTCGGACCTCCACACCGAGAACCGGTGAGGGGACCAGAAGTTGTAGGAGACGAGTTGACGATCAGGATAAAGTACCGGGGGACACAAGGGTAAGGACTAGGGGTTCGTTAGACGTCAGTCTCCCAAGAATACTTGGGTGATCCCGTGGAGAGGTAAAAATCTATCGGACCGGATCGACGTTGAAAATTGAGACGACCGGTTGGAGGAAAAAAAAAAAAAAAAAAATTTAATGTTTACATTACGTACGGCGAACGTTCTTTTATGTGGATTCTGTCTTCGTATAATTCACTTTATATTGTAAAAGAAGAGAGTAACGGGAGGAGATTGTGGGTAGAGGTAAAGACCTCCATCGACGACAACTATGTAACCTCTTATAAGAAGGTCTAAAAAGAGACATGTGGACGTGTGTGTGTGTGTAAACGTGTAGATACAATCTATGACAATCACGAACGGATCTACAACAAGTAGACTGGTTATGTGGGTAGGATCGACGATTACCAAGTCTCAACGTGGGAAAAGACCTCTTAGTGGGAATCGTCTTTACTAGACGAAGTGGGTCGTCACAGACCCTCCAGTTTCGTACAGGGTACCCCTGTCGGGGGTTGGTTACTGACGTATTATACACACACACGATAAACGAGTCAACACAAGTTGAGAAACGCTGGGGTACCTGATCGGGCGGTCCGAGGAGACAGGTATCTTAAAAGATCCGTTCTTACGACCTCATCCAACGGTAAAGGAGGAGGCCCCTAAGAAGGGTTGGATCCCTAGGTTGTGCATAGAGAACGCAGAGGAAGTAACCGCCCACCTAAGAAATGGTGACGGGTGGACCCTTTAGTTACTGACGTATTGCGTCCTTGTTTTTAGACCAGGGGAAAGAAACTCCACCCCGTCGAGACACCAAGGTAAGTACGAGATCTCGAGGGTGCCCTAGCCCACTCCGAAAACTACCCGGGCCTAGAAGGGACCGAAGAAAGAGACGGGAAAGGACGAAGGGAGTCAGGGAATTTTTAAAGTGGACTCTCGTGAAAGCTTTGTTTAGGGAACGTTTATTTACAATGATATATTACATATTATATGTCCACACCCGTACGGTTCAGTGAAGTCAGCACAGACTTAGAAACGCTGGGGTACCTGGGGTGGTCCGTGAGGACAGGTACCCTAAAGGGTCCGTTCTTATGACCTCACCCAACGGTGCGGGAGGAGGTCCCTTAGAAGGACCGGGTCCCTAGTTTAGGTACAGAGAATGTATGAGGACATAACCGTCAACTCAAGAAATGGTGATCCAGGTGGACCCTTCGGGTATTATGTATCCACATACATACGTTTATATGTGTATACATAAAAGTCTTTCCTCAGGTACAAATAGACTTTGTAAACCACTGAAAAAGTGAAATGTCCTGTGGTATTTGTGGGGACTTACATTCGGATGAATTACAAAAGTACCATCGTCTCAACGGAAACCTTAACTAGAAGGTATTAAATCCACTAGTCATCAGGATAATTACTTTAACTTAAATAAGTAAGTAATTTACTTACCGAATACTTCACGATGTCGTATGGTCGACGACGGTATACGTGACCCCAACGGAGGTTAAAAAAGAGAGAATGTTTTTGATACTTATAGAAACATTCGTAAAAGTTCGTAAATACATTCACCAAAACTTCCTGTCTAAGAACCTCCAGCGAAACACCCAGTTGTCCTTCGACGTGAGTATCGGGATTACCTAGTAAAAATCCTTTACAAGGAGGAAGTGGAGGAGGGACACATAAGAAAGAACGTTGAAGAGGAGAAACGTAGAAAAGGTGGACGCGTCACTTACAGGTCTTTGGGAGCCTCCCAGTCCCGAAAGACGAGTCGGGAGAAGCGAGACCACTACGAGAAAGGGACTCGACACAGATGGGTGGTATGGACGAAGTGGTCCGTAACTCAGGTTCCTGAGGATCTGGTTGAAAGAATACCCAAGGGTGACCTAGAGTCCTCCCATTCACTGACATGATCAGTCCCAAGAGGTCTCTCTGTCTTGGTTATCCTATATCCACCTACCTATATATTCTCGTCTAAATGACTTCTTTGAACGAATACCTCAGTACCTCCGTCTCTTCAGGGTGGTGGACGGCAGACTTTCGACGTCTTGGTCCATTCGGTCTCCACTTTAAGTTAAGGTCGGACTTCTGGACTCCTAGTCCACCCCGACCACCACGGTCAAGGGTAGACTAAGACTTTCGGACTTTTCGTCCTCGTGGTCCTCTTCTACCTGTAGAGTCGGGTTCGTCTCTTACTTAAATAGAAGAGAGACAGAAAAACTAGATAAACCTACGAGTCACACTTCGGGTGAGTGTGACCCCTCCCGGGAGACGGAATAAGTCAAGTGGTTGAATTTACGGGTAGAGAAGTCCTTCATAGGAGTGTTTGTGTGGGTCTTTATTGCAAAACGGTCGAGAGACCCGTGGGGAAAAGAGTCAGATCAACTGTGATTTTGATTGGTAGTACCACTAGTGGAAAAGGGCTCGGAGAACAGGTTTAAAGATGGTGTACCCAGGTGACCCGATAGGGTTTCAGTAAGGTCTGAGTGGACACAGGATTTAAGAGAATTGGAGACGGGGGTTTGAAAGACATACAGGACGTTGTGGGTCTCCTTTTACAGGGTAGTGGTATCTGTGGAACGAGAGGAAGGGGAGAAACAGTCCCTATCCAGGAGAACGGGCCGGGAGTCTACGTAAAGAGGTTGACTGGTGAGGACCCACAGGGAGACAAAGACAGGATCAGGTCCGGACCAAAATACCAGAGACTGACCGAACGGCGGACGGGACCGTCGTGTCAAGGAGGAGGAGGAGTGGCAGTCTCCTCTCGAGTCGTCCTTAACGGGGTAGGGGTGGGGGTCGAGACTCCCGTCATTCCTGTCCCCTTGTTCATTCCCGACCATGTCGTAGGGTCCGACTGAACCCGGTAAGTAGGGTTCACGTAGAACCCAGGACTCCTGAACCCTGGTCGTGGTACGTGTGGGCCAGGGGTCCTCACACAGGGCTACTACCTGTACCGAGTCCAGCGAAGTCGATAGAGGGACTGTCGGAGGAGAGGGGAGTGTGTGGGAGGAGGTAGTGTGGGGGTCGTGTTAAACCATGGAGTCACTGTCCATGAGTGGTTCACACATCCTTTGTCTCCTCTTCTTGTAGAGGCACTACCTCGGTCCTCTTCTGATACTACGTGGAAAACCCCCCTCCCCGTGATTGATCGAAGCCACCCTCATCTTTTCCTGCTTCCCGGTCGGGGCCCCGACCAAAGGATCTCTAGACTCTGACCCGCCCAGTGGTGTGGTGAACTGAATTTCACGGAATAACCGTTTAGATTCCGCTGTCTATCTCACAGAGTCGTGTGGGAAGATTTTTTTCATTTAAAGAACTTCATAAACCTCGTGTAAACCCTTTTGTCTGGTAAAAATACCACAGAAACAGGAAAAGACCTACCATTGACAGGTCACGGAGTGACGTGTCATCCACCACCCCTCTACATGTTACTTACTCCCTCACTCGTGGACCCGAAAGGGTAATTCTTTAACATACTGAAAAGACTACATCGTTTTCGACTCTGTCCTTGGACTCCTATAGTAAACGAAAATGAAGTGACCTCTTAACAAAATTTACCCTCACTGACCATATGACGACCACCAACACGAACACCTTTGAAAAAAACCTCCAGAAATACCTTCCAGGGGTTTCATACGTACAGAAATTGAATGACTTTAAGTCCTACATACCAATTCAAAGTCCTTGTTCTGTAGAAACGTTTACGATAAATATTGTCTTTTTTTCAACTTTTGTTGGGCACACAGGTTGTTATCTTCTGACCAATTTATCTAAGATCTTGAATATATGTTACCTGAAGATATATCGTCTATTTTAAATAATAACTTCATATAAGAACTATACCTTATCCTCAGTTCTATACAATAATTTGACTCAGTACAATGTTTTATCATACCTGAGATACCTTTGAAGAATCTTGTTTTTACATATATGTACACATAAAAATTTGCAGACCGTCCCGGAACGATAGTTTCACAGTAGGGACCTGGTCGTCGGAAGAGTACTGGGTCCTCGAGCAGTCTCTAGACTCACCCAAGTCACAGTATGTGAGTGGGAGGCATAGACGTACACCCTGCTACTCCCCAAAAGTAGGGAAGAAAAACGAATAAATAAATGAACTCTAAAAATTTTTAAATAAAGTGAACTATAAATTAAAAATTTTTAAATTAAATAAACTCCAAAAATTTTTTAGTTCATATTAACTAAATGTTCCAACACGATTAAAGACGACATGTCGTTTCACTAAGTAAATATATATATATAAGAACAAGTATAAGAAAAGGTAATATCAAATAATGTCCCATAATCTTATATCAAGGGACATGATATGTCGCCCTGGAACAACGAATAGGTAAGATTGAAGCATAGAAAGTTGGCGTTTGAGGGTTAGGAAGGGAGGGGTTTGGGGACGAATAAATAAAAACTAATTACATATAATAACCGTATTTCTCCCCCTTTCTTCCTATCCGGAAGAGGTGTTACGTGTTACCACCCGAAGTAACAGTAGTCTGGAAAGGACCAAGAAAAGGCAGACTTTTACACCGTCTACCCGGTCAAGTCGGCAGACCCAAGGACGGCTGGTGAGAGTAAAATTCGGAGCAAAAAGAACCCACGTAAAGAGAGGAGGTGAAACCGAGAACCGAAGTTCCGATAACACAAGTCTTAGTAGCGACGAAAGGTTCCCTGCGACGACGAGGACCCCGTCGCGGACTCCGCCTTTCATGACGCGCGGGGGCTGGGGCCCGACCCTGTTTTGGGGGAAGGTCGGGAGGGTGGGGTGGCGTACCACAAGGGTAATTCTAAGTCCGACCGAACCGCCTACTCGAGTAAAGAAAAGGTCATTCGCTCAACCGACGAATACATAAGAGGACGCCGTGGCTACGGTCTGTGTAAAGAGTTAGGAGGAGACCAGCCTCTTCCGGTCCTTGTCCGGCAAAGGTGGAAGGAACGCAGTTAGACAGTCCGCCACCGTCCACCGACACAACCTTCCGGTGGCGGGAGCAGGAGCCGACAGGTCCCCGGACAGACGGAGGTCGAGGCCACTGCAGTCCGCCTACGAGGTGGACGCTTGCCCTTGTCGACGGAAAGGGCTCACCCTGAAGGCCAGTCTTAGGGGTATTACCAGGGTATTACCCTGGTACTGTCATAGACCGTCGAGAGTCGTGCGTCAGTGTCCCTGCCCGTAACAAGAGGTTTCGGAGACTTTGTTCGTTCTAAAAGTGTGTGTGTGTGTGTGTGTGTGTGTGTGTGGTGCGGGCGGTGGGGGTGTGGGGGTCGTCTCACCCATTTACCTCGGGACGTCAAAGAAGTTTAACTGACTCCCGGAACCCAAGGACAGGTTGAGGCCAAGATTACCGTCTACTGGATTTCCCCTCTACGGTCACGTTTATAAACTACTGTCAAAGGGTACTAGTCTCATAATAGTGTCAATTCTGGGTCTCTCACGACTCGGGTCACCGGACTAAAGTAAACGAAATAAGAAAGGAACGACTCGTGACCGTAGGGAAGTCCAAATCCCTGTTGAATATACCCACACAAATTCCCCTCCCCTCTCTCTTGGTTCTATGGATTCTGCCCTAACGTGCAGTTCCTCGGACAGTATACTGGCTCTTCCAGTATCCTATACCGGCGAAGTTCCTGTGTCCGACTCCTCGTCCCGGACCCTACTGGAGACCCGAGTCTTCAAGTAAAAGTCTTTCCACGTGGGTCCTTTCCCCTCCCAGGCACGTGTGTCGAGACGACCCTCCTGGTCGACCCCGGACTCCGGGGTCATCCTTCCCCCACCTCCGTCTCGGAAGAGGGGACGGGAGAGGAGGAGGTAGTGAAGAGTCAGGGGACGTCTACCGTGCACGTAGGTCCACTGGGTGCGGTCGGGTCCCGGACCATCCCCTGGACAGGGGTGAAAACCGTGATCGGGTCGAACAGGAGTGGTGAGTGAGGTCCCTGGACCGGGACGTGGTGACAGGAGTTCCACCGTGTGCAATGGGGCGATTCGAAGGGGTCTCGTCGTGGTCGTCTCTCTGCGCTCCGTCCTACACGATATAACGAGGTCGTGAGAGGACATACAGGGGGTTTACAGAGGTTCTGGTCTCCTGTCCCGGAGGGACCACTGAGTCACCGTTTCTGACTCCTCTGGACCCAAGTTAGGGACGAGACCTTTCTAAGGTGTACGGTGTCTCGTCGATTCGGGCACACGGTGTTCACAACTCGGACACGCGATCTAGGACCCCCGACGTTGATGACCTCGGCCTCATGGGATCTCGAACACGAGGTGTTGTTCTCTTCGGTGACGTTACTCTTCGTCGATCTCCCACCGGGGGTGAGAGACGTTGATCTCTTTTCAGACGTGTCGTCGTTTCTGGGTCGTGTCGGTTCTAATCTATTTTTTTTTTTTTGTCTCCTGTGTGGTCCTAAGGAACCGCTGGGAAGGAGAGGGGAGAAACCCGAAGAAATGAAATAACAGAAAACGAAGGAAGGGTAAGGATAAACGGAGTAAAGAAGGAGTAGAGGGGTTGGGAAGGAGGGGTGTGGACAGACGTACCTATCTCGTGCGACACGAACAGGAGTTCCAGGGTCCGGAGACGACTGGGACCATGTCGGAGTCCCCACGGAATCTACTACCGAGTAGAACCCCGACTGAGACATGAAGTGATGCACGTTCGAAGTTTCCTCTGGGGTGGAGTCAGAATCAGTCATTCTACACAATAAGAATATATATGCTGAAGATTACCGAACATGCACTACGATATTAGGGACTCGCGGGTACTTTCCTTGTGGAACCGGAAAACGAGAAGGGGCCCTACTTCGTCTCCCCACCCTCTTCACTAAGGTTATTGTAGATGAATAACGAACCATTTAATGATAACCACATAATAACGAACCATATTAAAATAACCGTTTTGATATCACCGAGTCTGCCATTTCATAGAAGGACGTTACGTCCTCGGGGTCCAAGCTAGGGACCCAGTCCTTCTAGGGGACCTCTTCCCTTACCGTTTGGTGAGGTCATAAGAACGGACCTCCTAAGGTACCTGGCTCCTTGGACCACCCGATGTCAGGTACCCCAGTGTTTCTCAACCTATGTTGACTCCCTGGTTGTCAAAGTGAAAGTGAAAGTATCATAATAACCTTGGCAGAACACGTTCCAGGACCGTCTACCTCAACCCCTCCCTGTGTCTCGGTATAGTCTAGACCACGAGAGGGTGTTCCTGACGAGAGACGTCCTCTACCTCTCGTGAAGCGACTTTGTCCTTCCCTTCTTAGTTCTTTGTCATGGGTAGACCTCATTCAGTAGGACTGTCTTTAGTCCTTTCCGAGGAACCTTCCCCGTCGTAAACTTTGAAACTACTACTCAATGTTAACTTCCCTAACTTCTTCTCTACCCTCTCCCGTCAGACCCGACCTCTTCGCGACCTTCTCCCGCTCCTCCGGATGTTGTACACGACACATATCTCTCACACACTCGTGGTCCGACACACCTCGCACGTCTCCCTCTACTCGGGTCCGACTCTCTAGTCCCGGTCCAAGCTCCACCGGGTCTCCCGTCCACTTCGTTTCCTGGGCACAGGACCTCCGTTCGTCCTTACTATTTCCGGTTGTCCCACGGATAGACACTGACTTTCCTGTCCAGGTTCCTCTGTGAGCTCATGACTTCCTTCTTCACTAGTCGGGACATGAAATCAATGGAGAAGAGTTTTACACAATCTACTCTTTCCTGAAGTACTAGTCTATCTACATCCTTTACAACGTACAAATAAACAACGTCTTAGAGAGTCTCGGAAAATAGACCACTTGGACGTAATTTTTAAGTCTTCGTTCTACCCGTCACTCACCTCCCCTCTCCCCTCACGTCGGGAAAGGTCACGTGCACTGCTTTCCTGAAACACCGGGTGACTGGGTGCCCTGCGTGAGGGCACTTGACGGCTGGGGTTCCCGCCAGTAAGACCCCGACAACCTCCCACCCGCCTCAACCCCTTCTCGAGTCTTGGACAGGGACCCCTACGATTCCTCCCCCACCGATCATCGGTCCCACCCTAGGAGCGACCCCACTGTCGACCACCGACGCACCAAGGAGGAGAACCACCCGGTCGATGGAGCCTCCTTCCGTCATCCCGTGTCGTCCGACCTCCGACGTTTGGCCCCACCCTGAGTCCGAGGACGCCAGAGAGGTCTCTTGTCCGGCCGTCTGGGACCGACTCCGGAGCAGGGACGACACGGGAAAGAAAGGGCAGTACCGAGCGGAAAAGGTCCTCCCTCTTCGTCGTCTTCCAACAGGACGGCCTCGGAACGGCCGAAGGAAGGAAGGTCCTCGGACTTGGCAAGAAACCCCCAGACGAGGGAAGCCAGAGGGCCCAAAGACGAGTCTTGGGTGCGAGGCCCGTCCCGAGAGGCCCGGACTCACGTCCCGACCCACGGGAGGTGCCAGTAAGGGACACCGGGGCTGTACCCTTGGAGGGTCCCTCGTCACGGCGGGACCTGTCACTGGACCGGAGAGGGATGTCCTTCGTATCTCCACTGACCACTCTAGGGACTCCGTTTCCCTTCGCTGCCGGTTCACTGCCGAGTCCTCCCCGGGACCCTTTCGGCCCCTTCGACACCTAACGATCCCCCTCCACCCCGGTGCCCCGACTTGAAGTGCCCTGTCGTCCCACGACGCCCACCGACCACTCGTCCTCCTCTGTCACTTCCGGGTCCACACGTTCCTGCACTCCACGCTTCTGACCGGACCACGGCCCCCGACATTTCGGTGTGTGGGTTGAAGGGTCTGGAGTCGGGACGTCAAGAGTTCCCCTGCACCTTTCTGTGTGTCGTATGAAGCTCGGGCCGTCCCCGTCGGTCGACAGAGGTAGGGAGGGAATGTGAACGAGACGCGACATAAGACTCCGTCGAAGACTCACGCAGACCTGAGAAGAAGACCTCTACGGATACACTCTCCACCCCTCTCCGACCCCGTCGTCTCCTCCTCTTACCCGACGGCCACCTCCCCTCCGTGGACTCGACCTCTTCTGTCTATCCGTGACTGGAGGTCGGGTTTATCCTGAGACTTTTTCCCCTCCCCCCTTCGGAAAGACGACTTTCCTACGAGGATACCTCTGGACCTACGGTAAATGGACGTCAAAGTGTGTTAGGGTGTCCGGCCCCGGTCTGTGGGTGGGGCGTCGGGGTCAGTGTGTACGAGTCTTCGTCGGGTCGACACTTGTCTGGAAAGGACGAGTCTCGACCCCAGTGTTCGGGCCTGTCGACGTGTACGCCCCGAGGAAGTTTTTGGTCGTCCTCGTAAGGACCGTGTCGGGAATGTCGACTGCGGTAGGGAGGGGGGTGGAGGGACTACTCCATAAACTTGAAGACTGCGGGAGATACACGTCCTGTTCGGACCACTACAGTGGCTGACTACAGTGACCGACGTTTCCTTGTCCTCATACGAAGTCAAAAGGGGGGTTCACGGGTCCACACGTCAGGTAGGGGGTGACGACGACCTCACACCACCCCGACCACCCGACCATCCCTTGAGGACTCCAAGACTACAGTGAGTCCGAGCCCGACGTCCACCTTCGGGACTTCCCGTACGAGGACGACGACGGAAGAGGAGGGGAGAGTGTGGTTGCTTACCGAGGTTCCTCCACCGTCCGGATTACGATAGGTGCATCGGGACAGGCCGCCGTCCGAGAGACCGGAGACCGAGGACGACCCGAGTCTGTAGTCCTCCGTGGCTGTTCAGCGTCTTTCACTGGACCCTCGTAAAGAAGAGGGACAAGGAGGCGACGGTCCAACGTGACCCACCGGTGTAGGGCATGGTTTACGGACCGAAGACAGTTTGGGGCAGAGGTCCCTTTTCTGGTGTGGGACGGGAACAGGGAAGTATGGAGTTCTGCAGCGACAAGAGACGGGAGGGGGTGGAAATATCTGTCTGAGAGATACTAGTCTACAGGAACAAGCCCACGTGGCCCCAGGGTCGATCTCGGTGACCGACCTCCGACGAACAAGATGGTACCGAGAGGAACCTAAATAAGGTCCGGAAACTGCCCGTGAGTCGCCCGTAGATGGCCCATGTGGTCCGGACACGTCCATAGTGATGTCCCTTCTCATTCTGAACCCAGGACCGGATGTTATCCGACTCGGTGTCACCCCTTCCTCCACCCTCCCTGTCAGTCCCCGGACACTAGGGTCCCGGGGGCCACAGGAGTTATAGGGCTACGTACAGGGTCCTCCCCTTTTACCACGGACACAGCGACTCCTCGTCAAGTGACGTTGTATTCGGTGACACGTGTACTAAAATAACTATCAGGTCACGGTCGTAAAGAGTAAGAAATAGTCCTACCAGTTCTTTTGGTAGATACTGTCCTGTCTAACAGGAGGAAAGTAAAAACGGCATGAGACCAAGACGTGCACCCTTCTTTCTCAGTAAATCGACCCATGTGTGTGTGGTCGTATCTTTTGTAATAAAGACATCCTTGTTTACATACACGTATCTGTGTGTTTATCAGATGTGCATAGGTGTAGTCGAATGTTGACACGGGGGAGACCCCAACATAATTATCTGTCATCCTTTCTCCTCTAAATTGAACTAGATCTTCCAGACTCGAAACAAAAAAAAGTCCCCACCAAAAAACAAAACATTTAGTCATGTTCAAGGGCCTAACCAAAACATTGAATTGGAATAACTTCATATTGACTAAATGTTACAACAAAATTAAAGATTACTTTGATAATTATAGTCCCGAAGGGACTGCCGAGTCAACCATTTCTTAGGCGGACGTTACGTCCTCTGGGGCCGAACTAAGGACCCAACCCTTCTAGACGACCTCTTCCCTATCCGATGGGTGAGGTCATAAGAACCCAAAGGGAACACCGAGTCGGCCATTTCTTAGACGGACGTTACACCCTCTGGACTCAAGTTAGGGACCTAACCTTCCTAGGGGACCTCTTACCTTTCCGATGAGTGAGGTTATAAGACCCGACCTCTCAAGGTACCTGATATATCAGGTACCCCAGCGTTTCTCAGTCTGTGCTGACTCGTTGAAAGTGAAGCGAAAGAAATCAAAGACCACTTTGATGATTATGTTCCACTAAGTCTACATATATTGACTAAGTCCCCACACACATACACACACACACGTGCGTGCGAGTCAGTACAGGTTGAAAAACACTGGGGTCCCTGACATTGGGGGGTCCGTAGAGACAGGTACCCTAAGAGGTCCGTTCTTGTAACCTCACCCAACGGTAAAGGAGGAGGTCTCCTAGAAGGACTGGGTCCTTAGGTTGAACACAGAGTACAGAGGACATGACCATCCACACAAGGTGATCGCGGAGGTCCCTTCGGATTACATCTATAACAAAAGGTACAAGAAAAGGTAATGCCAAATAATATCCTATAACTCAACTAAATAAAAATAAAAAATTTAAAAATAAAAAAGAAATAAAATGAAATGTTATGACATAACCAAAACGGTATGTAACTGTACTTAGGTGACTCAACTAAAAATAAATAAGTGCATAAGACACCGACACGACCCAGAAGGAAAGACGTCCCCGAAAAGAGATCGACGCCGCTCGTCACCGAGGAGCAGTGACACCACACGCCCGAAGAGAAACGGCACAGAGGCGAATAACACCTCGTGTCTGAGGTCCACACGCTCGAAGTCATCGACACCGAGGACCCGAGAACTCCTGTCCGACCTATCAACACCGCGTGTCCGAATCAACGAGATGACGTACACTCTAGAAGGACCTGGTCCCTAACTTAGGCACAAAGGACGTAACTGTCCACCTAAGAAAAAGTAACTCGGTGGTCCCTTTCGGGACAACAAATAAAATCTATATCATCAAACATAGACGATTAGGGTTTGAGGATTAAATAGAGAAGCGGTGGGAAAAAGGAGAAACCATTGCCCTTCAAACAAAAGGTACAGACACTCAGATAAAGACAAATACAAAGTATTCAAGTAAATACAGTATAACATTTAAGGTGTAAATTCGCTATAGTATACTTTAATCAGAAAGACAAAGACTGAATGTCATGTATCATACTATTAGAGATCTAGGTAGGTACAACGACGTTCACCGTAATAAAGTAAGAAAAACTACCAACTCACCATAGGGTAACATATATACATAGTGCAGAAGGAATAGGTGAGTAGACAGTTACTTGTAAATCCAACACAGGTACAGGACTGATGACACTTATCACGAAGATACTTTTGTCCTCACGTATGTAGAAAAGTTTAATGTCAAAACAAGTCTATGTACGGGTCCTCACCCTAACGAGAAGGATACGATTAGGATAGAGATCAAAATACTCCTTGGAAGAATGATAAAGGATATCACCGATGTGGTTAAATATAAGGGTGGTTGTCGTATCCTCCTAAGGGAAAGAGGTGTGGGAGAGGTCGGAAACATTAAACATCTGAAAAATTACTACCAGTAAGACTGATCACAGTCCACCATGGAGTAACATCAACACTAAACGTAAAGAGATTATTAATCACTGCAACTCCTATAAAAGTATACGGATAACCGGTAGACATACAGAAAAAACCTCTTTATAAATAAATCCAGAAGACGGGTGAAAAACAAACAAACAAACAAAATGTCAAAGTCATGGTTATTCAAAAATAAGTAACATATAAGGGTTCCTTTTCTTTCCCTTCCCTTTTGCCAGTCGTTTATACAATGTTTTACTATCGTTTACCCTTTCCTTCATGGACCGTGTCGTTTTAGTCGGTAGTTTATTTGTGACGGGTCTTTCCCAGCGGTTCCGGGTCCCCCGATACAGAGGACGTCAAGTCCTTATTCTTCCCTACTCCCTTTATTGTCTACCTATGTACGAAAAGATGGGAGGGAGGGATACGTAAGTTCTAAAGTATGTTTCGAAACCAAAGATCGTCATTTGTACCTTAATGTAAGTGGGCAGACGATAATGTGTTAGAACACCGATGAAACTGTATTCAAAGAACGTGGACGTATTAGCAAGGACTCACTGAACCTATATGTAAGTAGAAAGGAAAGCACCAGAGGGTCGGGTAGAAGATGTATCTTTCGGGAGGAGTAACGAGGAGAGATGGGAACCTAAAGGGACCACCGAGTCTACCATTTCGTAGACAGATGTTACGTCCTCTTTGGGCCCAAACTAGGGACCCAGCCCTTCTAGGGGACCTCTTCCTTTACCGTTAGGTGTGGTCATGATAACGGACCATTTAGGGTACATGTCTCCTCGGACCATCCGATGTCAGGTACCCCAGTGTTTCTCAGCCTGTGTTGACTCGCTGAAGTGAAAGTGAAAGTGGGAACCCAATCTTTAATTTCAACGAGAATTAGGTAGGTTTATATCGTCAGGATCGTACTTAGTTTAGTTCCTTACCTGTACTGAGTTCTAACCCTTGTTCCCTACCTCTCTAGAATCGAAGAAGTCCTAAAAACGTGTTTAGCAAATTAACGTCTATTGGGTGTTTAATTTGTATATCCATATACCAGATAAAACCCTCCGTGTTTCCACCTTTCTCCTCCCCCATCTTTAGATCAAAAATCCTGTCTAGAACAAACTTTATCCTTTATTTCCTTCCCCTTGTGTTTTCTTTCCCCCCAAGTTCTACTGGGGCGAAGTTCTTCATCCCGGGGGTTCGAATACAAAGTCTAGAAAAACGGACCACGTCTTGTAAAACAGTTTCTACGAGACCGATAAAAAGAGTTATATTTTTCTTCAAACATTTGTTATTTTGGGATTTTCTTGTACCTCTTCTGGTTGTGTAATATAAATGTGTTTGATCCGGTGGATCTTCAGTGGTTTAGTCGATGAACACTTCAGGATGTTTCGGGTCTGTTTATATTATTGATCTCCCCCGTCGTCGACCCCCTCTATTCCTAGTCTGTGTGTAGTGGGTTACACAAGATAACGCAAACGGGTACTGTTGTGTCACTCCATCCAGACATCACTAGAGTGTCGAACATTTACTTGGGGGGGCGGGGTGAAAGAGGAAATCGACGGTACTCTGATTAGTGACGAAGTCGTCCAGTCCTGGGACCGAGACCCTTGGTGTTTCTTCGGTAACGACTACCAGGGAGACCTTCGGTTCCTCCTTTTGGGGTCTTAGCAATTTCTAGAACAGGAACGAAGTGTATAGGTAGGGACCCGTCGAGTTCTACCCATGTCTCCGTAACAAGAATTTTTGGAGAGGAATGGTTGAAGGTAAAGAATATTTTTGTGTGTGAATTGTGGGACAACACGTACCAGCCGGATCGGGTCAGTCCATTTCCTACCTGGACCATATATTTCGCTCAGGACGCGGGACCCTAATATCTATACCTTGTCCTTAGGAAATAGTGTGTATCTCTACTGGAAACGGATTAGAACCGAAGGGGAGGGACGTGAAGAATGGACTGGGTCGGAGAGGATTGGAGAGACGTGGTGCAAAAGGACAAGTCTGGTTAAATGTTAGAAAGTCATCCTTCCTCTGGGTTCCGTGTCCCGTTGGGTCAATTTTGGATCAGAGAGTACTTTGCGACTACTTCTACTTCCCCAAAGTTCTCCTGTGACACCGTCTTCTCGGTGGAGATTGACCGTTTTTATTCCATCAAGTTATCCGATATGTGAGGTTTATCAACAAGAGAGACCACTACGTCGTAAGGACGGTACGTCTGGGTCTCGACGACGGATGAATAGGGACTCTAATGAGTACTTGGACTCTTGTGTCACGTCCTTACTCCCGGAATCTAATTTTGTGTGTTTTATGTTTTGGTCTTATAAATATAATGATTTTTTTTTTTTCCGTTTTACGTGTCCTATGCAGTAAACGTGTGTCGATCACGTCAACTGTAGGACCTCTTTCTCCCTGGGTTCCATGTCAGTGGTTTCCGTCGTTTATTTATTTTAACACAACCGGGTCCTACCCCACTCTTACTCGAATCTTCGCCGTCCAGATGTCGACAAGGGTGCTAGTGGGGAAAGCGGACAGTAGTGTTGGGTGATGAACTCTGTAAAGAGTCGTAAGACAGGGTTCTCCCTCAATACTGCTCTCTTTTACTCCTTTTGGGACGGTGGGGGGACTCTACAAAGGAGGGTGTCTTACATCACCGAACACCCAACCCAGGTAGTTAGACGAAAGAAGAATTAGAAATATGAGACTATACCCTTTATAATAAGGTGTAAGAAGAAATTCTCAGTTTGTTGAAGGAATGGGTCCGGTGAAAGGTTTCGACCTCTAAGACCCCAACCTCTGAGTCTATTTCGTACGTCCCTCCCAATTGGGGGTTTCGGGAGTACACGTAAACCTATCCCGACTAACCTCAAAGAAACGGAGTGGGAAGGAGGGTGGTTCTCCCTTCTCCCCCACTACGACACCTGAGGTCGGAGTCTGTATACCGTCACGGTCGACGAAGGATGGGTGGGACAGGGGTGAAAGAGGTGAGACGACTAACTACGGACGAAGAGTTTAAAAAGACTAGTGTTTTACTATCGGGGGTGGGTGACACCGAGCTAAGACCCGGAGACCCTCGTACCGTCTCGATACCTAGAGAAAGAGGAGGAGACCTTTCATCCGACCGAAAGGGACCCCCGACCCTCGAACGACCCGGAAGTCACCCGTGCTCCGATGGTGCACCAACTACGAGACCGTCTTCACCGTGAAGAACCCGACCCCACCGGCAAACGTAAGGAACCGTACTACCAGATCTGGAGGTGTCAACATCGTGGACAGAGGGAAACTAGACACAAAGACGTATAGGAAGGGAAACCCGGAGCAAAGTGAGGGTTATGTCTTGTAGGGTGGTCCCGGCCACTGAGCCTATCTAAGGTCCGGGAACCGCCTGAAGAATTTCCACTTGAGGTGCCGGAGTGGGAGGAAGTCCGAGGCCTTCGGGAGCTACATGTCGAATGAGACCACGTGTTTCTATAGGTGGCCCCCCAGCTTCCGCTGGGGACGCGCTCGTCAGTACCTGTCCTTCGGCTTGGGGGACACGTGCAACTTGGTGAATGTCTGCGGCCGTGGTACGTCGTCGACGCCGAGGAGGCGGCGCGCCCGGCTCAGGAGGCCGCAGAGGAGGCCGCGAAACCGCGTCGGTGGACGTTTGACGACCAAACTGTGTCGGGTGCCATCAGCCGACTCGGGCGCTGGGACCCGGGGAAGAGGCCACCGACGACCGAGGTCTCTTCAGGCCTCCGTTTCCCCACCGAGCCCGTTCTCCGTCGATGTAGAAGGGGTCGAGACGGGTGAAAAACTAACCAAATAAACCAAAGAAAAAACCACCAACAACTCGACTACATATAAAACCTTTATTCGGGAACAGTCGACGTAACAAACGTTTATAAAAGAAAGTCAGGTATCCAACAAAAACAAAACAAATACCAATGGAAACGACACATTTTCGAATATTTAAATTAATATAGGGTAAACAAGTAAAAACGAAAATAAAGAGAACGGAACCCTCTAACTGATATTCCAGACCCAAAAATTACTTTTTACATAAGTACATAAAGAACTCATTTATTTTACGTTATTAAATTTTCTTTTCTTTTATTCCTTTATATAAGTCTTATACTAGGGATATTATAACTTTCATTTATCTTACGAGTCTTTAACACTTTTTTCGATTTCTGTATTTTTTGATCTTGATGTATACCAACCAGGTCATTGAAAATGGATTAGTCCAGAAAATCAGTGACAAATGACTCGACTACCAGACCTCTCTCCTTCCACCTAAGTTGGAAGATAGGGTCCTCCCTGACCGGGAGACTCTCGGTCCTCTCTCTGAGTGAGTTAGTCGTCTTGTCTCCCTCCAAAGGTCCTCACTAGGATTTCGTCATTCCGTTCATCCGTTCGCCATCCACCACCACCCCTACCCTTTCCCCTGTTCACCAGGACCGTCTCTCTCTTCGTACTCTATTAGGAAAGCCATCTCCCTGGGTTTCGAAGGGGGTGCAAGGACAGGACCTCCTTCCCCGGGTCAGGGACCGGAGGCACTCGGTGGTGGGAACGTTCCCTCCGGGGCACAGTGAGAAGTGGTGAGTGACCGACTGGTCCCGTGAGTGAGACTAGAACCCACTACTTGCACCAGGAGTTCCGGAGGTAGCGTCCCCCTTATAGGAACCTTTCGGTCCCAGTACCTTTCCTTCCGATGTGCGGAACCGGTAGAACAAAGAGGTCCCTGGGACAGTAATGTGACCACTATTTGGACGACAAAAAGGGTTAATCGTCGGAATTATGGAGTACGTTCGGTAATTGTCCGACCACGTCACCTATGTGTAGAAAACTACATTAATCGTTACAACAATCGGATTAGGTATTAGCTATGAGCCCATTAACGAAGGAACCCAAACATAAATCAGGAACCCCAGAACCGCAGTACTCCTAGTAGGCAGAGGTCTTCACTATTACTCACACACAGTCAGTGACTGTCGGGACGAGTGGGTCCTGGGGAGTTCCCTGTCGAGTCGTTCGTCTGTGACTACCAGTCCGAAACAGGGGTCGTAGGACCTCGGAAACCTCCTACACCAACGTCACTTAGGACCCAGGTAGTTCCCGAACCCAAGGACGAGACCCTCATCTCCAGTTTCCCACCAGGGTCCCTTTCGAGTCTGGGACGGGGAGACGTATGACGGTGGGAAGGTCTTCTAAGATCCCTCTTGTGACTCCTACCAGGGGGTTGATTTCCACTACTCTGTAGTACAGGAAGTATAAGAAGGAGGAGTACGAGGGAGCCGAGAGGGGGAGGTTCGCGTCGCGTGGCACCGGACGGAGGGGTCGAACGACCCTTCGGACTCCGACTCGGGTCACGTTAAAGGAGAGAGAGACTCCGACCGCTGGCACTACCGCCGAGTTCCAGTCCGGTCTCGTCGTCCTCTCTCGGACAGTTTCCGTCACGAATACTTACCCAAGAGTAGACTGACATTAACCTTAATTATAACTCCGAGACGAAGGTCCTTGAAGGGGTCGTCTGTCTAGACCCGACGTCTCCAGACCCGACCTTACGAGGCTCTCGGTCGGTATTTAGAGAGGGGTTGTACTGCTACGTGTTCGATTAACGAGACCTTCGTGTGTCGTACAGTAAGGCGCAGGAGGGTCGGAGCTAGGGGAACGACCCTTGTCCCGGTCCCTCTCCACCTGCCCTCGACCGTTTCAGTGGCACTTCCTTTTGTAAAATTAAGTAAATTAATACTCAGAGTCTTTTGGTTCGAGACAAAGAAGAACTCGATCAGTTTCCTTTACTCTACACTGTGAAGGGTGGGGGTGGAAGGGGAACCTATTCGACCTTCACGACCTACACCCGTCGTAGTCCGGCTCACGTAGGTCTTCGTCCAGGACATCCCCCGTCACCAGATCGGGCTCGTCCGGACACGGGGGGTCGGGGACTAGTCGTGGGAGGGGGTAGGAGAGAGAGAGAGTGTGTGTGTATTAGTCGTAGCAGAGAAAGGGAAGTGTTACCTGTTTCAAAGCACAACCCTAGATGGGAAAGATTCATACGCGAACTATCTACCGTTCTATCATTGTCTATACTTTAGAGTTGATTATTAGTTATTTGAAAATTTACTATTGGTATTCGGGAAGTGGTCTTATAGACATGGATAGACAGGGAGGTAGACAGGTACTGCCACTACATACAATCACATAGGTACTGTACGGGGCGAATTCATGACCCGTGGCAATGAATAACTCCTACGTCCGTCCCGAACCCAAGGTAAGCTTCCCGTCCTGTAATCCCAAATCTCGTTCTCAACGGGACCAACTACGAAAATCTTCTCAGTCAGACTCCCTGGGACCTACGCTCGGACTTCTCCATTCTGTAAGAGGACCTCCTCTGTCCTTCGACCTTCCCCGAAAAGTTATCCCTTGACCGTCTAACAAGAACGAACAGAAACCGGGGAACCAGACGGGTTCACGTTTAGGGCCGTCCGGAGTGTGGACCGTCGGACCTCTTGAACAGGGAGGAATTCCTCGAACACATGAACGCGTTCGAGTCCCAGGACGGTTGTCGTCTCGAGGTGAGGAGGTCGACTCTCCGGACCCTGTTCCACAGGAACGGCTCAAGAAACACAGGAAGAGATGTTTTGTCATAGGACTTAAATATGGTAGACTGTGACTACATGTGAAATTTTGTGAATTTTACCATTTAAAATCCAATACAGATAAAATACTGTTTTTAAAATATTTTTAAATTATAGGTTAAGTACTATTTTAAGAGTCTTTTTTATTGTTGTTTCCCCTTTATCGAGTTGAACTATTTCACAAAAATAATTATAGTTTTTGGATGTCAGTTGTACTATGAAAAAATCGATGATAGGAATTGAATGATCCGTAAATAAGTGTAAAAAATTATGATCTTGATAAGGATGGACGTTTTTCTCGGGAGTAGGTCTAAGTATCAGTCATGTCCGACGGAATTCACGAGTTTCATTAAATGATTAATTAATATCGTTATTAGAACATGTATCAAAGGTAACAAGAATAACTAAAGAAAACAGAAATGGAGAGACCCTGAAAACGTAATTGTTTAGTTAACTTATTGTAAGAAGTAATATATATATAACAAATAATTATTAATTTTATCAACAAATAGTAATTAAAGTGATTGTTCACGGAAAACTTCAACTATTAACGGAAGGGTTCCCAAATTATCTTTTTTTAATGGGAGAACCCACTCTCTTCCGAATATTTTAAATTTTATGTAAAATAAAGACATTTTTGGTTTTAAATTTAAAACTAAATTTAAATTACTGTCTCTGTTGTAATGAAGAAGGAAGGGTCCGACTTTCTGATTTACGAAAAGGGGGAGTTGAGTCCTTTTTCTATTCTTACTGGTGAGAACGGTGTTGTAACATCACTACCCAGATCTACCACGTTATTCTGTTCTTTTATTTTATTTTCAGTAAGTCGGACCCTTCCTTCTTCATTACAACAGAGACAAACGTCCACTGTACTAACAAATGCATCTTTTAAGTTTTTATATACGTTTTTGGGGTGGTTTGGGAGACTCTTGGGAGCAATTCACTCAAGTTGTTCCAGTGTACTATTTTCTATTTGTTTTAGATACATAAAAATACATAATCGGACTTGTGTCCTTATGACTTTAATTTAAATTTTATCTGGATAATATGTTAAATCGTCAGGGTGAAACCCCATAAAGACTTCCCTCACATTAGTCATAGAATTTCTCTATAAAGGTGAGGGTACAAGTACCGTCGTAATGAGTGTTATCGGTTCTATTCCTTTGATGAACTCACAACACTTATCTAATTTTTTTTACAATATATTTTAATAGGTGTTTTTTCTTCCTTTAGGAGGGAAACGTTGTAGTACCTAATTAGACCTGTAATACGATTCACTTTATTCGGTCTATTTCTTTCTGTTTATACATACTAGAGTAGTTATACTCCTTAAAAAATTTTTGAGTCTCTTCCTTTCTCCCTTTCTCACCAAAGGTTCCAGAACCCATCTCGAACCTCCTCCTTCACCTATCTACAACCAGTTTCCCACTTTCGAAAGTCAATATTCTACTTATTCAATATAATGTCGAAAGTCAATATTCTACCTATTACGTGCTGTGCCACTGAACCAATTATTGTGATATGACATATGAAATTTCAACGACACTCGTCTAAAAATTCGAAAGACTGGTACATGTTTTTTCCATTGACACACTTCACTATCTGCACAATTGAACTAACACCATCAATAAAGTATTACATATATATATAGTTTATTAGTATAACGTATGAAATTTATTCGAAGGAGTCATCGAGTCTACCGTTTCTTAGACGGACGTTACCCCCTCTAGACCCAATCTGGGGGTCCAGTCCTTCTAAGAGACCTCTTCCTTCACTGTTTGGTGAGGTCATAAGAACGGACCTCTTAGGGTACCTGTCTGGTACCTCAACGTTTGTCAGTCTGTACTAATTCACTGATTGTGAAAGTAAAAAGTATGAAATTTATGTTAAAACAGTTAATACGGAGTTATTTTGACCTTTTTATGTCATGACAAATATTAGTGATTTTGTTTTGTACATCTCATAAACTTACGACTCTTGATGATTTGGACTACTTTCTTTAGTTCCTTCTAGATTTCTTTCCCTCTACGTATGACACAAACATATGACCGTCTGACTTGTACCGTCTTTATGGGTAGTTAAGAAGGGTTCGACTCTAACAAGATTTTGAATGTACCTTCCAGTTTCCTTGATCTTATTGGTTTTATCAAAACTTTTTTTTTTTGTATCTCATCCTCCTTAATCAGGTGTACTAAAACATTTCATTTTATTCATTTTATTTATTTATTTTATTATTATTATTATTTAATTCTGTAATATGTCGATATAATTAGTTCTGACACCACGACCATCTCCAATCAATGTGTCTACTTACCTTGTCTTATACTTTGAGTCCTTTTTTTGGGTGTCTTATTTCGGACTAACTAGAAACCGTTCCATGTTTTCATTAAGTCATCTCCTTTCTATCGAACAAGTTGTTTATCACAACGTCTTTAGTCTATCAGTAACCCTTTTTTTTCTCAACTTGAAGTTAGATTTGGAGTATAGAGTAATTTTTTTTGTAATTGAATGATTCCTATTATCTGAATTTACATTTTCAATTTCGATGTTTCGAAAACCTTTTTTATTCTCTTTTTTAAGCCCTGGATCCTAATCCGTTTCACAAGAAGCTGAACTGTGATTTTCGTGTTAGGTGAATTTTTTAGTTATTTAACCCGAAGAAGTCTTAATTTTTGAAAACGAGACGTCTTATAAGATAATTCTCCTACTTTCTGTTCGATATCTGTTATATAAACCTTTTATATAAACATTCGGTGTATAGACTATTTTATATTTTATATGTTTCTTGAGAGTTTTCCGTTATTTCTTTTTTTTGGGTTAATCTTTTACCCGTTTCCTGTACTTCTCTGTAGAGTGGTTTCTACCGTTTATTTGTGTACTTTTCGATAAGTCGTAGTAACTGGTAGTCTCCTTACACTTAATTTTGGTGATGTGTAGATAGTCTTACAGATTTTATTTTTATCACTGTTGTGGTTTACGACCACTCCTACGTCTCTTTGACCTAGGTGACCTATGTAACGAGTACTCTTGTATTTTACCATTTCGGTGAGACCCTTTGTCAAACCGTAAAGAAATTCTTGTTTTGTCTTTTTGTTCGTCATCGTTATTGTTGTTTTAGGGATTTATACGTTGATGTGACACTGGGTCGTTGACATAAGGATCCGTAAATATATACTCTTTACTTTTGAATCCAAATGTGTTTTTAGACATGTTCTTCTATGTATTGTCGAAAAAACCATCATCGACTTTTAACCTTTGTAGGGTCTTTTGTCACAAAATAACTCACTAACAAATTTGTTTGATACCGTTTAGGTGTGGTACCTTAAAATGTGTCGTAATTACCGTCTTTCACTTCTCCTTGATTTTTCGGAGAAGTACTTTCACTTTCTCCTCTCACTTTTTCAACCGAATTTCGAGTTGTAAGTCTTTTGTTTCTAGTACCGTAGGCCAGGGTAGTGCAGTACCCTTTATCTACCTCTTTGTCACGGTCTGAAATAAAAAAACCCGAGGTTTTAGTGACGTCTACCACTAACGTCGGTACTTTAATTTTCTGCGAATGAGGAACCTTCTTTTCAATACTGGTTGGATCTGTCATATAAGTTTTCGTCTCTGTAATGAAACGGCTGATTCCAGGCAGATCAGTTCCGATACCAAAAAGGACACCAGTACATACCTACACTCTCAACCTGACACTTCTTCCGACTCACGACTTCTTGACTACGAAAACTTGACACCACAACCTCTTCTGAGAACTCTCAGGGAACCTGACGTTCCTCTAGGTTAGTCAGGTAAGACTTCCTCTAGTCGGGACCCTAAAGAAACCTTCCTTACTACGATTTCGACTTTGAGGTCATGAAACCGGTGAAGTACACTTCTCAACTGAGTAACCTTTTCTGAGACTACGACCCTCCCTAACCCCCGTCCTCCTCTTCCCCTGCTGTCTCCTACTCTACCGACCTACCGTAGTGACTGAGCTACCTGTACTTAGACTCACTTGAGGTCCTCAACCACTACCTGTCCCTCCGGACCGCACGACGCTAAGTACCCCGGCGTTTCTCAGTCTGTGCTGACTCGTTGACTTGACTCGACTTGACTTGTTTCTTGTTTAATAACCAGGTACGTAGTTGGACTTACTTTGAGGTCTCCTAATACGGTGAATGCGGTTCACTTTTTTTTGTGTCGGTTCCAATGTATGAAGTACTGAGGTAAACGTATTGTAAGAACTTTACTATTTTAATATCTTTACCTCTTACCTAACTACAAAGGGTCCCCAATTCCCCGTCCCTTGAGAAAAGGAACCCCCTCGACTCCACCCCCCTTGTATATACTGTTATTTTACCGTTGTACTCCTAGGAACACCACTACCTCTATGACACAGGGGGGTGACATAGACACCAACCAATAGGACTAACACTGTAACATCATATCAAAATGTTCTACAATAGTAACCTCCTTTAACCCACTTTTCATGTAATATTTACACGATTATTTGGAGAGACATAATAAATAATCTTAAAGTATACTTAGACATAAATTTTTAATTTTCAAAGTAATTTTTCACGATTTTTTCAACGGATCTAAATTGTTTTAGTTCGATTCGCTCACTTAAATTACTGTATTTCGTAATTTTGTTTCAATAGAAACTAATGGACTGAAAATTTGAAGTAGATCCGTTAGACATATGTAACAGACATATTTTGTAAATGCGGATAATGTTCCGAATATTTCTTTTTACCGTCAGGAAACGGGATTGCGAGAGGTGGGGATCTTCCTAGAGTAAATCCGAAATGTCGAGAAGGTAGACCATATATGAAAGTCTAAGATTCTTTTTACGAATGTAACGATAAAGAACTAAAAAGGTAAATCTACAGTTGATTCACTACTCGGACGAAAGTTCCTTTGATTCTCAAACCAAGACGAATGTAGGGGAGGAGGGAGATGAGGGACGGGAATTGAAGGTCACCGTAATAGAGTACTACCGAAGAAAAAATTTTTCATTATACATAAATAAATAGACCGACACAGTCTGAATCAACGTCACGTGTCCTAGAAATGAGCACCGTGCACCCTAGGTCAAGGGGCTGGTCCCTAGTTTGGGTCCGGGGACGTAACCCTCGTGCCTCAGAATCGATGACCTAGAGGTCCCTTCAGGGAGAATACTATACCAAAATTTAATTAAAATGAAAAATTATATACTAATTCATTTATAGAGAATATCGGTTCAGTCTAGGAAAAGATAAACAAGTAGGTCAGTACGTACGGATCATACGCGGTCCGTGACAAGATCCATGACTCGTGGGTCGTGACTTGTTTTGTTTACTTTACGAAACGTAACTCCGAGTTCCTCGACCTATTCTTTCTTTATACACTAATAAAAAGATCAGAATTCGTGATGTCTCCTAATCCCTTATAATATATCATCTACTTGACGGTTCTTAACTGATATAATTATTCTTTTCCTTGTACAGTTAAGTCGTTTACGAGCTCACAGATGACAATAAGGATAACGACACAACCTGATACTCATAAGTCTTACTCATGATCAGGAAGGGATGTTTTCGGGTGTCATATCTTCATAACAGTTTTCAAGCGAACCCAAAAAGGTAGTGTTGAATACCTTTTTGGACTTGTTAGAAAAATCGGTTGGGTTATTAAGACACAGTCCACAAAGTGACTTACAACTCATTGACACTTAGTATAACATTGAAAGTACGAATCCAGTTTTTCGTCGTGGTCGTCGTCGTCGTCGTAGAAAACCACTATTAAACTGTAAGTCCTAAAAAAAAGATAATTGAAAGTAAAAAACTAAAAAGATATTAGTACGTTACAGAGAAAAAATAATTTCTATCAACTAAATGTTACGACACAATTAAAGACGACATCTCGTTTCATTGAGTCAATATATATCCATATGTAAGAAAAAGTGTGAGAAAAGGTAATACCAAATAGTGTCCTACGACTTATGTCAAGAGACACGAGATGTCGTCCTGGAAGAGCAGATAGATAGGATATACACTATCAAACATAAACGATTGAGGTCTAAGAGTTAGGTAAGAAGGAGGAGGGGTAGGAGGGGAGGGAAACGTTGGAGTTCAGACAAGAGATCCAGACACTCAGATAAAGGATTCAAATAAACACGGTATAAAATCTAACGTGTAAATTCACTATAGTATACTATAAACAGAAAGAAAGAGACTGAATGAAGTGTCATTTGTTAGAGATTCAGGTAAGTACAAAGACGTTTACCGTAATAAAACAAGAAAAAACACCGACTCATCATAAGGTGACACATATATATGTTGTAGAAGAAATAGGTAAGTGAATAGATACCTGTGAATCTGACAAAGGTACAAAACCAGCAACACTTATCACGACGATACTTGTATCCCTACGTACATAGAAAAGTTTAATACCAAAACAGACTTATATACGGGTCCTCACCCTAAGAACCTAGGAAACCGTTGAGAATAAAAATCAAAAGACTCCTCGGAGGTATGATAAAAGGTATTACCGACGTGACGGAAAAGAACAATCCTAAAAATCATCTCAAAACTAATTTTACGAAGAAACAATAATATCGTCTCTATACACTAAAAGGTTAAATAATATGTAACAACAAAAGGATTTTACAGTTCTTAATTACCCCTTTTGGAACAGAAATTTTAAATTTTTTCTCTCCTGTCAACAACAAAAAAATTCCACTGTTCAACGTCCTTATTCCTTTCTCTTGTTGTTAAGATTATATTTCTGTGTATCCTTGGTACAGTTCAAAGAAAGAAAAAAAAAAAAAATTCGTTACCTCTTTCGATTCAGAGTATATATATGTTTCGACCGGGACAACGTATGGAATCCCTATGAAGAAATTCGGTCAACTGGATAAATACATAAAGTACATTGACACAGAGGTGAAGGGGTCTTCGTGACTAGAGAACAAAGTCTCTTTGTCTCCGGAGTCTTCAGTTCGTCTTCAAATGTTGACCGTCTCGATATCCTAAGGGTCGTGACATGGTTTAGGTTGTAAACTTCGAATCTAATGGAAAGAAAAAAATTTTTAATTTAAATAAATAAAAATTAACTTCCTATTAACGAAATGTCATAACACAACAAAGACGGTATGTAGTTGTACTTAGTCGGTATCCATATGGATGTATGGGAGGGAGAACTTGGAGGGAGGGTGGACGGAGGGGTAGGATGGGCAGATCTAACAATCTCTCGGGACCAAACTCGAGGGACGTAGTATGTCGTTTAAGGGTAACCGATAGATAAAATGTATACTACCATATATACAAAGGGCCCTACATGCCTCTCTCATTGTACTTAATGGAAACAAACATCCCGTTTGTCTCCTTTGTCACAGTCTGAAAAAAACCCCCCCCCGAGGTTTTAGTGACGTCTACCACCAACGTCGGTACTTTAATCTTCTGCGAATGAGGAACCTTCCTTTCAATACTGGTTGGATCTCTCATATAAGTTTTCGTCTCTGTAATGAAACGGTTGATTCCAGGTAGATCAGTTCCGATACCAAAAAGGACACCAGTACATACCTACACTCTCAATCTGACACTTCTTTCGACTCGCTACTTTTTATCTGCGAAAACTTGACACCACAACCTCTTCTGAGAACTCTCAGGAAACCTGTCGTTCCTCTAGGTTGGTCAGGTAGGATTTCCTCTAGTCAGGACCCACAAGTAACCATCCTGACTACAACTTTGTTTGAGGTTATGAAACCGGTGGACTACGTTTTTCGACTGAGTAAACTTTTCTGGGACTACGACCCCTTCTAACTCTCGTCCTCCTCTTCCCCTGCTGTCTCCTACTTTACCAACCTACCGTAGTGGTTAAGTTACCTGTACCCAAACCCACCTGAGACCCTCAACCACTCCCTGTCCCTCCGGACTGTACGACGCCAAGTACCCCAGCGTTTCTCAACCCGTACTGACTCGTTGACTTAACTTGATTTGACATCGTCGGACTCTATACACTTGCTATTGTAATAGAAAAACCCGGTCCCGTTTCGTTATCCACTTGTTTTTTTACTATTTTTGGAAATACCACATTCTTAATCCCTTTCTTACCAGTCTCTACCTTTCTCCTTACCCTTCTTTATAATAGCCAGGTCGTAGAACACCCCTTCGTCGGTTGGAGGTACAGTCAGTGAAGACAAGGATCAGTTAACCTAAACCTCCAGAAGTCGTAAATATACGAAATAAAAAAAATTATAGTGCTCGAACACACAATCTCTACATTGTTACAGATACCTAACCTTATGTAGTACCAAACTAGATTTTAAAATAGATTGAAGATGACAATTTTTTTTTTTTTTCCTTTTGGGTTTGGGTTACGAGTTCATAAACCTGAAAAATTTTCAATAAAACTAGTTCATAACTTCTGTGCTTCAAATGGAACGTTACCGGTCTTCTTAAATCCTTTGTTCTGATGACTCTTAACGGTTGAGAGTCTAGGTACGTCGTAAACACACACACACACACTCTGTGTCTACCACTTTATATTTTACCATAGCCACGATTTTTCCCTTGTCACAAACGTGAATCGGAAATTTGTTTGTATTTTATGTCTTGTGTCATGAATCTTTAACTTCATCTTAAATTATAGATGAATCGATAAAGGAAAGTCAAGTCAAGTCAGCGAGTCAGTGCAGGCTGAGAAAGGAAATCCATGATACTTTTTGACTCTACCTCTTCATTTAACTATGGTCTCTACCCTACTTCATTCTCATCTATTTTTACGACTGCTGAGACCCCCGATAAGAAGGGTCGTTGAACGTTTGGGAGGGACCCAGAGAGTCGTCTCGGAATGGCTGATGATCGTCTTCCGTCGAGGTCCCTCCCGAGGTCAGAAGAGTCTCGCCTGTCTCCTCTGTGATCCCCGGACTGTTCCCACTCGCTCGGGACACCCAAAGACCTCCTTCTCGAATAGGTCCGTCCTCCTTGTCTCTCGGGGTTTCGGGACCCACCCTAATTCGAACCACACAGGGGTCCGACTACTCTACCTCGCTACCTTTTCTCCTCCCTTGGTCTCCTCTACTGTTGTCTCGGGCCCGCCGTCACCGTCCCCCAGCCCCAGCCCCCGTCGATTGTCAGGGGGAAAGGTGGACCCGGGGGGCGGAACACCCTTCAGTCCGAGCGAAGAGTGAATGACTACGGGACGGACGGGAACCACGATCGATTCTAAGCCGGAAAGGTGAGACACTTCAGTCCATGGCGAGTAGGAGGTTCAAAGGTAGAAAGTTTTAAGACGCTGTCGGACGTAGACGACAGGACAGAAGAGGGGTGTCTCGAGGCAGTGGAGAAGGACGACGAGTAGAGGGTCCCCATCTTCGAGGTACGGGCTCCCTCCCCGCCCCCCGGGGGGGCCTCCCGACTCCGTCAGTCGTCTCTACAGTGGTCCCTTTACCTCGAGCTCGATTTACCCTCGCTCACTCCACCTCCTCCTCTCCCACGACTCAAGGGTTGTCGACCAGACGCACTAGGAACAGTACGAGACGAAGGGGTCGAATCCGATAAAACCCAGTCCGTCGTCCGTGGACGGCCCCATCGTGGCACCCACCACTCACCGTCCGAGCGGATGGAAGAGGTCGACGGGCCCTTGTCCCGGTCCGACCAGGGTCGAGTCCGACCCGTTCCCCAGTTGTGGGGACCTCCTCTCGGCCCTCCTCGGGAACCTCGTCCCTTTAGTCTAGGGACAGTTATAGTCGAAGACACCACGAGTCAAACCCTTCCCCTGTCCACAGATTCGTCTGTGGACGGTCCGGCCGGCCCGTTTCCTGCGTGGTGTACTGCTTCCGGTGTCCGTCACAGAGACCCACCCGACCCCAGGTCCCTGTGAGAAGCGATGGTCAGTCGTCAACTTATCCCGTTCTCGTCTCCTCAAACAATTCGACTCGTCACGACCCGTTTCTCGTTTTCCGTTCCTTCCTCCGAGTCCCTCAGGGACACCCCTGTCCTCTGAGAGGACCCCTACGACACCGAAACAGTATCCCGGTCCTCAACCCCCCGAGGGTTGTCCCGACCGTATCACCTTCGTCGACGAAGGGTGTCGAGACTCGTTGGGAATGTCGATGGACCCTCCACTGTAACGGAGTAGACTCCTCCGTCCTACACAGAGGACCGGCCAAAGTTGAAGAGCAATGGGAGTGTTGACTCACACACGTGCGAATCAGCGAAGTCAGTACAGGCTGAGAAACGTTGTGATACTCGACATCGGACGGTCCGAGGAGACAGGTACCCTAAAAGACCTCACGCCACGACCCGACCGGGAGGAGGTCCCCTAGAAGGGGTGGGTCCCTAGTTTGGGTCCGGAGGACGTAGAGTCCGTCTCAAAACCACGACTTGGTACCCCTTCGGGGTGTCGACTCTTTCGTGATAGCTTCAGTTGGAAAACTTTCAGTGTTGAGGGGTGAAGAATTCACGTCCTCGTTTTCCCTTTCTATCTTTCTTGGGACTAATGGCTGACGTCAGGGGTCAGGGCACCGTCTTTGAACCCCAGACTCACGTCTCCGGTGCACCGCGTCGTCGTCCGTCCCACGCCGACATGACCAGTCTCCCAAGTGGGACCGACACCTGAGACCCTGTCTTACACGACAGCAGGGAGTCTCGTCCCTACATAGACGGCCACCACCCCGAAGGGACCTTAGGTCGTTTCCTTTCCGGAGAGGTGGACGTCGAGTCAGTGGGTGTGCAAGCGAGTCGTCCCGGCAGTCCCTTAGTGAGACTTGGCGGGACTGAGAATCCCTCCGAACCACACTCAATTCTTCTCCTCCGTCGGAACTCAGTCCACCACCCGACTCACCCGAGGACCGGGGCTATAGGTCCAGCCACTTATGGGACTGAGTCCCACACCGAGGGTATCGAGGTACGTCGTAGAGACGTGACACCCGGGGTGTATCAAGGACTCGTCCGACCGAGGGTCTAAACACTGAAGACGTCCCGGGTCAGAACCGACCATAGAGGCGAGGGTCCTCGTCCTGTCCCCCGGAAAGAGGGAGAGAGTCCCCTCGACGTCGACACCCATCCGTCAGGGTCGGGGACCATCCCCCCACGAGTCCAAGGGGCGACCTCAGTCCGGTCCGACCAGACTCTCTTCCCCTACCGTTCACAGAACCTGAGACACACCAGAGACGAGAGCCACCGGCACCGGAAGGGTGGACCCAGGGTCGGTCGGCTCACCGTGTCACGCGAGAAGTGTGTGAGTGGGCGTGGTGGGGTGAGGGCGACTAATTGACGTATTAATCGAGCTTCGATGTACAACGGTGAGTCCCACTTAGACCAGATTTTTATAAAAGAATACTTTTTATGTTGTCTTGGATTTTATCGGGGAGACGCCAACGGGTCCCTGTGGAGGACGACCCTGGTGGGGTTCGACACTGAGTCCAAAAACTCTCACACCTTAGGAGTCCGTCGTCCGTACGACCCGTGTCAAAGGGAGGGGTCTCGTCCACTCGATCTCGACAGGTTGGGCGGACCCGTGACGGTCCCGGGTGTCTGGGGGGGGGGGCGGTCGAGGGGTCTCGGTCGGTCTTCAGGTGGTCTTGAGGGGTCCTCCGGGGGCGAACACAACTCCGTCTCAGGTTTGGACTCGAACCTTTTCTTAAAGGTCTGGGTCTCGTACAGTCTCCCTTACTCAAATAATTCTCGTGTCTCGTTTTCCCGTGACGTTCGTGTCGACCGACTGGAGGAATCTCTGGCCCCCTTAGTTACGAAAAGTACCCAATCATCAGTTGAAAATACCGGAGTCCTGTTTCTTTTAGGGACGACCTCCAAACCGTAATCCACTAACCAATCCCGTGAGATCCCACTGATCGTCCTACCCGTAAAAACGGCTTAAACCCCAGTCCTCCGGACGACCACTACTAGTCCCCTCCAAAACCGTTACCAACGTTTCCCCGAGTCTGTAGAAACCTCCACTGGAACTAAGTTCGGGTAGCATGTTCTCGAGTGTCTGAGTTGTCCAATGTCCCTCCTGAACGTCTCTTGGACTAAGGTCCCTTCGGTACTACCAGGGCACTCCTCAATGTCCGGTGCGCTATGCCCCAGGACACCTTTTGGGAGTAGTGGGACAGACTCGGTAGTCTCCTCAGAGTGTTTCCTGGTTTCGACTTGACCACACTGAAGCTTCCGGTCTCTGTGGTCTTTCGCACCCGGAGTCCTGTCCGCGTTCCTTGTCGACGTCGTTTCAAGGGGCCCTTCTCCAGTGACGGTTGGACACGTCTCCTAACTCGTCCCGACCTCTCTGCCACCCGGATCCTACCTTCCTGCCACGAGTCCCGATCTGGGGGATTTGGCTTAAACGGTCCACGGACGTATCTTGAACCTGTCAACCGACGTACAAGTCGCCAGTCACCCCTGTCCGTTCTCGACCCTGTGACGGAGACACGAAGTTCGAAGTACTCGTTTTGGTGTGGGGACGAGACAGTGTCCACAGAGGGACCCACATAACTAGTTCTCCCTACTAGTCCTTGAATAAGAAGGAGGGAATATCAGAGGAATTGACACTCGGCAGCGGAGGATGACGATCTCAGACACGTCCGGCACGGACGGGAAGTAGACTAGGGACCCATCCACCGGTCGTGAGGAACGGAGGTGAGGGAGGAGACCGGTTGACTTCGATTCGTGTGTAGACCCCGGAAGAGAGACCAGGGTCCGGGGAGACCTGGTGTGTCCCTCTATTTTCCGTGTCGTCCCGTGTGACGGAAGAGGGTTCGGTCCGTCACCCATAAGACCCCCAAGGACGTACTTGTCTCGTTCCCCTACGAGGGACGTGGAGTGGTCGGAACTTAGAGAGTTCCCACTATCCCATTCAACCGTCACCTCGTACCGGACACACTCAGTATACGTGGCCTGAACTGGCACCCACGACGGGAACTGGTCGTCCCCTGGAACCCGTCGAGTAAATATCGGTGACTCGGAACCGAAGAAGTAGACACGTTTCCTTACTTGTCAGGGTAACGAGTCCCATACACATCTAATTTACCTTCATATACATTTGGGAACCTTAAACCATCTAAAAAAAATTATCTACCACTGACACATCAATAATGGACTCAGTCAGTCGAGAGGTCGCTATGTCGACCTCTGCACCGGTAGAGATGGTGTCACATAGTGTTTTAGGTTGTAGGGACCTCCCAAACAATTTATGTCTACTGACCCGGTTATCGTGAACTTCCCCACCTGACACTCGTCCATTACTATACATGAGATTTGGAATTTTATTTATTGTTTTGTCCCAATATCGAGTACTCGAATTTTTCCTTTATTTTACCTTAGTATTGTGTCTGGACTAAATACGTTTTCCTTTTATCCTTTTCTCTTTTCCCTTTTGTATTTGTCTCAACGTGAAGACGTTAACGTGGTACTCATGAAAGTACTTTAACTTAAAGACAACAAAATTCGATGGCTGAAACACCATAAAACAATTTCGCCGGTGTTGTTCGATTATGTGTAAAACTGTGACCCCTCACCTCACGACGATATTGTTTATGGATTTTATCCGTTCACCGAAACCTTATCCATCCCGACCTTCTTGACACTCTTGTGCTATCTTTTTAGGTTCTAACGAAACTTGACTGTCAACCATTTTTATACCAACAATCTCTAAGCCGGATACTTCCGAGTACACACGTTCCGACGTAACAGTATCTCTTAGGTATATAGTAGTATTTGTCTTGTGACAATCTTTGTCCTTGCAATTTCCTTGAAGACCACTTCCAAGTCTTCCTTTACTCCTTGTAAACCTTTGATCTCCTTTCCGTTAGGAACCATAAATCACAGTCCTTTGACTCGACTTTACACAAGGTCCAACATACCTTTCGTCCCAAACATTGTCACTACGACCTATAACCAACTCTAAAGGTTCGAATCACACTTTCCACGTCGACAAAAAAAAAAAAAAAAGAAGGAACAACGAATGTCATTTTAAACACTCTCTCTTTAACTCCTTTCTTGACTATCCGTTTTTTCTTGGTCAGAAACTACTCAATCTTATAAGAGTCGGATGGGTCAAACGTTTTCTATGATGTTAATCCCCTAAGGGATAATCCTTCGTACATGGGAAGTCGGTTCCCACACCGACTTGTTAGGAAATAAACACTTACGTCCCTGATCGATACTCTTAAAGGTCTTGGCGTAAGAGTCTCGGTCACATAACCTCCACCACGAACTCAAAAGTGGATATTCACCAACTTCCACCTGGATCTCTTTTTAATAGACAAGACACACTTGGACTCAATAGAAATGCACGACTCACTATGGAGCCCCCGGAGATGTAAGATTTAGACTGTAAGATCAGGAGAGAATCCCGAAGCAGGAGGAGGGACTGAGAATAAATACAGTAAGAATCTGATGTTAAATGGTACATAGTACATAAATTTAAATAATAATCAAACTCGAAGCAAGTTGGTAACATCACATATCTTGCATTTTAAATCAAAAGTGTATAAAAAAGGAATCCTAGAAAAAAAGAGGGTAAGGGATCTGAAAGAGGGGGGTTTTAGAGATAGTTTAAAAGGAAAAATTTTTTTAACCTCCTATTAATGAAATGTTATAATACTACGGTATGTAGTTGTACTCAGTCGGTATCCATATGTACATAGATGTCTATATGTCCATATGTATCCATATGGGACTACGACCCTTTCTAACTTCCGTTCTCCTCCTCCCCTGCTGTCTCCTACTCTACCAACCTACCGTAGTGGTTGAACTATCTGTACTCAAACTCGTTCGAGGCCTTCAACCACTTCCTGTCCTTTCGGACCGCATGACGTCAGGTATCCCAACGTTTCTCAGCCTGTGTTGACTCGCTGACTTGACTTGACTGACTAGGGACACAGGGGAGGGAGAACTAGGGAGGAGGGTGGAGAGAGGGGTGGGGTAGAGAGATCCAAAATTGACTCGTGGCCGAAACCCAAGGGACACAGTATATCTTTTGAGGTGACCGGTAGACAAATTGTACACCATTACACATACAAAGTTATGATAAGACAGTTTAGTCGGGTGGGAGAGGATGGACGTGACATAGGTTTTCAAACAAGAAATACAGACACAATGGAAACGACGGGACGTGTATCCTAACAGTCATGATAGAAGGATCCAAAGTATGTATACGTAATTATAGACTATAAACAGACTATAAACAGAAAGAGAAAGAATGAAGTGAGACATATTATCCAAGATCCAAGTAGGTGGAACAATCTTGACTGAGTTTACGTAAGGAAATTCGACTCATTATAAGGTAACACATGTGTATGGTGTTAAAAGAATAGGAAAGTAAACAATTGTCTGTAGATCCAACGAAGAAACAGCATCGATAACATTTACCACGACGTTACTTGTGACCCCATGTACACAGAAAAAGTTAATACCAAAGGATTCCCATAAACGGGTCCTCACCCTAACGACCCAGGATAACATTAAAATAAGGATCAATAAATTTCTTAGAGGTATGACAAGAGGTATTGCCAACATAGTTAAACGTAAGGGTGGTTGTCACAATCTCCCAAGGGAAAAGAGGTGTAGGAGAGGTCGTAAATAACAAACATCTGAAAAACTACTACCGGTAAGACTGACCATACTCTAATGTGGAGTAATATCAAAACTAAACGTAAAGAGATTATTACTCGTACCTCTTCCTTTACCGTTGGGTGAGGCCATAAGAACGGACCTTTTAGGGTACCTGTCTCCTCGAACCACCCGATGTCAGGCACCCCACCGTTCTCAGTCTGTACTGAATCACTGATCTGGTTATTACTCGTTACAACTCGTAGAAAAGTACATAAACAATCGCTGGAGATATAGCAGAAACCTCTTTCAGACAAATCCAAAAGAGGGGTGAAAAACTAACCCAACAAACAAATAGACCATAATTGGACGTATTCGACGAATGTATAAAACCTCTAATTAAGAAACAGTTAACAAAGTAAACGATAATAAAAGAGGGTAAGATTCCCAAAAAAGTGGTTCGTTTCAGTTTATAAGGAAAAAATAACTCCATTTTAGGTGTACTGTACTTTCAATAGTGAAATATAAATAAATAAACCGTCACGACACACCACGCACCTTAGAATAAAGGGACTGGTCCCTATACCGTACACCCTAGAATCAAGGGACTGATCCCTAGCTTGGACACAGGGGAAGTAATCTTCACACCTCAAAATTGGCGACCGGACGGTTCCTTTAGGGGACTTTCAATGGTAAAATTCCTCATGTTAAGTCATCGAATGTCATATAAGTGTTACAACATTTCGGTATCGATGATAGATTAAAGTCTTGTAAAAATAGAGAAGGTTTTCTTTATGACATGGGTATTTATCATTGAGGGGTAGGAGTGGGATGGGGGTTCTGGGACCGTCGTTAATTAGACAAATGACAGAGACACCTAGACGGACAGGGTCTACAAAGTATATGTACCTTAGTATGTTAGACACCGAGACAGATAGACCGAATAAAACGAGTCGTATAAAAAACTTCAAGTAAGTAAAACTTCGTACGTAGTTATAAAATAAGGAAAAACACCGACTTCTAATAAAGTAAGCTACCTATATGGTGTAAACAAATAGACAAGTAGTGAACTACCTGTAAACTCAACAAAGACAATAAACCAATAATATTTTGGTTTGCACTTGTAAACACATTTTTAAAAACACACCTGTATTTAAAAGTCAAACGAACCCATGCATGGACCCCACCTCAACGACCTAGTACACCATTAAGATACAAATCGATCAACTCCTTCGTAGAAGTTAGCTGTCACATGTCAGCCTGACACAAAAGAAATTAGACTTTTAGAGACGAAAATCTAAACTGACAAATCAAGTAAGTGTACAAAACTTCTTTCTAAACGTAAAATTAATTAAAAAGATAACTTCATATCAACTAAATGTTACCATACAAGTAAAGACGACATTTCGTTTCACTAAGTCAATGTGTGTGCATATGTAAGAAACATTATAAGAAAGGGTAGTACCAAATAGTGTCCTATAACTTATGTCAAGGGTCACGACACGTCATTCTGGAACAACAAATAGGTAGGATGTACATTATCAAACGTAGACGATTGGGATTTGAGGGTCGGGGAGGGAGAGGGTGGGGACGGGAACCGTTGGTGGTCATACAAGAGATGCAGACACTTAGACAAAGCATCTATTCAAGTAAACACAGTATAAAAGTTAAGTCAAGTCAGTGAGTCAGGACAGGCTGAGAAACGTGGGGGTACCTGTCGTCGTGTGGTCCGGAGGGACAGGGAGTGGTTGAGGGTGTCGAACGAGTTTGAGTACAGGTGACTCAGTCACTACGGTAGGTTGGTAGAGTAGGAGACAGTAGGGGAAGAGGAGGACGGAAGTTGGAAAGGGTCGTAGTCCCAGAAAAGTTTACTCAGTCAAGAAACGTAGTCTACCGGTTTCATAACCTCAAAGTCGAAGTCGTAGTCAGGAAGGTTTCTTATGAGTCCTGACTAAAGGAAATACTAACTAACCAAACTAGAGGAACGTCAGGTTCCCTGAGAGTTCTCAGAAGAGGTTGTGGTGTCAAGTTTTCGTAGTTAAGAAGTCACGAGTCGAAAGAAATACCGGGTTGAGTGTAGGTATGTACTGGTGACCTTTTTGGTATCGGAACTGATCTGACTGGAAACAACCGTTTCATTACAGAGACGAAAAATTATACGACAGATCCAACCAGTATTGAAAAGAAGGTTCCTCGTTCGTAGAAAATTAAAGTGCCGACGTCAGTAGTAGACGTCACTACTGAGGTTTTTATTTTAGAGAGTGACAAAGGTTACAAAGGGGTAGATAAACGGTACTTCACTACCCTGACCTACGGTACTATAATCAAAAAACTTACAACTCAAAATTCGGTCGAAAAAGTGAGAGGAGAAGGTGAAAGTAGTTCTCCGAGAAATTAAAAGGAAACGGAAGACGGTGCTCCCACCACAGTAGACGTATAGACTCCAATAACTATAAAGAGAGTCGTCAGAACTAAGGTCGAACACGAAGTAGGTCGAGTCACAAAGTGTACTACATGAGAGATATATTCAATTTATTCGTCCAGTGATTATAGTAGACCATAAACAGAGAGAAAGACTGAATAAAGTGAATCACAGTATTAGAGACCAGCGTGAGTACAACGACGTCTACCGCAATAAAGGAAGAAGAAGCCAACTCATCATAAGGTAACATATATACGTGGTATCGAAGAATTAGGTAACTAGACAGTTATCTATAAATCCAACAAAGGTACAGAACCGATAACACTTATCACTACGAGACTCGTATCCTCACGTATACAGAAAAACTTTATATAAAAACAGGTCTATACAGGTCCTCACCTTAACGAAGTAGAATACAATTAAGATCAAAATTAAAAGACTCCTTGGAGGTATAACAAAACGTATCAATGAAGTGGTTGAAAGTAAGGGTGATTGTCATATTCGGAGAACTACTTTCACTTTCTCTTCTCGTTTTTTCAACCGAATTTCGAGTTGTAAGTCTTTTGATTCTAGTACTGTAGGTCAGGGTAGTGAAGTACCGTTTATCTACCCCTTTGTCACCGTTCGAAATAAAAACCCCCGAGGTTTTAGTGACGTCTACCACTGACGTCGGTACTATAATTTTCTACGAACGAGGAACCTTCTTTTCGATACTGGTTGGATCTGTCGTATAATTTTTCGTCTCTGTAATGAAACGGTTGTTTCCAGGCAGATCAGTTCCGATACCAAAAAGGTCACCAGTACATACCTACACTCTCAACCTGATATTTCTTTCGACTCGCGGCTTCTTAACCACAAAAACTTGACACCACAACCTCTTCTGAGAACTCTCAGGGAACCTGACGTTCCTCTAGGTTTGGTCAGGTAGGATTTCTAGTCAGGAGGCACAAGAAACCTTCCTGACTACGACTTCGACTTTGAGGTTATGAAACCGGTAGACTACGTTTCTTGACTGAGTAAACTTTTCTGGGACTACGACCCTTTCTAACTTCCGTCCTCCTCTTCCCCTACTGTCTCCTACTCTAACAACCTACCGTAGTGGCTAAGTTACCTGTACTTAAACCCACTTGAGGCCCTCGACCACTACCTGTCCCTCCGGACCGCACGACGTCAGGTACCCTAGCGTTTCTCAGCCTGTGTTGACTCACTGACTTGACTTGACTTGTCATATTCTCCCAAGGGAAAAGAGGTATGGGAGAGGTCCGAAACAATAAATATCTGTAAAATCACTACCGGTAAGACCGTCCATACTCCACAATGGAGTAACATCAAAACTAAACGTAAAGAGAATCGCTACAACTTGTATAAAATACACGAAAAACCGGTAGACATACAGAAGGAGCTCTTTACGGATAAATCCAGAAGACGGGTAAAAAACTAACTCAACAAAGAAAACAATAACTCAACATACTCGTTAAAAATATAAAACCTGTAATTCGGGAACAACCAGCGTAACAAACGTTTATAAAAGAGGGTAATGTATCTAATAGACAAACAAAACAAATACCAAAGGAAACGACACGATCTCTGAAAACAAACGAATCCAGGGTAAACAAATAAAAACAAAAATAAAGATAACGGACCCTTTGACTGGATTCTTTTGTGACCATACTAAATACAGTCTCTTATAAAACGAATACTGGAGAAGATCCTCAAAATACCACAGAACAGAAAATAAATTCAGAAATTCGGTAAAACTCAAATAGAAACACGTACCTCACTCTCACACAAGATCGAAATAACTAAATGTACGTTGCCAGGTTGGAAGGGTCGTGGTGAACGACTTCTCATCAAGTAAGTGTACATTACAATAATATATTAACCTCAATGTAGACGGAAAAATGAAAACAAAGGATACTAGTATAAGAAGGCGGTAGGGTACAAGAAATTACGGAAGAAACCACTATTCATCTATAAAACGGGAAGAATAAATAAAGGGACATATAAAAATCAATAAAAGAATTACTAACGGAACGTCCAATATTAATAGTGGAACTGAATATTTTTAGATCAAACCTAAGTATGGTTGAATCAAAGTAATCACATATTTTCGAGAAGAAAATACATCGTCGTGGAGGAAACACAGTAATAGTGTTTAATTCGAAAACATTTAATCTAACAGTATCTAAATATTAATAACAAAATACATCAACAGAAATTTTAGTATACCTTATTTTCCCCCTTAACGATTTATTCTATACAATCATGACTGAAGACATAAATAGATACATCAATGGGAGAGGTCGCATGAAACAAAGAAGTACACCTAAACTCAATACCAGACCACAGGAAAGTAAAGTCGGACTTCCTGAGGGAAAATCATATAAAACATGATCACTACTTAGGAAAGTCAAAACAAGAGATTTAGACCCTTAAAGAGAAACTAAAAAAACCTCCTATCAAAACGATCTATACCTTAAACCCCAATTGGTAAAATAAGAAAGTTGTGAAACCTATAAAGTAGGGTGTCGGAAGACCGGAGGTACCAAAACTTTTAGAGAACACATAATGTTCATCGAAGAGAGACGAGGGAAAACCCTAAGAGAGGAGCAGAAATAGAAAATTATCAAGTAAATATCGCACAGAGTCACGTCTAGAGACTCAAATAGGATGAACTCTTAAAAAAATTTCATACATAAGTTAAGAGAGAAGTTTGTATCCTTCAAACCCAGTAATTAAAAATTTTTATATAAAAAAGATGGAATAGAGTGAAGAGGAAGACCGTGAAAGTATTAGGTATATAACCATGTAAACTACCATAGGGTATCCAGAGAATCCTAGACAAACAAATAGAATTACTAGGAGTTTACCTCTTAGTGTTAATTGGATAGAAATTCGAGTGACTAAGTTAGTAGACGAACGAGTTTGGACGACAACCTGGGAGATCACTTGAGACTCACCGTCTTCGCTTTAATGTCAGTTCACGACGACTTTTCAACTCCTTAGGTGAGAATGTAAAGGAATGAGTGCGTGTCGTCCGGTTCTTATAACCCAGGGACGAGACTGAGTGACTGTTCGTCAACAAGGTGTGGTCCTTTCGTTTCACTCTTCTAGTCTCCGATGGTGAGGGTGGGTCACTGGAGCTTCTCACAGGTTCTCTAAAAAGGGACCCCTTCTCCGGTAGGTACTCTTGTGTCTCGAGGGGTTGAGAGACGACTCCTTCAGAAGTAAACTTTGTCTTATCCCCGTTTAAGTATGGATTCTTAATAGATTCTCTTACCTCTAAAACCACCATCCGTTTCTTCTTCAACTATTGAGGTACTCGTGATTCGATTTAACATCCTGTCGATTAAACGGTCCTTCTTGGTTTCTCTGTCGATTCTTTTTTGGAGGATCCCAGTCCTTTTTTAGGTTTTTAATGGGGACGTATTCAATGAACGAAACCTGCCACCTTATTAACTACCTGTAATAATTTTTGTATCTCATAGATGGTAGTTCATTACCTTTGACTGTTAACCTACACTACCGTTTACTCCATCTCTGTATTTGTAGCTCTAGTCCCTCTCTCCTTCAGCCTCTCTCGGGAGTCTTTCGGTGACAATAGGGTTCCACCGACACATATATAGACTCCAACGTGGGAGACTCATCTTCTTACGAAGTGATCTTCTTAAAACGGTCGAGTGATTTTTTTATTCTGTTAGCGTTTCGTTTTCGTTCGGGACCTCTCCCACTTCTTCCCTTAGTCATAGGTCTTAAAGACGTTCGATCACGGATTTGAGAAGTCAGAAGTTGTCTTCTAGTATTCTATACCTCTCTTTGTCCTTTCACACTGAGTATGTGTTCCTTTTTTCGTCCGTAGTCTTTCAAAGACACTTTCCAGGGTCTACAACCTAAATTGTCCGTTTCTGAAGTTTTCTCGATAATTTTATATGAGTTTCTCGATTTCTTTCGGTACAAATTTTCTACTTTCCCAGATACTACTGGTACAGAGTAGTTTTTATTTTATAGTTAATTTTTTTCAATATTTTACTAGAGTCACCTTTAAGACCTCAACTGGAATACCTTTATTTTTATTAATGTTTTTATAATACTTGTCAACTCACGTTGTTTAATCTATTAAGTCTACTTCAAGGATCTTTCTGTGTTTGAGGATTTTAACTGAGTTCTTCTTTCTCTTGTCGACTCTACTGGATACTGTTCACTTCTTTAGTTTACCGTTAGTTTTATAACGAGAGTTTCATCTCAGATCCAAGTCTATAGAAATACCCATTTAATTTGGTTCATAAATTTCTAAGGACAGTAAACTTGGTAGAGAGTTACGGTCGTAAGTAGATGAACCCGAGGTCTCTCGAGACCTAAACCGTTTTGTCTATTTTAACCGATGACCTCACTTGAATCTTAGGTCCCACCCGGTAATTTCTTTTTTTTTTTCAGGAAATGGATGAGAAGGTCTTTTGTCTTGTCAGTCTTTATGAAAGATTGAATGAGATACTCCCGTTATAATGAGACTAAGGTTTTGGTCTATTTTTGTAGTGTTATTTTATTTTGACATCTGGTTTTTCAGAATAATGATATATCTGTGTTTAACGAGTTATCTTATGAACCTTCGACTTAAATCGTTATATATTTTTCCTGATATCCCCTGAAGTGAACACCAGGTCACCGTCTCTGACCCACGAGGGTTGTGTCCCCCGAGGGAGACACCAGTCCCTTGATCTAGGGTGTACGGTGTCGATTTCTAAGACGTACGGAATTGATTTTGTTTGTTTGTCTTTGGGACACCCGACGTTGATTCTGGACCTCGTTTATTATTTATTTATTTATTTATAGAAAATTTTGCTGATATATGGTATTGAGACAAGTCAAGGTCAGCGAGTCAGTACAGGCTGAGAGAAACTGGGGTACTCAACGTCGTGCGGTCCGGAGGGACAGGTAGTGGTTAAGGACCTCAAGTGAGTTTGAGTGAAGGTAGTTCAGCCACTACGGTAGGTCGGTAGAGTAGGAGACAGCAGGAGAAGAGGAGGACAGGGGTTAGGGAGGGTCCTAGTCTCAGAAAAGGTTACTCAGTTGAGAAGTGTACTCCACCGGTTTCATGACGTCAAAGTCGAAATCGTAGTAAGGAAGGTTTCTTGTGGGTCCTGACTAGAGGAAATCTTACCTGACCAACCTAGAGGAACGTCAGGTTCCCTGAGAGCTATCAGAAGAGGTTGTGGTGTCAAGTTTTCGTAGTTGAGAAGTTGTGAGTCGAAAGAAGTGTCAGGTTGAGAGTGTAGGTATGTACTGGTGACCTTTTTGGTATCGGAACTGATCTGCCTGGAAACAACCGTTTCATTACAGAGACGAAAACTTATACGATAGATCCAACGAGTATTGAAAGGAAGGTTCCCCATTCGCAGAAAATTTTCCCCAAATAAGCTCCTCACGTCCCGATCAAATTGTTTGGTTTTGTTAATTACATTATATCGTATAATGATATTTTCTGTTTTGGGTACCAGTAGACTTAGTTACGTCTTTTCCGTGAACTGTCTTAAGTTATGGAGAAATTATTTTTGTTAGTAGTTTAACCCTCATTTTCCCGTGAAGGAGTGGGACTTGTCGTAGGTACTTTTAGGGTATCGATCGTAGTATGAACCCCGAAGGGTTCACCGTGATCTCCATTTCTTGGACAGACGGCTACGTCCTCTGAATTCTCTTCGTCCAAGTTAGGGACCCAACCCTCCTAGGGTACCTCTTCCCGTTTCTTTGGTGAGGTCATAAGATCGGACCTCTTAGGGTGCCTGTCTCCTTGAACCGTCCGATTGTCAGGTGTCCCAGCGTCCCAGCCGCTGAATCGTGTGTGCGTCGGTCGTAGTATGAAGCACCTCTTTCTGACTCCTACAGGGGAACCTTTAGTTTCGGTTCTGTTCGTTCAGACGAGGACGGTGAAAAGAAGTTGTAACACGACCTTCAATATGGGACCGTTAAACCACTCTTTTTTGTTTACCGTAGGTCTAACCTTTCGTTCTTCATTTTAAGACATAAACGTCCACCGCACTAGAAAGTACACTTTTTAGGATTACCTAGGTGTTTTTTTACAATCTTGATCATTTGCTTAAGTCGTTCTATGTTTTAGTTATCTGTTTTTAGTCAACATCAACCCCTGTGAACTTGTAGGGATACCCTTTAGAAAAAATTTTTTAGGTAAATCTTATCGTAGTTTTCTTATTTTATACTTCCTTATTAAATGGTTTTCATATTCTTAATATATGACTTTGGATATTTTGTAACAACTTTCTTTACTTTCTACCGGATTTATTTACCTTCCTGTAGGTGTAAGTAAATAACCTTCTATCATAGTAGTTCAACCGTTAAGAGGGGTTTAACTACATGTCAAGATTTTGAGGGATAGTTTTGAGGTCGAATAAATAAGTTTCTTTAACTGTTCTTTAACTAGGATTTTAAGTATACCTTTATGTTCCCTGGGTCTTATTAGGTTCATTAGAACTTTTTCCCGTTTTAGTGTTCTGTGTACGAAAAGATGGAGTTTTCAATGATATTGGTCGGACCTACTCTCCTCCTACCAAACTTCCTCATATACATACCGACTCAGGGAAGTGACAAGTGGACTTTGATGATGTTGTAACAATTGACCGATATGGGGTTATATTTTTTTTTACAAATTTCAAACTTTTTAATGAATGATATTTCGATGTTATTCGTTCTGTTATACCATGACCGTTTTCCGGTCTGAAATGTCTGGTTACCTTATTTTAACTCTTAGGTCTTTATTAGAGAATGTAAATATTAGTTAGGTAAAATCTGTTTCCACGATTTAGTTAAGTTATCCCTTTTCAATCAGAAGTTGTTACTACGACCATGATGACCTATAGGTGTACGTTTGTTTACGTCCACCTTGGGATGGAGTGTGGTATATATTCTTGCTTGAGTTTCCGTAGTTTCCAGTTTTACATTTTCGATTTCGATAATTTTAGAATCTTTTGTACCCATACTAAAAAGTATGTGAACCTAGAACCGAACAGAAAGACCTAAAGGCATAACAGATTTACAAAACTGAACTCAAGAACGAAAAAACTGATTAAAAATTTACGTAAAATCTTTTAATAAAAACATAAAACAGGTCCAAAAACCAACAAAAGTCACCTTCTGGACTACATCCATAGGTCGGTTGGTGTAATACTTACACAGGTCTTACTGGGTTAAAAATTCAAAGGTTTAATATATTAAAGTTTTAATACGTTACGTAAAACAGAGATTCTAAAACCCTCTAAACTCTCTAGTCAGAATAGGTGTCTTCGACTGTAGAGAAGGAAGGTTGACGGTAAGGGTGATGGGGTGGGGCGAATATTGCACACGAACGTCGGACGCGTCCCGTCCCCTCAGGACCTCAGGAGACACAGGATCTGAGGTCGAGACTGGAAGAATCCCAGTACCCGGAGAAATTCTTAACTACTTTCGATCTACTCTTTTGTGTCTAATTTTGTCGTTTGTCAAAGACGACCGACGTTGGAGTCCTCCGACACCTAGGACACATCACCCTAGGGGACCAAGACCTTCCTCCTGACGGAGGGGGGGTTGAGGAGACGGAGTGTAGACACCCAAACGACGACCTCCCTGTCTCCCGTCGTCCCCGAGTCGACACCCACAAGACGACACTTGGTCGACTCGGACGCAGTGCACGGTCCCGGTACTAATGCCCGACGATTCCGTCTCAGTCCTAGAAGGGACCACCGAGTCGTCAGTTCTTAGACGGACGTTGCGTCCTCTGGACCCAAGCTAGGGACCCAGTCCTTCTAGGGGACCTCCGCCCGTACCGGTGGGTGAGAACATGAGAACGGATCTCTTAGGGTGCCTGTCTCCTCGGACCGTCCGACGTCAGGTATCCCAGTGTGTCTCAGCCTGTGCTGACTTCTGTGATTCGTCGTCGTCCTTCCGTTTCGTTCTCCACCGGGTCGAGGAGGACCCGAAGAGGTTCGGAGTCGTCTCTGAGACCGGTTCTTCACTTCAGAGGTCGTCTGTAGACCCGAACACTCGGTAGGTTTCACAGTAGGAACCGTCTCCGCTCTACGAGTCCAGTCGCTGACCCACGAAGACACGAGTGTATCCGAAAAACAGCCTTACCCTCGAAGAGTCCAGTCCTGGAGAGAGTGAGTACGTCCGTCGGTGCGGACCGTCGGGTGTGGAGTGATCTCCGAAGACAGGTCGACAGTCAACCTCGGTGGAGGGACGGGGGCCGTAGGGAGATCGAAACTACTCTAGTGTGACGCCCGCATCACGGAGGTAGATGTCCCGAGACCCTGTCTCTTGACCCTCCTATTCGTCGGTGTACGAAGGTCTCCGTACTCACGGACGTCCGGGGACTCCTCGTCTACCCGAGTCCACTACCCCTTCCGGAGTGTCTCGTCGGGTCCCTGTCGGTCACGCCGAAGGCGACGACGAAGTGGGAGTCTGAGGAGACGCGGAGTGAATGACCCTTTTGTCGGTGGGAACTGGTGGACGGGTGACCGGGGAGGACGTCTTCTGTGAGGTTCCTCGTTGACAATCTTACAAGAGTCCCGATTAGTGACAACCGACAGAGGTTTCATGAGAGTCGACAGGAACCCCGAGTCGGTCGGGACGTGTCTCCTCCCTGTCACGGGTGTCTCCGTCTCTGAGTCGGCGTGCCGAGTGCCGGAGGTAGGGGCCCCGGAGGGACCGGAGAGAAATCTTCCAGAAAGACAAATACGTCATAATCGAAACCCTAACAAATGTCTCTAACAGGGCCGCGATTTAATTCTGGTGTATAACAAAAGGGTTAAATCTGAGTGAGGTTCCACCAGGCACGAGGTTCCCACTGTAAAGGTCTCGACGAAGGGGTCCGCCGAGTCTCGTCTGGGACTGAATCGGGCGGGTCGTCTCGGTTGGGGGAGACTCTCTTTCTGTCCAGTCGGGTCTCGGGACCCAGATTCAGAGTCTCCCGGGGTAGGTTCAGGACAGGACAAGAACGACGGACACACTGGACCACACTCTCGGACCTGAGGTAAAACAAAATAAAAAATTTAACCCTATCTCAATGAAATGTCTCAATATGTTGTTCCACTTAATCGACATACATATGTACATAGGGGTGTAGGGGTAGATCCAGCGGTCTCTTGCGACTCGACTCGAGGGAGGAGACACGTCGTCCGGGGGTGGTCGACAAGATGTGCACCATCAAGTGTATGGAGGGAGGGTCGGAGGGTCAAGTAGGGTGGTGAGGGAGGGCACAGGTGTAGGTAGGAATACAGACACAGAGATAAGAACGGGACGTTTATCCAAGTCATGGTAAAAAGATCTAAGGCGTGTCTCCACAATTATATGCCATAAAACAAAAGAGAGAGACTGAATGAAGTGAGACATACTGTCGGAGATCCAGGTAGGTACAGAGATGTTCACCTCGTCAAGGAGAAATACCGACTCATCATAAGGTACCATATATGCACGGTGTAGAAATAGGTAGGAAGACATCATTCTCCTTTGGTAAGAACGTATTGAGAGGTGCGATACTGTCAAATCCCCTCCCGGACTGTACAACGTTCGCGGATGTCGTTATTACTAGTACAAACACAGTGTGGTAGTGACAAAGATTCTACAGGGACTTGTCGGTCGAGACTCCGGAGGGTGTCTGACCGAGGAGACCTGAGGTCCGTTCGGACAGGGTGTGAGTGTGGGACACGACGGACCGGAGGTGACCGGGAAGACCTGTAAGGAGGAGGGTCCCCGGTAATGACGGTGAGGACCGCTTGGTTTCAGTCCTCTCTGACAAGAGGTCGAGGGAGTCGAGGAACCCGTGGACACTTGTAGTGGTGGGTACGGAGGAGGTGGATCCGGGGTGGGACCGAGTCGGACGTCACAGTCGGATCGGTACCCTTGGGTGGGGTCGGTGACCCTCCCCCCTCTTCCTCCGATCGACCCCGGTCAAGAGACACGGACTCGGGTCACAGACAACTTGACTAAATAACTGGTCTCCATCTGGTCAGTGACTTTGGTCTAGGATGAGACGTGACCCCACCTCTCGGACCGACGGTGGGTGGTCGGGTTCATCCTCACGGGCCCCCGGTTCGTTCCCGGAGGGACACGAGGACCAGGGTGTGCCACGAGTAAAAACCTCCGACTCCGTCCGAGTGACAGAGGGGAACTCGGGGGCAGAATACGAACCCAAGGGAGAAGTGTCGACCCACGGGACGAAACGGACGGGAGGGGACGGGCGAGAGTACGACCCGAGTGTACCGTCCCGCAGACACAGAAAATAGAACCCTGTCCGACCCCGACCCTCCTGTCGCCCCTCCCTACACCCGACTCCCCCACCGGCGAGGTCGACGACGTAGTCCTGTCTCTAGTCTTCAGGGGTTCTCCCTTCAGGCTTTCGCGCCTCCTCACGGCTCCCACGCGACCCGTCTACGCAGTAGGGGCTCGTCCCCAAAGGACCCCTGTCGTCCACCGGCCCACTCGGCCGACACGACCGAACGTCCGAGCCTCAGGCTCTCGCTACTGCAGCACCCGAGGCCGGAGGACGGGTCTACAAGGGGAGGACTCCCCGGACGAGACCCGAGGTAGTTGTCGGTTGGGAGAGAATCGGGTCGGGGTGACCATCTTTCCCGAGAAGAGAGAGGTCCGTGGGTGGGGACCCGGACACAGGTGGTCCTGAACAGAGACAGAAGAGTGTGTTTTGTCGTTACTCGTGGTGCCGTTTGTAAAGAAAGGAAAAGGGGGTATTAACTTAAATAGACACCGACACGACGCAGAAGTAACCACACGGACCCCAAAGAGATCAACGGGACTCTTCCTCCTCCGATAGATCTACGCCACGTCTCAGAACAACGGTACCCAAAAGAACAACGTTTCGAGTCCGAAATCTCACACCCGAGTAACCAACACCATGTACCCGAATCAACGGGGTTCCGTACACCCTAGAATCAAAGCCCTGGTCCCTATCTTGAGCTCAGGGGACGTAACCGTCCGCCTAAGAATTGGTGACCTAGTGGTCCCTTCAGGGTACCGTTTGTAAAGACTCGACGACCGGTTCCGGGTTGGGTGTTTCCAGTACCCGTAGTAGTCAACAGTATTGAAGAGTGGTGTACGGTCTCCCAGGACATCCTACTTTCGGTCAAGTCTCGGGAGGAGACAAGACTCATTTTCAATTCTAAGGGTGTACCGGACACCTCGAAAGCTCCGACGACGACGGGGTCGGATCTCCTCCGGAGTCAGGCGTGGCCGAGAGCCGACAGGTAGACGTCTCGAGAACGTGTGACTCCTCGTCCCACACAAATTCCGACCGGATCTCTTGACCGGCTTCATCCCCAACATAGTCCTTGGTACCCTGGGTCTGCCTGGTCAGTTGGACCGGACCTCGTCGTGGAGGGTCGACCCTGTCAACAGACCGGTCTTCCTGTCTCCCCGAGTCCTGTGGAAACCCACCCTAGGAGTCCAAAGGTATCACACAATCGTAACCTCTCCCTACCGCGTTACATCTTTTTTTACTAGGTCCCGGCACACCCCAAGTGTCCTCCCACCCGAGGTGTGAGTGTCGGCTGAGTCTCCGGTGGGCGGAGCGGTCCGGTCCGGGAATCACCGTCAGAAGACACGCGAAAGTGGGACCCTTACGGTTCGATAGTCGGTGTCACCCTTCTGACCTCCGAGACGTGGGTCCACCGGAGGTGGAAGATGGATATTATCCTGTAAACACAAGAGGCCAAAGGAATCTTCATTTTCCCCAGTGTCCGGAGGAGTCACCCCAACAGTCCTTCTAAGTGGTTCTACATCATGATTTTTATTCTTGTAACTGTATGACTCACGAAAGATATCCGGGTAGACAGAAAATCGAGGAAACTCGGGGGGTTGGTTTCGTATCGTCAATCTGGGACCGATACCAGGAGTAAAATCCCCACTTCTTTATCTCCACGACTCAACGAATAATCTCTGTGTCACCACGGGGTCGACCTCCTGTCCGTGGGCCGGAAGTGACGACACCCAGTCGCAGGTCCCGAGGCCTCCCTCGGACGAGGGTACACAGGAGTTCCTCCCCGGAGAGGTCGGGTGGGGAGGGGTCTGGGTCGGTGTCTTTGGGTGACAGTGCGCCGGTGGGGGATGACAGGAAGACAAGTTCGAAACTTTAAGTCCTCAGGGACTTACAAAAATGTATTGTAATGTCTACAAATTTTACAAATATACAGATTTCTGTCGTTAATGATAATCTGGACGAGTGTCTAGAGAAATAAACTGTACAGTTATTTCTTCGGACACCTAATGATACAGAGTTTAGACGAAATGTCTAAGAGTTAAGACGAAATGTCTTTGAACTACTAACAGATAAATAAACCAAAGGAGACATTAGTATACATCAAAATATAACGTGCGAAATTTTACAATGATATTCTTTCCCGGGTCCCTGAGGGGATCACCAGGTCACCAATTCTGAGATGGACGACTATACCCCCTGTGTCCAAGCTAGGGACCAGACCCTGTTAAAGTATACGGTGTTCCGTTGATTCGGGCACGTGGTGTTGATGACTTCGGGCTCATGGGATGTCGGGCACGAGGATTTGTTCTCTTCGGTGACATTATTCTTCGGTCACTTAGTGTTGATCTTTCATCGGAGATAAACGACGTTGATCTCTTTCGGGTACACGTCGTTGTTTCTGGGTCGTGTCGGGTTTTATTTATATTTTTTCATTTATTTTTTAAAAAAATTTTCCCGGATATCCGAGGTGGTCTTCGGACTTCCAGTTCCCCGGACAAGAATTCCGAGTGACAGTTGAGAAAAAAAAAAAAGTTAAACTTTCTTTTTTTTAAAAAAAATTATATAATTAAATAAACCGATGAGACTCAGAGTCAAGACCGTACGCCCTAGAAAGTAACGTCGTACCCTTGAATCAACCCCGTAGATCACTGGAGTGGTCCCAAACTTGGGCCCAGGGGATGGAATCTTCACCCCTCAGAATCGAAGACCTGGTACTCCCTTCGGGAGTAACAGAGGAGAACAACCCCCAGAGGTACACCGGGACACCTGTGGGGAAGTACAGACCGAGGACTCCGTCGAGACTTCACATTTACCCGGAAGTTGTTCACTGACTTATACCACGTTCTGTCTGGAGACGGGTCGGGTGATCGAAGTTGGAGTGGTTCGACATAGTGGAGAGAGAGAGAAAATTGAAACATAAAACTCTATTAACCTCTAAGGGACCGGCGACATTCTTTATTATCTCCCGAGCGGACAGGGGACATGACAAAGGGTGTCGCCATTGTGGAACTTTTTGACCTCGTGATACAGTCTTGGTCCTATAATTCTCTGTCTTGCACAGGTAGGGGTGGTCCTAGGGAGGACGACCGAAAATCTTTGTGGGGTGAAGGGAGGCTGGGGAGACTCGGTACAATATACTTTCCTTAGTCATGGACTACTTATAAAACCGGAACTAAAAAAAGTGGGACGGAACCTCTGGGTAGGGTCAATCACAGACATAGTTATCAACTAAGGAAAAATTATCTTTAAATTTCATGTCTATCATGAGGTACTAAGACGTCAAAACAAATTGGTAAGTGAATGACTTCTCGTAGACTCAACAAGGGTTAAAAACCAATAATACTTTTTTGATGATACTTTAAAATACATTTCTAAAAATACACTTATATTCAGAATTAAAGAGACTCGATGTACGGGTTTTTACGTTAAAGACCTCACACACCATTAACATACAAATATATATTCTTTGACTGTTTGACAAAAGGTCTCACTGACATTGCAAAAGATAAGGACGGTCACTATTTTTATAGGTCAAAAAAGTGTAGAAGTGGTCTTAAATTACAACAGTGATAAAAAATAAAATCGGTAAAAATGTCTATATATCACTATGGAGTAACATCAAAATTGAGGGTAAAGAGATTGCCGATTACCACTACTTGTACAAAAGTACCCAAATAAACGGTAGACATATCTGAGAATACACTATACAGACGAGTACAGAAAACGGGTAAACGATTAACCTAATAAACATAAAAAATTTTCATAACTAAGGACTCTCAAGACATAAATAAGATCTATGATTTTCGGTAACAGTCTCTACATAAAATGTTGTTGGATGGACAGACATCAAACAGAAAAACAAGTAAATCGTCCCAGAAAGTGTCTCGTTTTGTAAAAATTAAAATTCCTTTAAGTCAACAAAAAAGTAAAATTAATTTAAAACAAAATTAAAACTCCTTTAAGTCAGTTTAAATTCTTGAGAACAATCAGGATCTAATATTTTAAAAATGGGATAAAAAAAAGATTTTTAGAATATCCAAATGAAAATGTAGGTACTAGGTAAAACTCAATTAAAAACATACTCCGTATTCTAGATCTAGTTCTAAAGAACAAAAACGGAAGTACAGTTAACCCACCGCGTCACCATTTCTTGGGTGGACGGTTTCGTCCGTTGAGTTCTCTGAACCCAAGTTAGGGACCCAGTCCTTCTAGGGGACCTCATCCTTTACCATTGGGTGCGGTCATAGGAACGGACTTTTTAAGGTGTCGATCTCTTCGGACCGCCCGATCTCTGGGGTACAACGTTACTTAACTTGTGCTGATTGGTGTGTAGGTAGTACAGGTGTCGAGGACGTGGCAAACACTTTTCCGGCAGGAAGGAAGTGGGTTAACGAAACATGGAAACAGTTTCAATTCAACCCCTTTAAACACACCCAGACAAAGACCCACGACAATTAGACACTACACAGACAGGGAGACGACTATGGTGTGACAGAGCTAATCATTCGAAATTATAGTCCGTCTCGCTAAGAAGGGCGAAATGAGAAGGAAAAATTCTAACGAAAACGACAAAGTCCCGGACACGGAAAAATCTCATTCAAAAAGATATAGATGGGTTCTTTAGAACGATTGTAAAACTAGGTAGACATCTAGTCAAACCTTCCTTAACCGGAACAAAAATGCAACCCAGGACACATACAAAACAATTCAAATGTGGATTTATAAAATAATGAAACCCCCACTAACATTTACTAGAACATAAATCACTCAAGTAGTAATCACGAATCTTTACTCTAACTAAAAAAACTCACAACTAGTGCATATAATGTTAAAACGACTGGTGTGAATAATCAAGATCACAAAATACATCTAAGGAACTGTAAAAGATGCATCTGATAGTCAGTATACGTTTATTCCTGTCAATTAAAAAAAGAAAGGTTAGACGTACGGGAGAGGAGGAAAAGGGAAATAACCTTACCCATCTTGAAGGTCACCCCGTGGGGTCCACCGTGTCATCATTTCTCAGGCGGACGGTTACGTCCTCTACGCTCTCTGTACCCAATCTAGGGACCTAGCCCTTCTAGGGGACCTCACCCTTTATCGTTGGGTGAGGTCGTAAGAACCGACCTTTTAAGGTACCTGTCTCCGCGGACCGTCTGATGTGAGGTGACCCGGTGTCTCCGTCCGTGCTGACTCGTTGAACTCGCACGTGCAAATCGTGCACACACGTGTGCGTACGTGTATGTGTGTGTGTGTGTGTGTCTGGAAGGTCACAATGTAACTTATTCTCTCCACTCTTGTCTGTAGGAACGTGACAAGAGTTAGACTTTCCCTCTTGTAAGTCAAAAAATTTAGTAAATACTGTAATCGATATCAAAAAAACACCTACTAGAAATGTTCCAACTCCTTTAAGGGAGGATAAGGAACAAACGACTCTCAACAATAGTAATTATTCGCAACCTAAAAGAACTTACGAAAAAGACACAGTTAACTATACTAATACACCAAAAAAGAAATCGGAGAGCCATTCCCCACAGTGTGACTAAAACATTACAACTTGGTCCGAACGTACGAACCCTATTCAGGGTTGAATACTACAACTTAAGATAAATGTCCAACGACTTAAACTAAACGATTATAAAACAACCTCTATAAACGCAACTTTAAGTACTCTCTATGACTAGAAATCAAAAGAAAAACACATGATAGAAAACAGACCAAAACCATAGTCCGGTTATGATCGGAGTATTCTATTGACGAAGAAGATAAAAGACCTTTTCTAACACATTTGAACCTTAATTCAGAAACATTTACATATCGTTGGGTGAGGTCATAAGAACGGACCTTTTAGGGTACCCACCTCCTCGGACTATCCGACGTCAGGTACCCCAGCGATTCTCAGTCTGTGCTGACTCGCTGAAGTGAAAGTGAGAAGTGTAAGTACGTGACCTCTTCCTGTACCGTTGGGTGAGGTCACAAGAACGGACCTCTTAGGGTCCCTACCTCCTAGGACCACCCAACGGCAGATACCCCAACGTGTCTCAGCCTGTGCTGACTTCGTTGAATCGTCGTCGTCTTTGCATATCTTCAAAAAAAGGTTACTTTGGTAGATCCGGACATCTAAAGAAAATTTAAAGTTTAAGTGAAAAATTTTAACAATATCCTGATAAATCCTACATATAAAGTATAACCAACTCAAGCCCATCAGACACCCAAAACTCCTTAATCAGGTAAAAAGACACAACAGTTCAAATACTAACATTTAACAAACATCATGAGGGAAATTTACCGAAGTCCCAGACATTACTATAGAGAGAAAGTAAGGTCTATAATCGAGAAACACATGAGTGATAAAATAGAAACTGTCAGAACGGCCTCTAAATAAAAAAAGTCTCGTGGTCTCAAAACAAAGTAACAAAAAGAGATAGCAACGGGACAACAGTCAAAGTAACTGAAGACGAAAATAGAAATACCAGAGGAAGTGAGACGAACGAGACCCAATAAAACGAGAAGAAAAAAATACAAAGAACCACGTCAATAAATCTAACAGTCAAACTCTGAAACGGAGAAAACAAAAGAAAAGGAAAGAGAGAAAGAAAGAAAACTAAAAGAAAGGAAGAAAGAAAACTAAAAAAGAAAAGAAAAAATTTTCCATAAACAAACTGACGTCCTAGAAGCTAGAAACAACGTCTGCACGTCCTAAAAATCAACGACACACGTTTGAGAATCAACACCGTATACCCTAGATCAACGGATTGGTCCCTAGCTTGGACCCGGGGGACGTAACTCTCGTACCTCAGAATCGGTGTCCTGGTGGTCCCTTCAGGGAGAAAAAAGATTACGTTCATAAATCACGAGATGTCAACACCTCGAAGTCCATAAGAGTAAACGTTAACTTTCGAATTGACTCCGTCTACCATATCTTCTGTCTCTCTGGACCAGTTCTTTCCTGTCCGAGACAACGGAGAGTCGGACCAGACACCGAACCAATAAAGTCGAGAGTCGTGAAAGAGTAGTCTTTTATCTCTAGTATATGGGTAACATTACCTGAAGACCCTTCTGACTCCGAAGAACAGAGTCTCGTACAAAGGGGGTGGTTCGTCTAGAAGTCTTTTGGAAAGATTGTCAAACTAAGACACTAATTGAATTTTTATTGTAAATAAAATGTAATATTTCATTAAAAACCGGTGGACTACACTTCTCGGTTGAGTAACCTTTTCTGGGACTACGACCCTTTCTAACTCCCGTTCTCTTCCCCTACCGTCTCCCACTCTATCTACCTACTGTAGTGATTGAGTTACCTGTACTCAGACTCGTCTAAGGTCCTCTATCACTTCCTATCCCTTCGGACCTTGAAGGGACACAGAGTCGACCATTTCTTAGACGGACGTTACGCCCTCAGGACCCAAGCTAAGGACCCAACCCTTCTAGGGGACCTCTTCACTTTCCGATGGGTGAGGTCCTAAGACCGGACCTCTTAAGGTACCTGAAATATCAGATACCCCAACGTTTCTCAGACTGTATTGACTCCCTAAAAGTGATTTTCTCGAAGGCACTATCGAGTCAACCATTTCTTACGTTACGTCCTCTGGGACCAAACTAAGGACCCAACCCTTTTAGGCGACCTCTTCCCTTAGGACCGTACAACATCAAGCACCCCAGAGTCTCAGTCTGTGTTGAATCGCTGCCTTGTTGCTGTTTACTTCATTAATGTAAGGATGACCTCTTTTAAACCTTTTGCAGATTCTCACATCTCTCTCGTTCATAGTTTTTGAAACGGAGAAGATGGTGAAAAACCGATGACGACAGGAGTCCCTGTGGGAAGTCTGTAAAAATATACTAGAAAAAAAAATTTTTTTATTTCACATACACATAAAACTTGTGTAAGTGAACCGTTATTAAGTTCATATAGAAATACAATAATTTTTAACAGGATTTTATGTTAAAATCGTATACACCTATATATGGTATTTAGGGGTCAATGACACATAAATTCACAAAGATTAAAAACGCCACCCAAAACACTTGTTTTTGTGTGTATTTAGAAATCTACCCAGAGACTAACAAAGGAATTTTATTTGAGAATCTTCCCCTTAAAACCATAGTTTCCTATACCAGTAAAAATTCTAACGGACGACCTTTTAAATTAGGGTTTAATTGAGGGTGTGTCACACGGGATGCAAGAAGACACACACCTACAAACTAATAAAAATTTTATGACGTAAACGAAACACCACCAACAACAAATCATCGATTCGACAAAGGTTAAGACACTGGCGTCGATATTGGGTGGCCCGAGGAGACAAGTACCTTAAGGGGTTCGTTCTTATGATCTCACCCAACGGTAAAAGAAGAGGTCCCTTAGAAGGGTTGGGTCCCTAGTTTGGACGGAGAGGACGTAACCGTCCGTCTAAGAAATGGTGACTCGGTGGACCCTTCAGGGTGGAACCGGAAATCATACCCATTTTAGAAAATGATATAACAAAATTAAACGTAAGGAATAGTATTTAGTACCCAGTGACATACATATTAAACGTGTATACCTCTTTCTAGAGTAGAAACAGAAAGAATTTTGGTTGAACGAAAGTGAGGTTCGAATCTTGAAGGGACACCCCGTCTACGGATTCTTCGGGAAGATGTGACGAATGGGCACTCTTGGGGTTCCACGATTACACGTACCTGGAAAGTCTAAACATCAGAAACGACAACGAAGGGATGGAACCGGTATTCTGTGGGGAGGGGGATAAAGAGAGTCCTGGGTCCGAGACCCAGGAAGACGACTATATCGTGGGTCTCGGAAAGTGAGTAAGAACCGAGGAGTTTCGGGGACTGGAGAAAGACGAAGAGTTTATGAGAGAGACGGAAGAGGAGGGTCCTGTGGGTCGTAGTAAGACCCGTAATCGGAGAATTCACTCACCGATGGGTGGTCCCAGAAGGGTAAAGGACTCTTCCGTTTTGTCTTTTGTCGTGTGTTAAATCGTTGAGTTTTTTTGTGGTTTTTTTAGTGGAACGAAACGTTTGGTCAGAGGCTCCCAACGACCGGACGGACGGAGGAGTTATTACACTGTCGAAAACAATGACCGAAGACAAGTGGTAGAGGAATAACTTAATATCCTCTAGAAATATGTTATTCTGTTGTTAGGAAACCAATAGCAAGTACACTGTTGTAAGGGGGGCTCCCGTCACAATAAACGGAAACTTGAGATGACCCTCGAAACACACAATTAAAAAAAAAAGAAAGGAAAATTTAAAACAATCCTCAACTTCGGAAGTAAAAAAAAATTTACCAAAAGTGTCACAAAAAATACTAACCTTTCCGGAAGGGATACGAGTGGTAAACCGAAAAGTACCAAAGGAACCATTAAAATTTTACATTTAACGAGACCCTACGTAAAGCCGCATAACAACCCACCCTGTGAGAACAAAAGAGCGACCTATAGTCTACGTGGTCACGGACGGTACTTTTGTGGAAAACAGGTGTCAACTGTAAACGACCCGACTCACGCTCCGGGACCCAGAGGAATTCCCCTTCCTTCCGTCACCATGTCTTCGGCTGTCTGTGGCTTCCCTAGGGTTCAGGAGTCCCACCACAGGGTTCAGGACGTCACCGACTCCGGGTCGTGAGTTCCTGTGGGAATCGATGTTCCGCCGGGGAGTGAGGAAGGGGGGGCACTTTGCCCCCTGTTCCCCCGAGAAGGAAGAGGACCACAGTCCTCGGTACTGGGAGAAGGAGACGACCGACCCAATCCGGGAAACTTCACCAAACAAAGAGGATCCGGACCGGTTATAAGGGTCACGAGTTGTCTTAAACAAGGTTTCTGTTGTATAGTGGACCCTATATTGTCTTCGACAATCGACTAATCAACCGGAGGACCGTTGACCCCGACCCCGAGGGTTCTAGTCCGGGGAGTCGACGACCGACTCAGTCCCCGACCCGAGAGAATTCTGTCCTTCGGACGGAGGGGAGGACACAAGACAAGAGACAAAGGGAGAACGTAGTAGTGGTCTTCACACAACCCACCCCGCCCGACTCCCCGACTCTCCCCTCGTCTACGTCTTGTCTCTGGGGCTCGTCTTCGACACCAGAAACTTACCGGCGTCTCCGGTCGCGACAGAAGGGTCCCGGGTACGGCCCCTCGCCTACACTAGGAAGAACTCTACAGTAGACTCCCAGGATTTCATTTAATCCTCCGTGAAAGTCAGTGACATTAATTTCCCCTCTGTTAATGGGTCTGTTCCTCGGGAATTGGGGCACCTCGACCTCAGTTACCGTGCGGGCGCCCAGGCGGAAACAACAGTGGGCGGGTGGGGGGCGGGGGTCGTTCTGACTCGAAGGGAGACCAGGGACCGCCGGGGACGAATCCCGTGACGAGCACCCCCGGGTCGGGGAGTCGACTTCGACCCCCTCCGCCATACACCTCGCCGGTGAACGACTGGGGTTTCGTGGTCGCACCCCGAGTCTACGTTTCTCTCCCGTAGATAGAACACAGACCGTAGACTTGTTCTGCTTCTCTAGGTAGTTCTCGTTAATCCACTTGTCGAAGAAGGACGAGACGAATCGACTCATTAAGTTATCCTCGGTTTGGTCTCCGGACCGGGCCCTTTCCGCGAGGGTTTAGCTTACTTCCGGAGCGAAGACGCCGGGCCGGCGGTCGTAATTGTACAGTCGAAGGCGAGTCCTCAGTCTGACCCCGGTGGGGACGGAGCTCTCCATGGTCCCGGGACGACGGTGGTGGGACGGTGGAGGGGTATCCGTGGGGAGGCAGTCCGTCCGCGAGTCCTCCTGTCCCCTGAACAGTACAGTCGGCGTCCCTCGTCCTCCGTGACGTCGGGGGTGTGCCCGGACAGGCGTCGACTGTAAGACAAGAATGACCCAGGGAAAGAGCCGTCCCACGATACGACGTTCGCCGCAACGAGGTCCGGTCAACCTCCCAGTTCACCTTCATTGGTACCACCCCTCCCACGACGACCCGACCCCTCCACCCTTGTCCGAGACCCGTGTCGACCTAAGTCCGAGGTCGGTCTGGATGGCTTCCTTCGTGTCCTCTCCCCGGCACACCGAAGGGAATACGCCGAGTTCCGGTTCCGACACAGGGTTTGTGGGGATCCAGGGAGTTATGGGTCGGACGTACCCAAGGAAGTGACTTCGAGTTTAGAATCTGGGTCTCTACGACCGTAGAGTCCTGCACTCCCCTAATCTCTCTGGTTTTTATTGTTGAGGATGGATGGGTTCGGTAATTCTCGTCCCAGAGTGGTCCCCACTCGTCGTGATTCAGGTCGACTCCAAGTCCTGTGCACCTCTGTACTCTGTACATACTGATCAATTCCCCTTCCGAAACGTCACAATTGAAGAATTGCACGTACAGGATAACTAGCAAGCTTAATCAAAAGGACACTGAGCAAGTTATGGTGACTTGAAGTCCCGTGAAAGATGTATTTTTACACACCATATGGGGAGGATCCTCCACGCGGTTAAGTTCCTACTCGGTAGGAAGGGTGAGTGTCACCCCAGTTCAGGTCGTGGGAGTCCCATGGGAGTCGTAGAGACCCCCAGTCCTGAACTACGAGTTTGGGTGAGTGAGGTAGAGACCCGGTCGTACTGACGGACCTTCGAGAACTTTATTAAATAATAAGTATCTGAAAAATCCCATTTATTTAGGTATGGAAACCGTGGGAGACAACTCTATTACCTAAAAAATAATAGGACAAAACGAAACAGACACAAAAACAACAACAAAGTCAAACCAAACATAATTTTGACTATAGACGTGTACTAGTTAAAGTTTGTTATGACTAAATCACTTTATATATTTTAATTTTCGAGTGGAGGGCTATCAGAGAGAGAGGATCTTATTGACGACAATTGGTAAGTGACAATCGGTAAAGAAAATGAAAGTCTTTTTTTTACAAATACGTATGAGTCGTAGGTATGTTACTCGCAGTATGACACGTGAGTAGATTTAGTGTCACATTTTCGTTGAGGAAAAAATTTCCAAAAATCATCTAACTAGTAAACGTCGGGCACAAGGTATCGATTCGTTAAAGGGTGACCACCTGTGACTCCGACAAAGGTCGGTAACCGGGGACGTCTGTTGCGAGGTCCTGTAGAATATCCCTTAAAATGAACCGTTTTAGACGTTCACATAAGAATCCTATTAAAGGACCACCATATTGGTGGTGGTGGTGTTAAGTAGACTCGGTTTCGTATACACCTTTATTCAAAAATTTCCTTAGAACTATTTAACGAAAACTTTTTCTGGTGTAAATAAAGGGGTAGCAAATTGTTATGTCTACTAGTTACGAAAGTTTATTCGTCTCGAAGAGTAAGACAAAACGTACATAAATCAGTGTTCACTTCAACTCGTGAAAAATTATAAAAACGGGGACCAAGATACCCAACAGAAAAAGGTCGACCACACACTCACGAGAACTAGTTAAATCCTTTAATCTGGGGGAACCAACAGGATACACAACGTTTATAAAAGGGGGGTAAACAAATAACATAGTATGGTTTCAAATTTAAAAAATTTTAAATTTGGTTATATAGTCAGAAAATTTTTAGTTCAAACAAACTGTAACGAATCTATCCGTAAATAATAAAATTTTTTTAGTGTAAATGAAGATCATTAAAACACCAAAATACAAAATATAAATTTAAAGAATATATAAACCATAACTCAATCTCATCCTATTGAAAGCCTCTTCCGCTACCGTTGGGTGAGGTCATGAGAACGGACCTTTTAGGGTACCCGTCTCCTCGGACCACCCGACGTCAGGTACCCCAGCGATTCTCAGCCTGTACTGACTCGCTGAAGTGAAAGTGAAAAGTGAAACTACGTAACCTCTTCCTTTACCGTTGGGTGAGGTCACAAGAACGGACCTCTTAGGGTCCCTACCCCCTCGGACCACCTGACGGTAGATACCCCAGCGTGTCTCAGTCTGTGCTGACTTCCCTGAATCGTTGTCGTCGTCCCATTGAAATAAGACGAGTTTTGCAACAGAATAAAGAGGTTTACAACAGTGTTTAGACAACAGTGTAGTGACAAATGACTTACCAGGTAAAAATGGGGGTGACGATGTTACAGTGAGACGACGACGACGACGATTCAACGAAGTCAACACAGACTGAGACACACTGGGGTACCTGACGTCGGATGGTCCGAGGGGGTAGGTACCCTAAGACGTCCGTTCCTGTAACCTCACCCAACGGTAAAGGAAGAGGTTACGTACTTTCTCTTTTCACTTTCACTTCAGTAAGTCAGCACAGGCTGAGAATCGCTGGGGTACCTGACGTCGGATGGTCCGAGGAGACAGGTACCCTAAAAGGTCCGTTCTCATGACCTCACCCCACGGTAACGGAAGTGTAAAACTGAATTGAAACCTTGGACAAGATATTTAAAGAATATGTTCTAATTAGATAGGATTAACGATATCAACATTTTTTCTGAAAATTTTCTTAAAAGTAAAATAAAACCGACGCGACTCAGAAGGAACGTCACACGTCCCGAATGAGAACGTCCGACACCCTAGAACCAAGGGGTTCAATCCCCAACTTGGACGTATGGAACGTAGCCTTCCGTCTAAGGAAAAAAAATTTCTTACAATAAATAAATGAACATAACCGACACGACCCGGAAGCATGTCCGAGAAGAGATCAACGTCGTTCACCCCCGATGAGAGATCAACACCACACATCCGGAGAGTAACGTCCCCGAACAGAACACCTCGTGTTCGGGATACCGTACTCCCGAAGTCATCAACGTCATGTACCCGAGTCATGAACGCCGAGACTCGAGATCTCGTGTCTGAGTCATCAACACCAGGGTCCGAAGTAACGAGGAGCTGCACACCCTAGAAGGGTTTAGTCCCTAGCTTGGACACAGAGGACGTAACCGTTCGTCTAAGAAATGGTGACTCAGTGGTCCCTTCGGGGACCGGAAGAGACAAAACCGTGTTTGAAAAAACATAGAAAGTCATCGTCAAGTTTCAAAAGAAGTACATCGAGGATATGTAAATACCAATCCTAATAAAGAACTCTAAAAGAAGTTACTTAACGAAAACATATACCTTATAAAATAAGACGACGACGACGACGATTCAGAGAAGTCAGTACAGGTTGAGACACACTGGGGTATCTGCCGTCGGGTGATCCGAGGGGGCAGGGACCCTAAGAGGTCCGTTCTTGTGACCTCACCAAACGATAAAGGAAGAGGTTACGTACTTTCACTTCAGCGAGTCAGCACAGACTGAGAATCGGACCTGGCGTCGGATAGTTTTAGGGGGTAGGTACCCTAAAAGGTCCGTTCTCATGACCTCACCCCACGGTAACGGAAGAGGGTGATAGAGGACTTCAAACGAGTTTGAGTACAGGCAGAGTAGGAAACAGAGTGGGAAGAGGAGAGCGGAAGTTAGAACGAGTCATATCACAGAAAAGGTTACTCAATCGAAAAGAATAGTCTACCGGTGTCATAACCACGAAGTCGAAGTCGGAGTCAGGAAGGTTACTTATAAGTCCTGACTAAAGGAAGTCCTACCTGACCAAACTAGAGGAACGTCAGATTCCCTGAGAGTTGACAGAAGAAGTCATGGTGTCAAGGTTTCTTAGTTAAAAGCCTCGAGCCGGAAGAAATACCAGGTCAAGAGTGTAGATATGGACTGATGATCTTTTTGGTATCGAAACTGATCTACCTGGAAACAACCGTTTCACTACAGAGACAAAAATTGTACGACAGATCCAAACAGTATCAAAAGGAAGCTTCCTCGTTCGCAGAAAATTAAAGTACCGACGTCAGTGGTAGGCGTTACTAAAACCTTGGGTTCCTTTATTTCAGACAGTGACAAAGGTAACAAAGGGGTAGGTAAACGGTACTTCACTACCCTGGCCTACGGTACTAGAATCAAAAGACTTATAACTTAAAATTCGGTCGAAAAAGTGAGAGGAGAAAGTGAAAGTAGTTTTCCGAAAAATCAAGGAGAAGTGAAAGACGGTATTCCCACCACAGTAGACGTATAGACTCCAATAACGATAAAGAGGGCCGTTAGAACTAAGGTGGAACACGAAGAAGGTCGGACCAAAAAGAGTACTACACGAACCGTATCTTCAAGTTATTCGTCCCACTGTTATGTGTCGGAACTACATGAGGAAAGGGTCAAACCTTGGTCAGACAACAAGGTACAGGTAAAGGTTGAAAACGAAGAACTGCACGTGTGTCCAAAGAGTCCTCCGTTCATTCCATCAGACGTTAAGGGTAGAGAAATTCTTAAAAAGTGTTAAACAACACTAGGTGTGTCAGTTTCCAAAATCGTGTCAATTACTTCGTCTTCATCTACGTAGGGTACGTGACCTTCCGTCTAAGAATTGGTGACCTGGTGGTCCCTTCAGAGATCGATTACATGTAAATTCTACGTAGTCAAGTCAAGTCAGCGAGTCAGTACAGGTTGAGAAACGGTGGGGTACTTAGCGTCGTGCGGTCCGGAGGGACAGGTAGTGGTGGAGGGTCTCAAGTGAGTCTGAGTACAGGTAGCTCAGACACTACGGTAGGTCGGTAGAGTAAGAGACAGCAGGGGAAGAGGAGGACGGGGATTAGGGAGGGTCGTAGTCTCAGAAAAGGTTACTCAGTTGAGAAGTGTACCCCACCGGTTTCATGACCTCGAAGTCGAAATCGTAGTAAGGAAGGTTTCTTTAGGGTCCCAACTAGAGGAAGTCTTACGTATGTGAAGTGGTATGTATTTAAGATGTCGTTTTCTTTTGACATTTGTTTATAACTTGAGATTACTATACATGTGACTTCACAAATCTAGTATCACTTGACTATAGACGTTAAATGAAACTTTATGTAGTCTTTTTATTTTACCCAACTACCTACCCATCTTTCTACTTCTCTACCCATCTATACCCTATTTTGTTTATGTCGGTTGTTATTTCTGTCTTAGATCCGTCACATATATACCCATAAACGATATTTTAAGAACGTTGAAACTACATAAGTCTTAAAAAGTACCATTTTACGAACCCATCCCTGAAGAGACCACTAGGACACCGGTTCCGCGGCACGAGGGTTACGTCCCCCGGACCCAAGTTAGGGACCAGTCCTTTGATCTAGAGTGTACGGTAGTACTTCTAAAGTCTAAGTCACATCGGTTTATTATGTATTTTTTAACTTTGGGAAAGGTCACAAAGTCCCTCCCACCCACCTACAACTCCTTCTCCTGATACCGACGTATGAGGAGAAAACTCTTTACCCCGACTTCTACGTGTTAATAAACCCTTTTCCTCGGAATCTTGTCTCGACTTTTTCCAGACTGTAGTCTAATGGTACCCGTCCAGGCGAAGTCTGTGACACGTATAGAGTCTCGTTTTGACTTCGCACTATACAGGTGGTCGTCATTATTTTATGAATTCTGTGTCAGTCAGGGCCTTGTAAAGGACTGTACACTGTTCCTCCTATTGTATGGATAGTGTGTCCAGACCGTTCCGTAAAATTAATTATTTTGACATAGGGATGGCACATTTGTCGTTTTCCCTTTACCTTATAAGGTTTGGTGTGCACTGACATCTCAATGACATTGTTGTGTACCTTCATGTAATATACAGACCCCTTTTATTCACACACATTAAAGTTTGATATCTTACTTCTTATTTTCTGAGTTTCTTTTCAAAGAGAAGAAGAGTCTCAGTGTCCATTGTTGTGTCCACTTTGTTGTATGGGGTCGGGCTCGTCCACTGAGGGTGTTGTCCAAAATGACTTCTTGTCATCGTGTTGCCCCAGTCTGACTGGTAAAGAGAGTGAAAGTCTTAAGTCGATAAGCAAGGCGGAGGACCCAACATTCTATGCGCGACGTCAAGTGGTAGGAGTCGAAGCTTGTTTTCGGGTTTGAGGTTGAAGGGTGACGTGAGTGATTTCTCCTAATAAAAGTACCGTGACATGTGCAAATTACGGACACTAGTTTAGTGTGTTAAGAATTGTGTTAGGTCGTCCTTTCACGATGACAAGTCCGTGTGAATCCTCCTTTTTGACATTAACACAGAAATAAAACAACTGCAAATACGTAACCTTTCAGGGATTATGCACATATAATAAAAACAATCATAGTCGAGATGTCTTAAGATGGAAATGGTCAAACCCCAAATGACCCGTCAGTCAGTTTAGACGTAATTGTTAGTAAGACGGGGGAGGGAAGAGGGTACAGGGTAAAGAGGAGAGAAAAAATTGTAACATATATACACACACATATATATGTATATATATTAATAATATAAATAAATAAACTGACATGGCTCCGAATCCACTCCGGATACCCTAGGAGTCAGAAGTGACGTCCTACATCTTAGAATCAACGTCGTACTCTTGAGAATCGACATCGTACACCCTAGATTAAGAGGCTGGTCCCTAGCTTGGGGTCAGGTCACGTAACCCTCGTGTCTCAGAATCGGGGACCTGGTGGTCCCTTCAGGGGGCAAAGAGGGAGAATTAACCGACACAGGACCGAAGTGGGGTAAGTCACCAGCATTTAGATACTAAAACACCGAGAACCCCAACCACGTACGAACGAGATAGGGATAGATAAGACAAAAGAGTCCAAGTGCTGACAACTTAACAAAAGTCACGGAAACATAGTAAATAATTCCAAATACAAAAGATCAGAAGTCCCCAATTAAAACTAGTAAATGTATTAAAATCTTTTAGTAAATGTATTAAATCTATTTTTAAGAAAAATAGATTCCACAAGTTTAAATAAACGTGTCGTTAAAGGCTTCGTCCGAGAAAACTTCAAGGACACGGAGACACCTTTAAAGGGGAATAAATAAAGATGAAAAGAGAGAACAGGGAGGTGGTGGGTGAAAAGGAGGAGGAAGAGACACAGCCCTTTGTTGTCAACGGCCTACCGCTCGGAGACTGAGGTCTTCTTCCCGGTGACCGGAACACGAGACGAGGACTGACCCGACCAGTCTGAGGTCGGGACACGACAGGTCCGACTCCTTACCAAAGGGACGACTACCTCCCACCGGGGTCCAGTACAAACCACGACCGTAAAAGGACAGAGAACGGGGTCTTAGTCCGTCTGATCTCTTTGACGACGGCCCCTACAACCTCTTAGGACCGCCCCCACCCCCAACCCCCAGTGGTAGGTAAACCCCAGACGGAACAAAGTAAAATAAAATAATTGGGAAATAATACCTCTTAAGGTTTGTATACATTTTCGTCCGTCTCAATATATTCCGTGGGGAGACATGGTAGTGGGGTGGGGGTTTGGTAACCGGACGTCAAAGAGGACGGAAGAGGTGTGGGGTTGATGAAGGGTAAAAACAATGAAACTTCGTGTAGGTTTTGTAGTATAGTAAAGTAGGTATCTGTAACATCGTACATCGAATAGATCTTTTTTACTTTGAAATTTTTGAACAAACACAAAAATTAGTTTCATATCACCTAAATGTTACAACACGGTTAGAAACGACATGTCGTTTTACCGAGTCCAATATGTATATATATGTAAGAAAAAAATTATATAAGAAGGAGTGATACCAAATAGTGTCCTATAACTTATATCAAGGGTGTGATATGTCATCCTGGAACAACAAATAGGGAGAATATATATTATCAAATTTAGACGATTAGGACTTCAGGGTCAGGAAGGGAAGGGATGGGAGAGGGGGAACCATAAGTATTCAAAACTTTTTTTTATCTGTGAAAATTTTGTATTGGTGTTATGACAATAGTGTAGACTTTTTAATTAGTGTTGAAGAAAAGTAGTCTACAGGTTACAAGTTTAAAGGTTAAAAGGGGGGTTTTAAGAGAAATGTCAAATAAACTTGGTTTAGGTTCCTTCTGGGTGAGAAAAACAGACAGTAACGATAAGATAGGGTAGGAAATAACAGAATATTATAAGTAACGTCTTAATAAACGGACATCTCGAGGGGTAGACGTAAACCGATCAACGAGGGGGTACCACCACATATGGAAGGGACTGGACCCGTAAAAGACGTTGAACCGTCGACCCAGGTGTCCGGTGTCCTGGGAATTCGGACAACATCGTACGCGAAGATCCCGAAACGTCCACCGCGTCACCATTTCTTAGACGGATGGTTACATCCTCTGTGTTCTCTACACCCAAACTAGGGACCCAACCTTCTAGGGGACCTCGTCCTTTACCGTTGGGTAAGGTCATAAGAACGGACCTCTTAAGGTATCTGTCTCCTAGGACCGTTCGATGTCAGACACCTCAACGTTTCTCAGTTTGTACCCATTCGTGTGTCGTCGTCGTCACACACGAAGATTATGTACCCCGACCGTTCGCAAAGGAACTTCCCTGTTCGTCATTATAAAAGTCGAAACACCCGGTACCCCGGAGACAGTGTCGACGAGTTCACTTTCGTCGGTTCTGTTACATATTTGTTTACTCTGAAGTCAATTGTCCGACCATCGACGGACCTGTTCCGGGTACCCGCCGTCAAACGACCGGGAACTGGAACTTAGTGTTATCGTCCTCTTCGGGGGAACTGAGACGGACCACACCCGGGTCCGAATGACCCTTACTGAAGGTCTTCCTCCTGTACCCCCGGTGTATCTCCTCTGTACCCCAGGAGTGTTATGAAGGACAAAGAGTGAACTTAGACTACAGACGGACGATCTTCCTCGGGGTCCTTCTTTTCTGAAGAAAAAGACTCATGTAGGGTTCCCGTCGTAATTACCGGACCCGTTCCCTGAGAGAGGACTCGTTCGACCGGTACACTACCCCTGTTCTCTGACTAAGGGACCGTAACAGTGGACACGAGACTCCGTTCGACCCTTACCGGACCGACTCCGAGACAACCGGGGTGAGGACGTAATCAGGTCGGGACCGGAAGAACCTCGGTAGGACGGTCAGTGTCCACGGGGCTGGTCCCGTCGTATGGGGTCCCTGAGAACCCCACGAGGGAGACGTCGTCGCCATTCGCCGAAGAGACGTCCGAGTCACCCAGGAGATACTCATAGGAAGCGTCGTATCCCGGGACGAGAGGGTAGTGGACTGAACATCTGAGGAGGCAGGTGGTCGACGGTCCGGGGGTCTCTCGGACGGAGAGGGAAGAGACGCTGGACCTGGGGATCACAGTCGAACCTGGCACGTCTCCAGTCCGACAAGTCCCTCCGGGTTCCTCTCAGGGTCTCTCCGGTACCCACTACCAAGGTCATTCGACCGGGGCCGTCTGGGGTCCTATAAGGACCCCACCTAGACAGGGCCACGACTCCCGGTCGTCCCAGGTCCACGTGTGCGTCACCCGCCCTAGATGTCCCTTTGGTCTAGTCTCCAGTACCCATCTTTTCCGGTTGAGATCGTGAACAGGTGACGGACATGGGGACACGAGAGACCCCAGGGTTCCACTCACTACGTCTCGGTCGAAGATCCCTCGGGACTCGGGGAAACGACCATCCGTCCCGACACCTCACCTGGGTCCCCTCGTTGAACCTCCGGTCCCCCTAGGGTCCGCGGAGGGAGTAGACGCCAACCGTCTACGGGAGGTCCGCAGGGCAGAGTCCGTCGAGTCACGTGTCACCTCCGAAACTTGAAGTGAACACTTCCGGACCCCTGGGACGTGGGACAAGAACCTCCTGCACCTACCATAGTCGTCAATCTACAGTGTATGTGTGTTTGTGTGTCATGGACGTGTGTAGTGTATGTATGTAGATATACGTGTGGTGTGTATGTGTATGTATATGGTGTGTAGTGTGTGTGTGTGTGTGTGTGTGTGGGATTTGTGAATATGTATGCCGTGTGTGTATATGTACGATGTGTGTGTCATGTGTATGTGTATATGACTTACACGGTGTGTGTGGTGTGTGTGGTGTATGTATATGTGTGGTGTGTGCGTGTGTGTCTCGATGTGTGTCCGTGGTGTGTATGTCATGTGTACATACATGTGTGGTGTGTGTGTGTGTGTGTTTATGTGTGTGGTACACGTGTGTCGCACGCGTGTGTGTGTGTGGTTTGTTAAGTGTGGGTGTGTGACGTGTATATGGATAGTGTGGTGTATGTGTTCGTGTGAGGTTCACCTTTCACTCCTGTAGGGTCGGGGAGTCAGGGAGTGTTCTTATCCGGTCCGGTCCGTCCTCCTCGGGACCCCAGTCTCAAGGACCGTGTTGCGGAGTGTAGAGTCTGGGCCCAGAAAAAAATGACTTCGTATCAACTAAATGTTACGACACAATTAAAGACGACATGTCGTCACTGAGTCAATTTGTGTATATATAAGAAGGGGTAATACCAAAGAGGGTCCTGTGACTTATATCAAGGGATACCATATGCCATCCTGGAACGGCTAGGTAAGACATATATGATCAAACGTCGGCTATTAGGGTTTGGAGGTCAGGAAGGGAGGAGGTGTGGTGGTCCGATAAGAGATACAGGTGCTAAGACAAAGTATCTATCTAAGTAAAGACAGTATGCAATCTAAGAGGCATATTCACTATAGTATACCACAAACAGAAAGAGGAAGACTGAGTGAAGTGAATCATACCAGTAGAGGTCCCGGTAGGTACAACGACGTCTACTGTAGAAAGTAAGAAACAGCACCGACTCGTCACGAGGCAATATGTATGCACGGTCCGGAAGAAATAAGTAAGTAGTAGTTACCTGTAAACCCAAGGAAAGTACCGAACCGATAACATCTATCACGACAATACTTGCATGTCCATGGACATAGAAAAGTTTAATTTCAGAATAAACCTATATACGGGTCCTCACCCTAAAGACCTAATATACCATTGAGTTAAAAATCAAAAAATTCCTTGGCGACATGTCAAGGAGTATCACCGACAACAACAGGTCAGCGATTCAGCACAGACTGAGAAACGTTGGGGTACCTGACGTCGTATGGTCCGAAAGGATAGGAAGTGAGAGAGGGTCTCAAACGAGTTTGAGTACAGGTAACTCAGCCACTACGATAGGTTGGTAGAGTACAAGACAGTGGGGGAAGAGGAGGACGGGAGTTAGAAAGGGGCGTAGTCTCAGAAACGGGTACTCAACTCAGAAACGGTTACTCAACCGAGAAACGGTTTGATAACCTCACCGGTTTCACCAGTCCATTGGTTTCATAACCTTGAAATCGAAGTTGTAGTCAGGAAGGTTACTTATAAGTTCCAACTAAAGTAAATCCTAACTGATCAAACTAGAGAAACGACAGGTTCCCTGAGAGTTCTCAGAAGAGGTCGTGGTGTCACGACATGGTCTCACCGACATGGTTGAATATAAAGGTGGTTGTCATATCCTCCCAAGAGAAAAGAGGTTGGGGGTTAGGTCCTAAACAATCTGAGAAACTACTAACGGCAAGACTAGTCACACTCCGCCATGGAGGACTACCAAAACTAAATGTAAAGAGATTATCAATTACTACTACTTGTGGAAAAATGTACGGGTGACCGGTAGACCTCTTTATAGACAAATCTAGAAGACAGGTAACAAACTAACCCAACAAGCAGAAATAATAACTCAACATACTCAACAAACACATAAAACTTTTAAGTCCGGAAAGTCAACGTAATAAACTTTCATAAAAGAGGGTCGGGTATCGAACAGAAAAGTAAAACAAATGTCAAAGGAAACGACACGTTTTCGAATATTCGACCTAACTAGGGTAAACAATAAAAACGAAAATAAAGATCCTTTATTTTGACTGGATTCTTTTATAACGACACTAAATACAGTCTTTTACAAAACGGATATAAGAGGAGATCCTCAAAATACCACAGTACAGAATGTAAATTCAGAAATTCGGTAAAGCTCAAATAGAGATTACATACCACACTCCCTCACAAGGTTGAAGTAACTAAATGTACGTCGACAGGTCGAAAGGGTCGTGGTGAATAACTTCTCTGATAAAAAAGAAATAAGATATAAGAACGGAGGAAACAACTTCTAATTAACTGATATCGACATCCTCAAATAGAGACCCGAGAGAGAAGACAAGATACCCAGGTATACAGTCTGGGCTCAGAAAATGTAGAGGTCCGGAGTCAAGGAAGTGGACACTTGACTTCTTATAGACAGAAACGGGGTGTCGGTAGAACTTCCACTCATCTCACTTTCACACGGACCACTGTAAGGATGGTGCGTACGGGTGAGTGGGAAGGTCCTACGTGATCCCTTACTCTCCGGGAGCAGGACCGGTGCGGGTACGACGGGTCGGAAGTTGAGTCCTCCCTTCACCAGGAAGTGTCTCCCCCGACCGGGGTTCCATTCCGGGTCGTACCTCACCCAGAGAAGAGAAGGAAGTCCCCGGACCTAAGTTCACAGTCGGAAAGGAACCGGGGTGATAGCGACGACCCGGATTACCACTGGACACCACCCCTCGAGGACTGAGTCCCCAGTCTCGGACAATATACTGTTAAAACGACAAAGACGTCCAGGTTCCAGCCCCGAGTCGAGGTTCACACGGGTTTCTCTTCTCCACCGGGACACACCGAGTCCGGACCCCAGGGGAGGTTTCCGTCGGCCCACCCACCAGTACCCTACGACCTGGGTCCGATGTGGTGGTCCCAGACGAGTCGACTCTAGACCTACCACTCTACCCACGGTACACTGGGGTCTTCAAGTGTGGGAAGAGAGACCTTCCCGGACTTCAAGACCGACCCGGAAAACCCCCGAGGACACTGGGCACAATCGGGACCATCTTGTGACCCGTGTCGAGAGAAGTCGGTTGGGAGGACTTTCGGACGTCTTCGTTATTTACGTTCCGTCTTCGAGTCCCTCCAGAGAACCCTACCAGTATTTGACCCCAAAGGAGTGGGACTGAAACTCCTTCCCTCCCCACCTCCCGTAGAAAGACCGAGTAGTCCTTTGGTCCTTCGGGTACGAACCACCAAACCTAGGGACGGACCACCACGTCGTGGAGACTGGAAGACACGACGCACCTTCGGTTTGAAAGAAGCACCGGTTTCCCTTCGGGTCCGCTCGTCTGTTCGACGTTTACACAGGTACTCAGTCCCACTTTCGAACGGGACCCCTCCACACTCCCGGGTCCCGAGTTGTAGGAGCCCAGAGTCCGACCTACACGGACCCCTCCCGACATGACTCCCCTCGTCACCCGACCCCACGTGTCCAGGGCGTCGTCTGGCGTGTGTCCGACCCCACGACCAACCCGTCCAGTCACGGTCCCAGACCTTGAGAGTAAGGAAATGGTCTTTTAACGGTGCAAGGGGTAATCCATCCTGACCTGTAATAGTGTAAACCAAGATAACTGAAGAAAAGTCCTGTATAAATTAAACACGGTTTACTTTTTATAGGAACTTATCCCACGATGTAGTGTCCCTCGACGAGAACCCGGGAGGGTCACCGAACCGTCCCTTTCCCCATCATCGGGGACCCTCGGGTGAAAAGAGGAGACGTCCCAGTTCCTCGAGAAGGGTCCGGTCCCTTCTCCTGGGTCGGATCTACCCGGGGAGGTTTCCGGCATAGGTCTCGGATCTCCTTAACCCGAAACCATCGAGGTCCTGTGTGATTCCTTCGGAGTAGAGCCACACTGGGTTTGTTCTACCCTGGACGAGAAATCTCCTCATACCCTTCTGGTACCGTCCACCCTTTACTCACTACGGGTGCCCCGTGACACACACGGTTCGGACTGGGTACAGTTACGTAGTGTAACCAAACCCCTTTCCTGTCCTCGATAGTTCTACCTTACCGGGGCACCTACCATGACCGACGGGGTTGTCACAGGGGTCAGAGGTCCCCTGGACCACCGATGGTAGTCATCATGGGTAAATAGTCTAGGACCGGACCGTCTCTCGTCGAATCAACGAGACCTAACTACTTCTCCTGTATTTTGCTCTTTTCTGTCCTGGGACGGTACCCCGACCCGACTGAGAAAGGTCGTCGCTCCTTTCCGAGGGACCACTTCACTCCGAATGTTTCCCCTTCCCACACACGTACTCCTCAACTCCCCAACGACCAGTACTCCCTCCTCCCGAGGTCCGTCCCTTGTCGTCCCTACCCTGAGACTCTGGTTTCCACGCACTACAGGTCTCGTCCTGACTGTCAAGGTCTCGTCGTCCACCTCTTCACTCGTCTGCTCGTCTCGGTGGACCGAGGCCGACCTTCTTCTCCCGGTAGGTCCTCACCACCGGCCTCCGTGTCCAGGAGTCTCTCTCTCCTCTCGAAACGTAGACGACCCCGACATAGGATAAAAAAAATACTACTTTTTATAGTTTGTGCTTCCAACCTTCCCAACTTTCCGTTCATGTTCGTGTCGACCTGACTTGTTGACACTTTTGACAATTGTAAACGATGCGACGGAACAGGAGAAGAGAAAGGAAGGGAAAGAGAGGAACGTGTGCGTATGTGTGGATATGTGTGTCTACGTGTCCAGTAAAATGACTTACTAAACTTCTGTGAACTAAGGATTCATGAAGTCGGACTTAGTGTGTTATCTTTCCTGTAAAGGAATATAAGACAATACTATGGAACCTTTTAATTCTTACTGGGGTGATATAGTACGTCAGAGATGAGGTATGAGGCTAAAGGGTTTAGCTGGGTTCTTAGACAAAATACAGGAAAATTTTTCAGGTCTAGTTAGACCCTGGTACGAAGGTAAACCAAAGTGGGAACACCAGAAAGATCATCTCTTATCGGGAAGAAGACAACAGAAAAACTTCTTAGGTCCCTGGTAACAGAGTGCCTTCTGAGTGCAGGCCCTAGACGGATAAATCACAGAAACTTGCACAAGGAGAGAGGGGACATAACGGACATTTCAATCGGGTAAATCCTCTCTGACAGAGTATCGTCCCAAAGGAACCACAACGGGTCCCCAAGGGTCACTCCAGTGGGTGACGGCCAGATTAACGTACCACCCCACGACTGACGGTCCAGTGAGGTAGTAGTCCCGAGTCAGAGGAACTTCCCTGTAAAAGACAGGACAGAGAACCTAGTTGTCTCGACCCGGGGTATCCGTGAAGGTCGAGACCTTCAACTATGCGGACTGTCCCGAAGGCGTCTGTCGACGGGTTCTATGGAACGGTTCCCTGTCCATCTCCGACTTCAGGTGAGAGGTTCGAGTTCCGACCGAACTGGGCGTAGCTCCCTTGCAGGATAGACGACATCCGGTATGGTGGCCGAGGCTGTTGGACCCCAGTCCTGTCACCGGACTGGTTCACGGGGGACGGGCGGTGAAAGGTCCGGAGAAGGTGGTAGGTCACCTGAGTGATGATGGAACTCGGGGACGAGTTTTCCACCGACGGAAGGAGACCCGTCCCACCTCCTCGTCCGTCGTCCCTCAGTCCTAAATAATGACGAGGTTTAGTGGGGACTAAAGAACCTCCGAGGCCGTACCCACATACGTCTCGACGAGGGTGCCACCCGACGACCCTCATCAGTCCCCGCGGCCCCGTGGTTTCCCTTCCCTCTCCACCCACTTCAGACGTGAAACGCACCCCAGAAGAGAAAGAACGAGGGTGGAGGTGGGAAAGGGGTTGGGGATATTCTCGTCCTCAACCGGTGGTTGTGGTACTGAGACACAGACAGGGATTGTGTGTATGTGGGTACACGGGTGTGCACGCGTGTGTGTGTGTGAGAGTATGGAGATACAAGTACTCCTGAAATAGTGACCCGTCCACCCCAAAGAACCACCCCCACCCCCCTCCCGTCCACCGTCCTTCCTCTCTCTCGGGGGGACCCCAGAGACCTATCTCTCCTATCTTCCGTCGTCGACCACCTGACAAGTTTCCCTGGACCCTTTGTCCAGCCCGTTTAGGTGAAACCTCGGGTGGTCACTTCCCGAAGAGGGGTGAAGTCCGGACCTGTGGACTCCTCGAAGGATTCCTCCGAGGAGTCGCCCGTCACCGACTCCGTCTACCACCCCGCCCGTCATCCATCGTTTACCCCGGGACTTCGAAGCCCGACCTGGACGACCCCCGGGTCGTCACCTCTCCGGGTGTCACCGGGGTCTCGGGACACCTCTCCGAGTCTCGGTGGTAGTCCAACGCCCACCCGTGCCACCCGCCCCCCTAGTCGGGTAGCACTCTCAGACACGATACTCTTGACGGGAGGTCCTTGCGTCTCGGGCTCAAAGTCTCGTTCCGAGACGTCAGTACGAGGCCGTAGAGAGACGGACGGGCAACCGGAGGGAGACCCGAAAGATCTCTGGGGCGGGTTCCGGTCCTACGACCCTGACTTAGGGGAGGACTTACTCGCTTCCACCCTCTCGCGACTTGTGACTCCCCGGTCAGGAGGTGGGAGAGACCATAGACTCACGAACCTCGCTCCACCCGTGGGACCCTCCTCCCCCGATCCGGGGTCCGTGTGGGGGTCGACCCGTCGGACGGTACCGGGGACCTGGAGGGGGGTGCCACCCCGGGTCTACTCTCCGGCACACCCTCCCCCTTTCGACTAAGAAGTCGTCCCCACGCCGGAGGGAGGTCCGACGGGACCCGACTGGGACTCGTTAAACTTTCCGGGGGACTCTGAAGGACGGTCGTGCCCGGGACCTCGACTCGTGTCGGGCCTCGTTAGTGTGTCCGGTAGTCAGTCCCTCGGACCTCGGGGCGGAGGGGGTTGGAGGGGGTATTCGTCGGGATGCATAAGTAGGGACCCATAAGTCTCGGGGTCCGTAGGGGTCAAAGGAAGGACTCCGAGACATGGAGGGTCTCGGAGGTTGTAGTCGTGGGTGTGGTCGAGTCTCGGTGGGGTCGAGTCCGCACCCCGTGTGTCCGGCTCCCTGGCAGGACCCCCGTCTCCCGTCTCCCTCCACCATGATCCTGTCACGGGACTGGACGTCACCTTCAGTCTCCCCAAGAGGCGGGCGGGACACGGGCCACTCTACGGGCGCGTTAGATGAAGGGGTACGGCTATTGGGGTCCTCCTTTGACCTCGGTAGTCTCGGTCGGGATTAGAGAGACTTCAAGTTTCTCTGGAGGTTCAGTCCTCGTCCTAAATTCCGGTCCGACGGGGGACAGGGGTGGGATCATGGACAACCGTACCGGCTAGGTAGGGACCCCTGTGCGTATACGATTGTGGTTGGTGGAGGCGTGGGAGTCAGGGTCGCACTTGACTCCGCGACTCCCAAAGACCCGTCTCCATCTCCAGGTTCCGGGTTTCTAGGGCAGAAGACCTTCCTGCTCCCTGTGTTGTGGAGGTCACTCACACTACTCCGGCAAAATTGGTCCGACACACTCTCCTACCCCAGAGTCAAATCTGGGATGACTAATTGTGAGTGAGACCCCTGTGCAGTACCCGTCTACTCTTTAAGGACTATCGAACTGTCAGTCCCAGGGACACGAGGACATATAGTTCCTCTCCCTCTACTTAAGGTGTATGGTGGGTGGCGGGCTCCGGACATATAGATGTCTGTCCGAGACGTTTCCCGCTAACTACCCCCGATACTGACACCGACACCGACGAAGGATTCGTGACCCTCGTAAAGACCTCCCAAGACCCCAATTACGTCGGGAGGAATAGAGGTCGAGGTGACCCTCTCCTGCAAAAAGATACTAAGTCGACGGTCGGGAGGGAGGACGACCGTCTATTCTAACTATATCACTCCGACACGGGGACCCTTCGTCTCGAGTGTCTCCCATCGAGACTTCCCCTGTCTCCGACCCGGGGGACTCCCCCCCGTCAGAGTGACAGACCTCACTCCCGGTCCCGACCGACCCTGGTCCCGCCCGCCTACCTCCGACCATAAGTCCCGTGGTGTAAGCTCGGGACGAGGTACAAGGATCTGACCCGAGGACCCGTCCAATCAAGAGACACGGAATCAGACTCCGAATCAGAGACTCGGAATAACGCGAGTAGGCACATTCACACAACTACCATAGAGTCCCCCTACCCATTCCTCCTTTCAGAAACCACTCTTCAGTCGTTTCCACTGCAAAATACCTCTCACAATCAGCGAGTCAGCACAGGGTGAGAGACACTGGGATACCTGACTTGGACGGTCCGAGGAGACAGGTACTCTAAGAGGTCCGTTCTTATGACCTCACCCACCGGTACGGGAGGAGGTCCCCTAGAAGGGTTGGGTCCCTAGTTTGGGACCAGAGGACGTAACGTCCGTCTAAGAAATGGTAGATTCGGTGGTCCCTTCGGGACCAAGATACATTTATGAACAATAATCCGTCGGATTCCTTTCTGGTCCCGTAAACCGAGACAAGACCTCTTCCGGGACCGCCCGTCCCACACACACACACCCCCCCCCACACCACCCCCCGTCCGTCGTCTCGGACCCCCATCGGGAAGGGACTAAGTCTAGGAGACCACCCTTGAAGACGAAAGAAGTCTGGGGACCCCAGTCTCGTGGACCTACCTGGATCTGCCCCGACCTCCGGTGTCGTCCTGTAGTAGGACAGGAGTCGCGGGAGATAGAACACCCCTTCGTGTCAGGGGTGACCACGCCCGCGAGGAGAAGTGTAAACCCACCCCAACCTCACGTTTGAGGTCCAGGGTGAAAAGAGACAAAAACTAAAATGTTGAAATCTTGTCCAACTCACTTTTTCTCGACACGTTCACGAGTAAACGTAATTTGAAGAATGTACGATGAATGAAGTACTAGAAAAAAAATTTAAATAAAAAACCGACGTATCCTGAAACAAACACTGTGTACCCTAGAAACAACATCATGTGCCCAAGGTCTAGTACACCCGAACGAGTCATCGACGTGTGTCGTACACCCCAGAATCTAGAGGTTGGTCCCTAGTTCGACCGTAGGTGACTCAACCTTCCGTCGAACGACTGGTGACCCGGTGGTTCCTCCGGGACGATGAAGAACGACTAAGAATATCTCATGTATCTTAAAATACCAACTGGTTCTCAAACCAGTAGGAGTTGAGAGGAAACGAACGGGGCATATAGACCCTTCTTTCGTCCCGTCTCTGTCCGTTTTAATGAACGGTGACAAAGTGTCTTGTGTCCGACAGGTTTGGTGTTTCAGAATCTCTTATGGGTCCATGGGACTCTTCTTCTACTCAATGGAGACGGACCCAGTCTCAGGTCCGAACCTCCCTGTCCTCTTCCCTCGTGGCTCCACGGACCCAAGAGTTTTGTCCCAAAGAAGGGAGGAGTAGTTAAAGTAATCATAAAATCTTTCATCTTTATCGAAAGTCGGAATAAACACGAACAAAGAAAATTTTTCAAAAATAATTAGAGCCGGAAAATCGGGAAGAAATGAACGAAAAGGACAAAAAAACTAAATTTTTAAAATCTTAAAAGGAAGAACAAGTTACTTCCATAAGTTCCGATATGTAAAAGGAGATTTATGACTAGATCGACTCAAGGTGTTCAAAATATAAGGTGTTATATATCATTAAATATATAATATAGGACGGGATGATACGACTTACCAAACTTTAAAGTAGAACTCAAGTCAGTCAATCCTCATATAAATATTTAAAGATTCGTGTGAAACTACCTTCATGAAGCATTTAACTAAAGGTCGAATGGTGTGACACCAGTCTCACAACGATTTAGTGAGTCAGCACAGACTGAGAAACACTGGGGTACCTGACGTCGTATGGTCCGAAGGAATAGGAAGTGAGAAAGGGTCTCAAACGAGTTTGAGTACAGGTAACTCAGTCAGTCACTACGGTAGGTTGGTAGGGTACAAGACAGTGGGGGAAGAGGAGGACGGGAGTTAGAAAGGGTCGTAGTCTCAGAAACGGTTGCTCAACCGAGAAGCGGTTTGATAACCTCGCCGGTTTCACCAGTCCATTGGTTTCATAACCTCGAAGTCGAAGTCGTAGTCAGGAAGGTTACTTATAAGTCCCACCTAAAGGAGATCCTAACTGACAAAACTAGAGGAACGACGGGTTCCTTGGGAGTTCTCAGAAGAGGTCGTGGTAGCAAGCTTTCGTAGTCAAGAGGACACGAGTCGGAAGAACTCGACATAGTTATAGTAGGAGACTTGTAAGTACTCTGAAAAGGAAAATAAATGATTACAAACAGAGGAACTCGATAGACAGGTAAAGACTACAAATTTATAAAGTTTAAAGGTGACTTCCCGTTTAAACAATCAAAGTACGTTTAAGAACGGTTAAACGTTGTAGTATAATAATTCAAGTGTGTTCAGGGTCCAGTCACTCAGTATAACCGTTTGTATTGACACCAAAGAAAGAAATAGAAGTCATAACGAGAGACGGAACGTAAGATAACACAGACTTTAATGATAACGGGACTGTTGAAAAAAACTGTAAAACCAGATTCTAAAAGACCCGCATACAAAATAGGGGAAAGGAAAAAAAAAAGAATTCTGTAAAAATACACCTTGTAAAAGTTTAAGAGATAACTTAGACACTGTTATAACAGAGACAAAGTACAAAACCAGAAAACCGGCGTTCCCTAGGGTCAAAGGCCTCGTCCCTGGTTTGGACGTGGGAGGTAAATAGCCTTCCACTTCAGAGTTGATGACCTGACGATCCCTTCAAGGGGAAACGGAAAAGGATACTAGACTAAAATCCACGTAGACACTACAGGTGACGTAAGTACCCTTGGTTCTAGACGAGACAACCTCCCTGGGATTGACAGGACTTGGAAGTCCTCCCTTCTTGGGTCTTCATAGACACGAGTTCAAACACGATGTTCATGTGATGAGGTGCGTGTGTGGAGTGTTTGTGGATGTGAAAATGTGTCGTGTATGTACGTGTGTATATATGTGTGTGTCTGTGTGTGAACTTCGTCAAAATTAATTGTCTTTTAAAGGTAAATTTTTATCGATGAGTAAGGATGGACCCGTAATATCTAGGACCTCCTCTACTTCCTCTAATGACATTAATCGTGTTAAGTAATATGTGTCTTCCTCGGAGTCACACTGGGAAGAGAGACCCCGGAAACAAAAGGGAAGTGATTTACTCCGGGTAGACTCCCGTAAAGGACGACTCGCCGAAGATCGGTGGGACTACCCCGGACGACCCTCCCTTTCACGAGGGACCCCTGAAACCAATCTACCTACAATTGACGTCCTCCTCTCAACCCTCCCCGGAAACTTCGTTCACCGGGGGAATGGTAGTCGGTGTGTGGTACCAACGTACCTGTGTCCCAAGACGGAGGTCCACAGTCCGGTCCGTTAAATTAATTTGTGTTTGACGCGTCGGTCGTTACACTATATCAAGGACCTTCGACTTAACATCGGTATTGAGATCGTCGAAAAATATAGGAAATTCTCAAGATTTTTAAAAAAAACATTATACATAGAAAAGTCACGAGACCCGAAACAAACCAATGGAAGCGTCCCCGACCGGCGAAGTACCCACTCCGGGTGGACGAACAATCGTTGGAGAGAGACCGGAGTGACACCAGGGTGGTCATTAATTCGGAAAATTCTCTACACCCTCGGAGTTATAGTCATTAAGTTAGAAGGGACAAATGACTAGAGACGGTAATCATCTCAACTTTCGTTTTACAAAATTAATTTTTCTAACCGTTATTCAACCACATTACGGTATTAAACGTGTCCCGGGAGATCTTTTACTGAAGCGGGACAGAACCAACGATACTGTTGATTACCTGCACTAACAAGGTCGCTCTTCGTCGTCCCACGCCACCCCTGTCCCTCACCCTTCTCCCCGAAGACTCCCCCTGTCTCGGTGCTCCACTTTTCTGGTCCGGAGAATTACTCGAGGTTCCCCCAGAAAGATGAGTCTTTAAGGAAGACCCTAGAAGAGAAGTAGGGCAAACCGAACCTCTTAGGTCCGGGGACATACCCTCTGAACCGTCACAGAGGTCCATGGAATCGATTACGACAGTGACCGGTCGCGACAGCCTTGACCTGACGGACCGGACCTCGTCTCCCACTCTGAGTGTCGTCGAGTGAAACCTCGTTCGGTACCCTCGGAGGGACAGAGGTTCGACACGTCTCTACGTCTCCCCGGTAATGTCGAAGTCCATTTCCGTGGCACACGACGGGGACGGGTGTAGGGAAAGTGAGTGTCCCCTTCCAGTGCCGGTTCCTTTCCCTACGACCATGGGTCGGAGTCCGTGACTTACCGTCGGTCCTGTGGGTCCCGCGTCTGGGACCTCCGGTTGTATGGTGACCAGAGGGGTCTACGAACCTCCTGACCTGTCTCGTCCTCTACGAGTCACAGACAGGCGCCCCCGTCCGGGTGGACCTTCTCCTTGCGAGGAAAGTCCTCGTTTCTTCCTCTTCCAGGAGGAAAGTCTTCGTTTCTTCCAGGGAGTATCTTTCCCTGGTCCTCGAAGACTTAGAATTAAGGAGTAGACACTTTACCCTTATTTACACAGAAAAAGAGCTCAGTGAGATTCCTAACTGGTTCTGGAGTTCAACTCAGGATGTCGAGACGACCACGTATGTGCCCCACTCCTCTTCCTGGCCCCGGGGACGCCAGTCTGAGATGCTAGGGGTAGGAACCGAGTCAAGGTCAGACGTGGCTCCCGGTGTCCCGTTTCACCCCCCGAGACTCTACCGTCCTGTGTTTTTCAGACCCGAACTTGGGGTCCTCTCCCCGTGTGTAGGACAGGTAGGTCCTAGTTCCTCCCGACCCCCTTCGTTTTTCATATGTCCACTCTGTCTTGCTTTTCCCGACCAGGGGTCACAGAACTCGGTATCGACTCTCCTGTCGTCTGGGACGACATAAGGTCCGGGGGGTTCAGACGTGACACGGCGTGGGGGGTACGGGCCGGTCCCGTCCCCTGAGATAAGACAAAATAAACAACACAAAAAAAGCGGTACGTCGTGTCGTACACCTTAGATTCAAGGGACTGATCCCTAGCTTCGATGTGGGGGACGTAATGTTCTTACCTCAGAATTGGTGGCCTGGGGTTCCTTCAGGCCCCTCGAGATAAGACTGTCCAGGTCCTTCGTGAGAGGTCCCCCGTCGGGACTCGCACCACTCCATCGTTGGAACACGCGTCCCTCCTACCGAACACCCGTCTCCCCCCGGCAAAGACTTACGATTGAGCCCACATGCCGGGTTGTCACTACCCACCGTATACTCTTGTGCACCGAGAGTGGGTCCTCCGGTCACTCCCCGCCGGAGGAGGTGGTACATCGTCGCAGGAGGTGGTACTGGTCCCGGCGGAGTAAGGGTCCGGTCAGGGTTTAGCCTACGGTCCCCGACGGCACAGGGGTGGGACACTACGGGTGGTGTCCTCGAGGGAAGACTCAGTAGGGTCTGACCTCCCGGGCGACTGTCTCCCGTCTCGAAAGACTTCGGCCCCTCCACCCCCCGGTCCTCCGACGTTCCAGAGTCGAGACCGCGGACTTCCGAACAGACGGGCTCGCCTCTCGTACGGAATAGTTGTCGGTCCTCCCGCTAGCTAGTGAGAGGCGACACGACCACACCTTCCTGTTATTTTGTCTATAACTGACGCTAGGATTAGACCGTGCGCACGTGACCCGGGGTGTCTTACCTCGCACGACTCACAACCCGGGACTACACTCACCCCCGGTCGGGTGAAGACTCGTCCTTACTCTATTCTTTTACGGGACCAAATAAGTTAAATCACCTCGTTCGTGAATCTTACAGATGAGAAACGATTCACGATACCCCCATGTCACCGTCTACTCTATTGCACGCAGGAAAAGACAAGACTGTCCGTCCGGGTCCCGGGGCAGGACCACCCCCACCCTCCTCCGCCCACTATATACGAGCCCCCCGGACCCGAGGTCGGGTCCGTCCCCTTCCTTCCCGTCGTATCCCGACGTCCCTCGACACACACCTCGACACACTCAACCGTCGCGGGTCCATCTCGGTCCTCCCGGGACGACACCAGAGTCGGGGCGATGAGGCAACAGCGGAACACGACCGATGAGCCTGAGTCCGAGCCCGGGGCGAAGAGGGACCCGTGGGGGAGAGGGTCCGGGGCGGATAGAAGTCGACTCAGAGTGGACGGTTTACGTGAGAAACGTAGGGGAACTGCGGACATCGTACACCATGGGTCCTGGGTCTTGGTCTGACTCTAGGTGGGGTCCAGAGGGACAGACTTGGCCTGGGTCGGGACGATGAGTCCAGTTTGGGGGAACCTCAGGGGAGTGGTGGTAAGGGAGTGGGAGTTTGGGTTGGTTCCTTCGAGACAACGGGTGGAGGTCCTATCGAGTCGTGTCGCTGTGGAGTGAGTCTGGGTAGAGAGCTCCTGAACAGATGAGACAGTGGGGTCGACGGTAGGGTCAAGACGGTCGGACGTTTGAGTGGGTGGGGCTGGGGTGTAGGTAGGGGGTGTCGTAGTAGAAGGGTCTACGTTGACCCAGGGTAACGAAGGCCCGAACTCGGGTGGTGATCGACGGTCACGTCGGTTCTGTTGGGGACGGGGAGTGAGGACGTCTGAGAGATACCCGGGACGGGGAGTGAGGACGTCTGAGAGATACCCGGGGACGGGGAGTGAGGACGTCTGAGAGATACCCGGGGACGGGGAGTGAGGACGTCTGAGAGATACCCGGGAGAGAGGAGTGAGGACGTCTGAGAGATACCCGGGAGCGAGGGGAAGGTGAAAGCGGAGGAGAGGGTGGAGACACGGACGTAGTCTACGAGGCCGGTCCGACGGGAGAGGCTGGAGTGGCGTAGGTGGGTCGGAGACCCAGAAACGNATACCCGGGAGCAAGGAGTGAGGACGTCTGAGAGATACCCGGGAGCGAGGAGTGAGGACGTCTGAGAGATACCCGGGGACGGGGAGTGAGGACGTCTGAGAGATACCCGGGAGCGAGGAGTGAGGACGTCTGAGAGATACCCGGGAGCGAGGGGAAGGTGAAAGCGGAGGAGAGGGTGGAGACACGGACGTAGTCTACGAGGCCGGTCCGACGGGAGAGGCTGGAGTGGCGTAGGTGGGTCGGAGACCCAGAAACGAACCGACACGGAAGACGAACCTCGTGAAATAGAGGATAGAGCCGTCCGGTGAGGAAGGGAGGTTGAGTCTGTAGGGGAGCCCCCGAAAGAGAGGTCGGGTCGGTCTCAGGGAAGGACCCCAGGGGGAGACATGTAGGAATAGTGGCGGACTCGGTTCGACCGGAACAATAAACAAAAGTGTGATTACCACTCAGAGGAGGAAAGTGAGACTACACAGTCGACAAACTGAGAAGTTGAGTAAACAACACTACGGGTCTTGTCCCGGGACCTCCACGAGTCACGGGGTGTATACGACTGACTCACCGGAGGACACGGAGACAAAGGAGTAGACATTTTACCCCTGTCAATGTCGCAGCAGCACTCCTACTTTACTCCCTATGAAGATCCAGGAATCCTGTCACACGTCAGACTAATGATAATTACGGTAAGTACAACTCGACGTATCAGACAAACCCCGTCACCTCAGTCCCTCCACTCGTCCGTCGTGTCCCGGTGCTCCGGTGGTAGGTAAACCGAGGTGAGTCTCGTTTTACATGGACGTCGTCTCCGGGAGAAAGCACGACGAACACGGACGGACGGCGACGGAGCGAGTCCGACGCGGGAACCAGTCGGACAGGGTGTGGTGAGATGATCGGCCTCGAGATCAGAGAAACCAAACCCAGACCCTCTCATCGTCTCACCGTGGTGACTCCCAGGACCGTCAGGGGTACATGTACCTACGGAGTACCTGTGGTCCCGGTCTGAGTAGAGGTTTCTTGGTCCAGGAACTAAACTAAACCACGACCAGAGACTCGTGGAGAGCGGGCACAGGGTCCCGGACAGAGAAATCTCCCATTACCATCCTTCATTAAGATAAACTCCTTGTTAGTCAGGTCGTTGTACTGCTACATGAGATTCGATTGTCTAGGTCGCGGGAACTTATGATTCGTGCACAAAGGTGACTCGTGTCCCACAAGAAGCTCTCTTTCTCGAGTAATGGACAGTTCCGCGACGGGAGACTCGCTAGTTGACCGTCCGACTCTTGTCCCCGTGGGTCCCGTCCTCCTTCGAGTCACTACGTCACACGTGAGCCGAGGAAGGTCCCAGGCGCCGTCGCACCCCGTCTCCGAGCCGGACACCCCGGACCCGACACTCGTCCAAGAGACGTGTGGAGGGAGTAGCTTGGAGTCAGACGGGACCTCTCTAAGGGTGAAATATCGGGTAAAATATCCACTCTATTGACTCCTCACTTTTCTATTTCCTCCCGAAGGGACTACCGAGTCAACCATTTCTTAGGCGGACGTTACCTCCTCTGGGGCCAAGATAAGGACCCAACCCTTCTAGGGGACCTCTTCCCTATCCGACGGGGGAGATCATAAGTTTTTTTTTCCTTTCTATTTCCTTGTACAGGTTCAGGTGTGTCGGCCACTCGTCCCTTCGACTCTTGGGAGGTCTTTTAACGAGTGTTCGAGGCAGTGAGGGTGAGAGGAAACCGACTGAGCAAAGGGTGAGGACGGACCGAGTACCACGACGGAGGAGTGACAAACGGGACGTACAAGGGAGGGAGGTTAGACAGGACGGGTGGTGGTCGAATTTGGAGATTTATGTTTTACAAGAGTGAGGGGAAAAACCACAGAAAATTTTTAAATAAAAACAACTTTATGTCAACTATATGTTATAACACAATTAATGACGAGATATCGTTTTACTAAGTCAATTTGTACATATATGTACGAAAATATATAAGAAAAGTAAGACAAAGTAGTATCCTATAACTTATATCAGGAGACACGATATGTCATCCCGGAACAACAAATAGGTGACATTTTCGAACGTAAACAGGTAACATTTTCGAATGTAGACGATGGACCACCGAGTATACCATTTCGTAGACAGACGATACGTCCTCTAAGCGCAAGTCAGGGACTCAGTCCTTCTAGGGGACCTTTTCCTTTACCGTTGGGTGAGGTCATGAGAACGGACCTTTTAGAGTGCCTGCCTCCTCGGACCATCTGATGTCAGGTGCCCCAGTGTTTCTCAGACTGTACTGACTCACTGAAATGTAGACGATTGGGGTTGGTAGGTGGAGAGAGTGGGGAAGAGGGAGCCGTCGGCGTTCAGAAGAGATACAGACACTCAGACAAAGGTAAAGCATCCATTCAAGTAAGTACAGTGTAAACTCTAAGGTGTATATTCATTATAGTATACCATAAACAGAAAAAGAAAGACTGAATGAAGTGAATCTTACTCTTAAAGATTAACGTAGACACACGTACGTACGATTCAACGAAGTCAGGACCGGTCGAGAAACGTCGGAGCACCTGATATCAGACGGTCCGAAGAGACAGGTACCCTAAGAGGTCCCTTCTTATGACCTCACCCAACGGCACCGGAGGAGGTCCCCTAGAAGGGCTGGGTCCCCACCTTGGGTCCAGAGAACACGGAGGACGTAGCCGTCCGCACAGGAAATGGTGATCTCGACGTAGGTATGACCACGTTTACCTGGTAAGGGAAGAACGATACCGCCTCGTCATAAGGTAACATATGTGCGTGATATAGAAGGAATGGGCAAGTAGACAGCCATCTGCAAATCCAACAAAGGTACACAACCGATAGTACTTATCACGACGAAACTTGTAGCTCCACGTACATAGAAAAACTCAATATCAAAACAGGTCTATGTGTGGGTGAGCGAAGACGATTATTTTAAGAAGTGACGTCAGGGCCTCTACGAACCCGAGGTGCTACGACACGAACGTGGGGACACTGATCGCGGAGGGGTGGAGCCCGAGCGTAACCGGTCGGGAGGGGACCGGTGCGACGTGAGGACCGTCACAGAACAAGTCTGGACCTGTGAGAGCAAGTTATGTGTGACTGACTCCCGGGTGACACGCAGTCCGGGCCGAGACCCGTGAGTCTACGGTGTCACTGTTTTGTTTGGTCTTAGGACGGGTTTCCCGACGTCACAAGTGGTTCCGTCACACCTCCACGGTCCGTCCTCCTCTGGGTCCCGGTCCACACGGGGTCTCCCAATCTCTACTCGAGTCCCGGTCGCCTCGCGTCCTCGACCTCCCACTCGTCCCGTTCCAGGTTCTTCGACGACGCCCCTTCTCCTGCCGGTGACGACCCAAGACTGAAATCGGAGGTTTCCTGAACACCGAACACCCTTTCCTGTCTGACATCCCGTCCGCCCGTGTCTTCCTGTCTGTGTCCGACCGCGTCCTTGCCTCACTCTCTCCTATCCCGAGTCCATCCATCCATCCGTCCCCCCACTCACCTCCAGACTAAGACCACATGTCCTTCCATGTCCAGTGTCCCAGAACGACCTTCGGTACGACACCCCCTTCCCTCCTTTTCCGTGACCCTCTACGGTTCCGAACCTGGGACTCTGTGACCTTACAAGGTGGACCCCAGCCCCCTCCCCTCCCTCTACTTCGTCTACGGAACACTTGTGGATGACCGGTGGGGTCACCTTCACACACACTCACCTGTAACATGGACACTCGGGCACCGGGGTCGGGGCCGGGAACAGGGACCGGAGGGTGCCCCAGTCGTGTGGCGGTTCTACGTCGGTCAGGGGACCCCTGGGACGACCCACAGTACCTGGGGCCTGTGGCGTGTGTCCGGATCGTGTGTCCCACGGACCACCCACATAACAGGGACTACCGACAAGGACGAAATCACCTGTAAGAGACCCTCGGTTACGGGACTGGTACCACTTCACTCCCTGTCCAAACACGGAACCTGGCCTGGGGAGCCGTGAGGCTGTGGACGGGTCGCGTAGGGTCGGAGGCGAGGGTCCTCGCGTCGACGCACGGAAGGGACCCTGGTCCGGGGACCCCCAACTTGAGGGCCGGACAGTGATAACTCCCTACTGAAAAGAAGAGAAACGTTCGGCCGTTTAATTAAGTATGGTAGATAAAGGGGCTGAGCCTAGTTTCCAACAGTTTAAGGAAGTGGGTGAATTACTAGACATTATATGGAAAGATAAAGGACTGGTCCGATAATCTACTTAATCTTAAGTATTATCGGACGGCTGACGGAGGCACGTGGACACATATACACACCCCAGTCCGTCCTGGGGTCGTAGGGGGAGTCGGTCCTGAGCCGTAAAAAGTTTTCTGAGAAGTTTGGTCTGGAGTTCGGTACACCATGAGAACCACGGTTTACCTAAGATACCAAGGACACTTCGATTGTTATATAGTGTGTACAAGGTGGTGACGGTTAAAGCACGGGTACCGTCTGTAATAACTAATTAATATCCGTGAGAATTGGAGACTCAAGTCTGTACCCCGAAGGGATGGGTCAGTAGTTGTCTACTAAATTCAGGTTCGGACCTGTTCCTTTGGAGAACTGGTAGATCTGTTCTCTTCATTAACTACCGAGAAGGGTGTGACGAACGAAAGAAATAAAAGAGAGAGGGAGAGAGTGAGAGAGGGAAGGAAGGAAAGAAAAATTACACGTAATGGTGAAGACTCGTACCTATTGTAGTCCACTGACTCGAGGAGGGTGACTCGGAGGAGGTGTGACAATTTTCCCCGGGTCGGTCCTGGGATAACGTCTCGGTCCTTTTTCGTCGGGGTTCGGACGGAGGGTGGAATGTCTCGAGAATACCTCTGACATTCAGAGGTCCAGACCCCGGACCTTTGTGAAACGACCTGTTCCGGTCCTAATTTCCGTCAGTCGTCACTTGTTCGGCACGAGACAATCGAAACACTGTAACTTCGCACTTGTAGGTCCGACTGTCAGTTTCGGCTCTTTTCGGACGTCGGTGGGACAGGACGGAAGAGGGGACACTCCTCCCGAACGGGAGCCGGACTCACGCTGTGGCCGAGCCCCGTGTCCAACGAGTAGTAGAGGGACCAACAACCTCTTGACACAGTCGAGACCGGGGAGACGGTCGGAACCAGGCGACCCTGGACGGGTGAGGGAGCGAATACAGGACCGAGTGTCCCGTGTCGGAGGAGAGGACCCAGAAGACTCGACCTGGGCACCCTACTCGACAGGTTTTCTCGTCTCCTCCAGTCCTGTCTCCAGGACGCTCACCCCACTTCCCTCGGCCCTGGAGGGAGAACAGGACCGAAGTTCTCTTCCCGAAGACCTTCTTCTTCGTTCCTGCCTCACTCTCCCTTCCAGCCCCTAACCTCCCCTGGGACTTGACCAACGGCGTACAGGGAGACAGTGGGTCGGGGAAGACAAGGGACCACTAGTGTCGCACAAGAAGGACCTGGACGTCGGTACGAGAGACCTCGGCACTCCGGGCGAAGGGAGTGGGGACGGAGTTGGACTCGGAAAATTCGTTTAGTCGTTACATTAATAACTAGACATTCTCTTTTCCTTAATTATGCCGGCGGGTGTAGGAAACATGTATTCTCATAAATTGTTACTTGAGACGAATTTGAAGTATTTTCGGAGAAGTCGTTTAGTCGCGCGCTCATAACTAGACCTTCGGACGGACGCTTAGGGTCGACAGACGGAGAGGGTGACTTCCTGGTAATCAACCAGAACGGCCTGAGGAAAGACGGAAATACCGGACCGCGAACGGAGGGTCCTGCAAAGGCGACGCAGAGTCGCTCGCGACACGACGGGACAAAACGACTGGGAGGGAAAAAGACCTCAGGTCCTATAGCTGAGTCCTCATGGTCCGCCCACGAGGGTCCGACCCAAAGACGTCCGAACACGACCGGGGTGTGGGTCTCCGAGTGGGGGTGGGGTGGGACGGGGGGCGTGTCGGCCCTGTGGACTCGTGTAGAGGAACGAGTCGGAGGGTAGTTGAGGTCCGAAGGGTAGAGGTGGAACGTTTCGTCTTTTGGTTCGGAACTCCACAGGACTGGGAGGGTCCTAGGGTACCTACCACTCCCGGTCCACGTCCTTAAACTCGGTTACCGGACTCGTTGAACAAAAAGAAAAAAAGAAATTAAAAATTTTTTATAGATAAAAAAGACAGACACGGTCCAGGATCAACGTCGTGTGTCCTAGAAGTTAGAAAGAACGTCGTACATCCTAGTAAATTAACGTCGCACCGAGTCACCATTCCTTAGACGGACGTTACGGTCTCTACACCCAAGTTAGGACCCAGCCCTTCTATCGGCCCTTCTCCCGGACCGTTGGGTAGGCCATGAGAACGGCCCTCTTAGGATACTTGTCTCCTAGGACCTCCCGATGTCAGGTACCTCAGTGTTTCTCAGTCTGTACTGACTCGCTGATTTGTCGTTGTCGTTGCGGCTCGAGAGTCGACGTCGGACACCCTAGACCAAGGGACTGGTCCCTAGCTTAGACCCGGGGACGTAACCCTCACGTCTCCGAATCGGTAACCTCGTGCTCCCTTCAGAGACTCGTTGAAAGAAGAGCCTTTACTCAGGTCCTAAGGTCAGTTCGTCTGCCCCGGGTAACAAATACTATGGTACCCGACATCCCGTCCTTCACAGGGAGGGGTTCCTCCTCGCAAAGAATCCTTACAAAGAGGGACTCTTTGCGAAGTACCGAGTCTCGCAGGACGGTCGAACCTCAGACCCTAGGGATTGAAGAAGTCCGGAGGAAGTCCCGAAGGGAATTTGCGTCTGACGCAGTCCTCCCACAAGTCTGGAGCCGAGTCGCCCAACCCCCTCGTAGTCTAAAGAGTTCTTCCTTCGACTCCACCCCCGTCGACTCCCCAGGGACGACCAGTCCTGACCATCGGACCTCTGTAGTGACACGTCCTTCACAAAATTCCTCAGAGTCAGGTCGAGCAACAGAGGATTCCCAACATTGACACCGTTCCCGTCCCTCTTAAGGTTCTCTCCAAGGCTTTTTACTAGTCGGATCGGAGGGTCTCGACTGTCGGGAGAACTGACCAGTTCCCTATGATCCCACGTGACTCGGACGAGACCCCATGGGGGGTCCTGGAGGAACCTGGCCGGGGAGGGAGAGGTGTGTCAGGGTAAGTCCAGTCTCCGGACGGGGTATCGGGACGGGAGGACAGGGGAGTGGACGGTGGGGGTACAGGTCCTGTCAGTCCTTTGACGAGTTGTGACCATAGACAATCTTCCCGTTGGGAGGAACTGGGAAACGAAGGACGACGGGACTCTAGTTTCCCGCAGAGGACCCACCGTCAAGGACAGTAGTCGGAATTACCTTCGAGAGGGATAATCGTGTCCCCGACCCTCCTTTCCGTCGGTCCTCTCTCCGTCCCCGGAGTCTGGGCCCGGGGTCGGACCCTTCCTCTTCCTTCCTCCGAGTTAGGGTGGGTCCAGGTCGTGTCCTAAACTCTCACGAGCGCGTGACCCGACACCCACTCGGACCCGGGGAGGTCTCGTGTCAGACGTCCGCCCTGAGGGGACCCTGGGACCACAGAGTCTCGGGGACGTACCTCCCCTGTACCTCACTATCCCATCCTCTGACCCTGTGGGTCGGAGGCGAAAAGTCTTAGAGGTTTCCCGCCGGTAAGGGGTGTCGCCGGGAGTACTCACACGTTTCTCGCACTCACCGCCGTCCTCGGTCCCGGATCCGGAGTCAGGAGAGACACCGGGCTCCGGACTCTAGGGTGGAGGGAGGTGGGTAGAGGGGTACCCATATCGTTCCTGTTCCACTCACACCCCCCTGGTCTACTCCGGGACTCGAGGCTCTTGCACCCGGAGTACCGACGGAAACGGGAACAGGAAGGCACTCGGGGAACGAGTCCGCACAGTGTCTGGGACCGACTCCGGGACGGACCTCTTCGAACAACCCCGCGACGTGGTCGTGGGCGTAGGGACCGTCTCACACTCGACCCGGCACACACACGAATCGTCCCGTGAGCCCCTGTCGAGGGTCCTCCCGAAGCCCCCGGACCGTCCGCCGGCACCCCTCTGCAAAGACGGCACGAGTCTTCCGGCCGTCACGTATTCCACTTCCTGTCCTCCCTACTCCGGACGGGTCCTCCAGGGACCGGTCCGGGCGACCTTCCCGGGACGGACGGCTGAGACTCCGTTTCACAGGAGACACCAGAACCGTGACTCCCAACGGGTCGAGTCGAGGCGTCGGTAGTGAACTGAGAGAAGGGACCCGGAGGCCGTCCTGCGACAGGAATAAGGGTGTCTTCGGGGACGGTTGTCGTCGTCGGTCTCCTCTTGGACCAAAGGAACACCGGTCACGGTCCGAGCCCGCGATTCGGGTGGGAGAGTCGTAGTGGCGTGGGTCACGGGACGGCCGAGGTCCGACACTAGCACGACCTTCCGGGTATTCTGTGTGTTCGGGACCCGGTAGCTCCACTGGTCGACACCCCTCACCTTAGGTCCGGTCCGGTCCGGTCCGTAGTCTCTCTGTCATCGAGTACTGAGCCCCTACGGGTCGGACCGGGTCGGGTCGACCGACGCCGTCGGAGTTCGTCCAGGGAAGTATGTCAACCTCGTACTCCCAGTATCGTGGGAGGGGCGGTAGGGCTGGAAACCTGTGTGAGACACCCGGGTCCCCCTGGTCCCTGAGAAACAGGGAGTAGGGGCGGGGGGTAGATCTGGACGACAGACCTTGAACCTCTGAGCGGTCCGGCCCTCCAAGCACAGACAGTCGAGGATCGTAAATCAACGGAGAGTGTCCCAAGGGGAGACATCAAGTCACGTCACTACATACCTCTGTGTAAATAACTGTCGCGAGGACAGCCCTTTCTTTACTCACCCATCACTACTGGTAGACGTGGAAGGAGGTGTAACGACCCGGTCCCCGACCGTAGGACAAAGGTGTCTGGGAACCCATTGAGGTTCCTGTCCCTCAACTATCTCCGGACACACCAAAAACGAGAACTGGAGCAAAGTAAGGGACCTCAACACCTACTCCGTTCCCGTCGTCTAAAGAGACCCTGAGGACTAAGGTCTTTCAAACCCAGGGACACCACCGGGTCGACCTCCGACCCCCGACTCCCCACCGACTCACCCGACGTGGGACCGTGGGTCCCGACTTGGTCCGGATCCTCGGTCTCCCGGACACGTTTCACCACCCCGTCGACCATAGTCCCGAAGCGACACCCATCTCTGGTCCCCATGGTCAGTCGAGGTACCTCCTCCTCGGGTACAGAGTCGGTATGTTCGTCCACGGAATCGACACAGGAAGAAGGAAGTGAGGGTCGAGTATGGTGACGGACAAGAGCCGACGTCCCACTTGGGGCGTACTAAGTCTCCGGTTCCAGGGAAGGAGACTTTGTGGTCGAGGCTCTTCGGTCGACCTCTCGAGTTAGGGTCTGAAAGTCGTCTTACACTCGTGAGATCCCACCTGGGCTCTTACGACACCCCTGGGGAACAGTGTAGATCCGTCCCCGTCCGGGTCTCCCCAAGTGACACACCCCCCACGTCCATCCGTGTCCGGGTGTGCCTTCTTCCTTAAGGACTGACTTCCGACGGGGGAGACGGTCCGGGTCCGGGTAGTGGGGGAGTGTCGGTCGGTCCGTCGGGTCTGGAGAGTACCGTGTCGCTGACGGTCACCTCCACTCCACAAGGGGTACCCAGGCGATTTACGTCGGGACGTCTGGGGAGAGGTCGGACGTACCCTGTGGGTACAGGTGGTGGAGGGGACACCCGACGAAGTGTCTCTGCCGGTCTCCCGTTCGGACTCCCCCGTCGTCAACCGGTCCCTGGGGGTCTTGAGGGACCCAGTGGTACTCCTTCGTTCCGGGGGGGAGCGTTGGAATAGAGAAGTAGGTTTGTCTAGATCCAGTTCCGTCCAAGTTAAGACCCTTTCCACTGACCAGTCCTCCGTCCTAGCGGGACCGTCCCGGGACGTCCGGTCTCTGTCGGTACGTCCGAAGACCTGCTCTACTTCGACGGCGGTCGAGAGGGCACTCTCGAAGAAGGTGGTCATGTTAGGCGGACCACACAGCCGGTGGGCACTCCTGTCAGACACTCCACAACAGACGGACTCGAACGAGTCCTACTTCCACTCCCAGTCACCGAATTTCTTGTCGACTAACTCCGTCGGTTCGGACTCCGGACCCCCACTGTCTCTTCCCCACGTCGGGGTCCGTCCCCACCCACTCCGTTCCGCCCAGTTTCTTCCAGTGCCGCCGGACACCGGTGGTGAGGTTCCCCTACCCTCAAGTCTCCGTCGGGGGTGTAAGGGGAACGAGACCCGACGGTCGACCCGTGTCGACCCGAGACGAAGGGTCTCGTTATCGAGTCCACGGGCCTCGAGACCGGACGTCATTCGTCCTTCGGACAAGGAGACTGTGATTCACAAGTCCCTCCTGGAGTCCGAGCCAGACCGGTCCGGAAAGGTTCCACGTTAGCTGGGTTCTCGGCTCGATTACCCTGGGAGACCCGTAACTCAGGTCCCCGACCCAACGGACATTCGTTCTTAGAGCCCACGAAAGAGTCGTCCGACGGAGTACGTTATACATTGTCGCGTAATTGGGCGTGCGGGCTCTACCTCGGTCGTGTCGTCTTGGACGGTGGTGAGCCTTCTTCTCCGGGTTCTTGGTCGACCCCACCAAGGTGTCCCAAGGTCCGACCCCGGCCCTCTAGACCCGGGTGTCGTCTCGGACGCCCGGGAAAGGAAGAACGATATGGAAGTAGTGTCGGTAGGCACCGCTACTCCATCCGTCACTTCGGTCGTCAATGTGTCTCAGTGGGCACGGGGGGCTCCTCCCGTAACAACATTAGTGAACGTCGGGGGTGACGAGAGACTCGGGTCTACTCAAGAGTCCTAGGAAGAATTGTGTCCATCAGTGTTGTTTCTACGGGTTCACCTGTTCGTCCAAACTTCGACTACCGGTAAGGGTTGTGGTCGAGACCAGGTAGACAAAGGTCGAGACCACTAGGGGGGTGATTAAGACCCTCCAAGAACTGTCAGCAACGGGTACCGGAGACGTGATTGTGGAAGAGTCCTCACCCCTTTGGTCCGTGTCGTTTCGGACCTGAATTCTGTTCCGTCCGCTAGGATGGGACAAGATATACGGTCCTCTGACTCTGGGTCTCTTTTGAGTCGTGACCCGACGAAAGGGGTCTGTGAAACCACCGTCACCCCCAACCTCCTCCGAACGATTGACCTTAAACTTCAGGGGTGCACCCAAGGTGCCGACCTTCGGACCCCTCTAAAGACGAAAGGGCTCCGGTGTTCTCCGTGGGGGCGAGTGGCTACCACCACCGGGGTGGTTCCACATCCCTTGGTGTCGGCAGAGAGAGGCCCCGTCCGACGGGACTCGCCGTCGCGACCGAGTCCGGACCGGGGTGAGGGACGGGGGGCGGGAGACAGAGTGCCCAGTAGAACATGGCCTCACACTCTCACCTTTGTGTACAGTGACACCTGTGGCGGTCGAAGCCTCCTGAGTCCTCTGACCCACTCGTAAGGTCGAGACGGTAAGCGGTTCGTCCCCTTCCATCTCCGGCAAAAACGGTGGGACTCGGACGTTTGACGTGATCACGACTCACAGTGTGGACGCCACTGTCAGATGACTTTTACAGATAGCATCCACGGTCCCAGGGACGTTACCCATCTCAGGAGATGCGTAGATGGGTTGATCTCTCGGGACCTCGGTGTCCCCCGAGTGTCGGGGAGGAGGAGTTTCGGTAAGACACCTGGTACTACGCCTAAACTTATAAGTTTCCTTCTAGGAAACTTAGTCCTCCGTCACACACGTACGATTCAACGAAATCAACACAGGTTGAGAAACACTGGAATACCCGGTATCGGGTGGTCAGAGGAGACAGGTACTCTAGGAGGTCCGTTCTTATACCTCACCCAACGATACGGTAGGAGGACCTCTAGAAGGGTTGGGCCCTAACTTGGGTGTAGAGAATACAGATGGAAGTAACCGTCCACCTAAGAAATGGTGATCTTGGCAGACCCTTCGGGACTCCTCCGTATGGGTCCCAGTTTAGAGTCGACGTGAGGTTACTGCCGTCCTGACAACATCTGACAAAGGACTACGGCCGGAGTCGAAGGAACAGGTGTCTTTCCCGTGTCGCCCGAGGCAAAGTTAGGATCTCTGGAGTCTGTAGAAAATGGGGGGAGGTAGGGGGAGGTGTGTCCGGAATCTTTCTGACCCGTTATATAATGTTTGTTGGAAATTCACGTATCGACTCGTCCACTCTCCGTAAGGGTTCTTGTCTTTACTTCTCATTCTTTAGTCTCACCTTCGGGTCCGTGACTAGACTACGACACGACTGACCTCGACCCGTCTCCTTACCGTGGGATCGGTCCTGGTCCCGAACCTATGTGAGTGTTTTCTGATTGACGTGGGACGCTGGAGTCGTAAGTCACTCGACCTGGAAGGAAGCAATTCCGCTACGGTCCTTTGTGTTGTCAGTCGATTGTGAAGTGTCTTTAGAAATCTTTGAATTTTTAATATGATGGGTTATCGACGTGTGCAATAATAGTGGTTTGTCTGTAAAGAATTTAATCATTTAAACCATATAACCAGTAGACCGTTTAAGACAGAAGTCGTTTAACTAAAAAACTTTTTAACTGAAAGTCGTTTAACTAAAAGGTATTTAACCGGGAAACCACTTACATCGTAGAACCGGACGAAGGTCAAAATTTCCAGGGGTGTCCTCTCCACAGTTCTCGAACCCGGGTACTCTCTTTTACCCTTAACTATATGACTCCTCGTTTCAGGTCGGGTCAGTCCTCCTCGCCCCTCACTACAATTGATACAGGTACGAGGTCGTATGTCCGTTTTTAAAGTCCCGTTGAAGGATTTCATTGTCTTTATCTGTTCTATTCACGACATAATCAAAGGACACTGACGAGATTGTTCAATTGTGTTTCAACCACCAAATGTTGTTGTCTTTACATAAGAGGATGTCAAGACCTCCGGTCTTCTGTCTTTCGTTCACAGTCAGTTCTTCCGAGGGAGGACTCCTAAATACCCTCTTAGAAAGGAACGGAGTAGGTCGAAGACCACCGACAGGATCGTAATGAACGAACATCAATGTAATGAAGTCAGAGACGGTCAAAAGTATTCCGGAAGAACAGACACGTCAAGTCAAGTCAAGTCAGAGAGTCAGCACAGGTTGAGAAACACTGGGGTACTTACCGTCGTGTGGTCCGGAGGGACAGGTAGTGGTTGAGGACCTCAGGTGGGTTGGGTACAGGTAGTTCAGCCACTACGGTATGTTGGTAGAGTAGGAGGCAGCAGGGGAAGAGGAGGATGGAAGTGGTCCTAGTCCCAGAAAAGTTTAATCAGTCGAGAAACGTAGTCCACCGGTTTCATAACCTCAAAGTCGAAGTCGTAGTCAGGAAGGTTACTTGTGGGTCCTGACTAGAGGAAATCCTATTTGACCAACCTAGAGGAACGTCAGGTTCCCTGAGAGTTCTCAGAAGAGGTTGTGGTGCCAAGTTTTCGTAGTTAAGAAGTCACGAGTCGAAAGAAATATCAGGTTGAGAGTGTAGGTATGTAGTGATGACCTTTTTGGTATCGGAACTGATCTACCTGGAAACAACCGTTGCATTACAGAGACGAAAAATTACACGACAGATCCAACGAGTATTGAAAGGTAGATTCCTCATTCGTAGAAAATTAAAGTACCGACGTCAGTGGTAGACGTTACTAAAACCTCGGGGGGTTTTATTTCAGTCGGTGACAAAGGTGACAAAGGGGTAGATAAAGGGTACTTCACTACCCTGGTCTACGGTACTAGAAGCAAAAGACTTAAAACTCGAATTTTGGTTGAAAAAGTGAGAGGTGAAAGTGACAGTAGTTTTCCGAGAAATCAAGGAGAAGTGAAAGACGGTATTCCCACCACAGTAGACGTATAGACTCCAATAACTATGAAGAGGATCGTTAGAACTAAGGTCGATAACGAAGGAGATCGGGTCGTAAAGAGTACTACAAGAGACGTATATTCAATTTATTCGTCCCACTGTTATATGTCGGAACTGTATGAGGAAAAGGATAAACCTTGGTCAGACAACAAGGTACCGGTCAAGATTGACAACGAAGGACTGGACGTATGTCCAAAGAGTTCTCCGTCCAGTCCACCAGACCATAAGGGTAGAGAAAGTCTTAAAAGGTAGTAAAATAACACTAGGTGTGTCAGTTTCCGAAACCGTATCAGTTATTTCGTCTTTATCTACAAAAAGACCTTGAGAGAACGAAAAAGGTACTAGGTCGCCTACAACCGTTAAACTGGAGACCAAGGAGACGGAAAAGATTTTGGTCGAACTNGTTAAACTAGAGACCAAGGAGACGGAAAAGATTTTGGTCGAACTTGTAGACCTTCAAGTGCCAAGTGTATAACGACTTCGGACCGAACCTCTTCAAGTTCGTAATGAAATGATCGCACACTCTACTCACATTAACATACCATCAAACTCGTAAGAAACCGTAACGGAAAGAAACCTTAACCTTACTTTTGACTGGAAAAGGTCAGGACACCGGTGACGACTCAAAAGGTTTAAACGACCGTATAACTCACGTCGTGAAACTGTCGTAGTAGAAAGTCCTAAACTTTATCGAGTTGACCTTAAGGTAGTGGAGGTGATCGAAACAAGCATCACTACGAAGGATTCCGGGTGAACTGAAGTGTAAGGTCCTACAGACCGAGATCTACTTACTAGTATGGTAGCACTAATAGACCCAACACTTCTAGAAAAAACATGTCAAGACACATAAGAACGGTGGAGAAGAATTATAGAAGACGAAGACAATCCAGGTCTGGTAAAGACAGGAAATAGCTCGGGTAGAGACGTACTTTACAAGGTAACCATAGAGATTAAAAGAACTTCTCTAGAGATCAGAAAGGGTAAGACAAGAAAAGGAGATAAAGAAACGTAACTAGCGACTTCTTCCGAAAGAATAGAGAGGAACGATAAGAAACCTTGAGACGTAAGTCTACGAATATAGAAAGGAAAAGAGGAAACGAAAAGTGAAGAGAAGAAAAGTGTCGATAAACATTCCGGAGGGGTCTGTCGGTAAAACGAAAAGACGTAAAGAAAAAGAACCCCTACCAGAACTAAGGACATAGGACATGTTACAGTACATGGAGGTAGGTATCAAGTAGTCCGTCAGACAGATAGTTTAGATCGGGGAATTTAGATAAAGAGTGAAGGTGACATATCAGTATTCCCTAAACTAAATCCAGTATGGACTTACCAGATCACCAAAAGAGGTGAAAGAAGTTAAAGTCAGACTTAAACCGTTATTCCTCAAGTACTAGACTCGGTATCAGTCGAGGACCAGAACAAAAACGACTGATATATCTTGAAGAGGTAGAAACCGACGTTTCTTATCTTAGTCAGACTAAAACCACAGTTGGTAGACAACTACAGGTACACATCTCAGAAGAGAACACAACAACCTTCTCCCACAAAAGATACTGGTCACGTAAAAGAACCGTCTTGACATAATCGGAAACGGGACGAAGTAAGACATGAGGTTACGGTTTAAACGGTCAATGAGGTCCACAAAGAACTGTAGGATGAAAACGTAAGGTCAGGGGATATTTCTTTTGCTGTAGAAAAAACCCATAATCAAGATCTTCCAGAACATCCAGAAGTATCTTGACAAGTTGAAGTCGAATAAGTCGTAATGACCAACCCCGTATATGACCCTAATGACACTATAACTTACCAAACGGAACCTTTGTTTGTCTCTAGTAAGACAGTAAAAACTCTGACGTAGGTTCATAACGTAAAGTCTGAGAAAGTAACTGATACTACCGATGAGGTAAAGAAGATTCCCTAAGGACGGGTGTCATCATCTATATTACCAGTAGACTCCGGCCCAGTACCACCTCTCCAGACTGTCTTACATCAGGTGACCTCTTCCTTTACCGTTTGGGAAGTCATAAGAACGGAACTCTTGGGATACTTGTCATACTTTTCCACTTTTCTATCCTGTGACTTTTTCCTTGAGGGGTCCAGTCATCGACGGGTTATACGATGACCTCTAGTGACCTCTTTATTGAGGTCTTTCTTACTTCCCTACCTCGGTTTCGTTTTTGTTGTGGGTCAACACTTACCCTGACCACTACCTTCGTCCCAAGCTAAGACATTTCTCGCTATAACCAATCCTTGGACCTTACAATCCAGGTACTTAGCTCCGTTTACCCTTCACCAGTTTGTCCTCTACAGTTCTCAGTTGTAACTGTAAGATTCTTAGTCACTTGATTGTACCTGACCTTACCCACTTAAAATTGAGTTTACTGGTAATATAGATGATGACAGACACGTCCAGAAAAACTTTTGAGGGAGACGAAGGAAGAATATTCCTATACACACTAACGTAAATCCCGGTGGGTCTCTCGGACCTACGAGTTCATTACGAGTTTTAAGAGGTTCGGTCCGAAGTTGTCATGTACTTGGTACTTGAAGTTTGACAAGTTCGACCTAAATCTTTTCCGTCTCCTGAGTCTCTAGTTTAACGGTCGTAAGTGACCTAGTATCTTTTTCGTTCTCTCAAGGTCTTTTTGTAGATGAAGACGAAATAACTGATGTGATTTCAGAAACTGATACATCTAGTGTCGTTTGACACCTTTTAAGACTTTTTCTACTCTTATGGTCTGGTGGCATGAACGGAGAACTCTTTAGACATACGTTCAGTTCTTCGTTGTCAATCTTGGTCTATACCTCGTTGTCTGACCAATGTTTAACCCTTTCCTCATACAGTTCTGACATATGATAGTGGGATGAATAAATTGACTATACGTCTCATGTAATACGTTTTATGACCCGAACTACTTCATGTTCGACCTTAGTTCTAAAGGTCCTCTTTATAGTTATTGGAGTCTATGTGTCTACTGTGGTGGGAATACCGTCTTTCGCTTCTTCTTGATTTCCCGGAGAACTACTTTCACTTTCTCCTCTCACTTTTTCAACCGAATTTCGAGTTGTAAATCTTTTGATTCTAGTACCGTAGGACAGGGTAGTGAAGTACCCTTTATCTACCCCTTTGTTACCTCACTGTCTGAAAGAAAAGAACACGAGGTTTTAGTGACGTCCACGACCGACGTCGATACTTTAATTCTGCGAACGAGGAACCTTCTTTTCGATACTGGTTGGATCTGTCGTATAATTTATCGTCTCTGTAATGAAACGACTGATTCCAGGTAGATCAGTTTCGATACCAAAAAGGTTATTAGTACATACCCACACTCTCAATCAGATATTTCTTTCGAATCACAGTTTCTTAACTACGAAAACTTGACACCACAACCTCTTCTGAGACCTCTCAGTGAATCTGACGTTCCTCTAGGTTAGTCAGTTAGGATTTCCTTTACTCAGGACTTATAAGAAACCTTCCTGACTACAACTTCGACTTTGAGGTAATAAAACCGGTGGACTACACTTCTTGACTGAGTAACCTTTTCTGAGACTACGACCCTTTCTGACTTCCGTCCTCTTCCCCTGTTGTCTCCTACTCTACCAACCTACCGTAGTGACTGAGCTACCTGTACTCTACCTCATTTGAGACCTTCAACCACTACCTGTCCCTCCGGACCTCACGACGTCAGATACCCCAGAGTTTCTCAGCCTGTGCTGACTCACCGACTTCACTTGACTCTCTCGGGTCTTATTAGAGGACGAGAGTTCTAGTAGTTGGATTAGTGTAGAAAACGATTTTCTACTATATGTGTCCAAGACCCCTAATGGTACACCAACATAGGAACCCTCCTGAAGAGTCCACCACGATCACTAATTTTTTTTTTCGGTGGACGGTTACGTCCTCTGTATTCTCTACACCCAAGGTAGGGACCCAACCCTTCTAGGGGACCTCTTCCTTTACCGTTGGGTGAGGTCATAATAACGGACCTCTTAGGGGTTCCTGTCTCCTCAGACCACCCGATGTCAGGTACCCCAGTATTACTCAGTCTGTGCCGACTTCGATGAACCACCTGGATGACAATAGTCGGTTATTATTAAAGGTTTGGTGATCCTTCTCCTTTTCCCTTCTGTCTTTTAATCAGTAAGATTATCCTCAATCCTTCCTCTCCCTTTTATCTTCAGATCTTTTTAGGTCCTGTTTTTAAATCTCCACCTTAATTTAAGAGTATCAAGTCACCTTTGTTATTTGTATGTACATGAGATGTCTCTGACAGTCCAACCTGTGTTTTCGTTTTAGATCGGAATATAACCATCGTTCACAGTGTGTTCGTCTTTTTCCACCTTCCGTTCTCCTACCCCCTTAGGACAGTGTATTTATGATTTACACTTACAGATGTAGGGTTCTGTTATATCTGAAAGTCTGTGGTCCACAGTACCCCTATTTCCACCGGTGAACCTCTTCTGAATCCTCTTACTTCGGGTGAGATGAGATGACTTGGGAGTCAGCATACTTCTACCCAGTCAGTGTCGTGCACTGGACCGAAATGTTTCTTTTTCTATAAAGTTGCTTCTAACACCCCGACACCAACTCTAGTCGGGTCCCGTCGGACCGAGGGTCTCTTGTCGGACTGGTTGGGACAGGAGGACCCGACCCCGGTGGAGTGCCGTCGGAGCCCTGGTGGGTCACTCGTCGACGTCTTGTTTCGAAGTGAGGAATTCAGTCCTCGACAGGTTTGGTAGAAGTAGAGGTACTTAATAGAAGCGTTCTGACTAAACTTCCGACTGCAATGAATTCTACAAGTCAAGTCAAGTCAAGTCAAGCCAGTGAGTTGGGGCAGGTTGACAAACGTTGGGGCACCTGATGTCGTACGGTCCGAAGGGATAGGTGGTGGTTGAGGGTCTCGAACCAGTTGGAATACAAGCTCAACCACTACAGTAGGTTGGTAGAGTAGGAGGTAGTAGGGGAAGAGGACGGAGTCAGAAAGGGTCGTAGTCCCAGATAAGGTTACTCAGTCAAGAAACGTAGTCCACCGGTTTCCTAACATCGAAGTCGAAGTCGTAGTCAGGAAGGTTTCTTATAAGTCCTGACTAAAGGAATTCCTAACTGACCAAACTAGAGGAACGTCAGGTTCCCTGAGAGTTCTCAGAAAAGGTTGTGGTGTCAAGTTTTTGGTCAAGAAACTGTGAGTCGAAGGAAATACCCGGTTGAGAGTGTAGGTATGTACTAATAACCTTTTTGGTATCGAAACTGATCTCCCTGGAAACAGTCGTTAAGAGACAATAAATTATACGACAGATCCAACCAGTATCGAAAAGAAAGTTCCTCGTTCGCAGAAAACTAAAGTATCGACGTCGGTGGTGGACGTCACTAAAACCTCAGGTTCTTTTCTTTCGGACAGTGACAAAGGTAACAAAGGGGTAGATAAACGGAACTTCACTACTCTGACCTACGGTACCAGAATCAAAAGACCCAAAATTCGGTCGAAAAGGTGAGAGGAGAAAGTGAAAATAGTTCTTCGGGAAACAAGGAGAAGTGAAAGACGGTATTCCCACCACAGTAGACGTATAGACTCCAATAACTATGAAAAGGTCCGTTAGAACTCAGGTCGAACACGAAGTAGGTCGGACCGTAAAGTGTACTATATGAGACGTATATTCAATTTATTCGTTCCAGTGTTATATGTCGGAACTGTATGAGGAAAGGGTTAAACCTTGGTCAGGTAACAAGACACAGACCAAGATTGACATCGAAGAACTGGACGTATGTCTAAAGAGTCCTTCGTCCATTCCACCAGACCAGAAGTAGAGAACTTCTTAAAAGGTGTAAAAGAACACTAGGTGTGTCAGTTTCCGAAATGTATCCTCCATCTACCCCAAAAAAAACCTTAAAACAGCGGAAAAACTAGTAGGTTACCTACAACCGTTAAACTAGAGACCAAGGAGACGGAGAAGATTTAGGTAGAACTAGTAGACCTTCAAGAACCAATTACCTGGCAGCTTCGGATCGAACCTCCTAAAATTCGTAATAAAAAGGTCGTAACTCTAGTAACGTTAACGCGTCATCAAACTTGTAAGAAACCGTAACGGGAAGAAACCCTAACCTTATCCAATTCTTCACTCAACTAAATGTTTTTCACTATTGTTTCCGTTACACCATAAACCTGTGTCGTGTTTACCTCTCCTCCCCGATTGAGGACCCCAGGCCACACCCCGTCACTGGTCGTGGACCGACCAGAACCGTAGGCCCCGGACCGCCCTGGGAAGAGGGGACTCCCCGGAGTAGATCTCCTGTCCCCTACCCACACAACTAGAGACTCCGGACCTCCCACATTTGGCACACCTGGACCCAGAGTGACACTTGTCGGTATCCGGTCCCGAAAGGGAGGGTCTTTACGAGGAACAATAGAGACCCAGGACTCGGGAGCCCCTGGGACAGTTTTCAGACGGTCTGAACGCTGAAGGGACCTCCAGGTCACCAATTCTGAGACACGAAGGTTACGTTTCCCGAGCTCAAGTTAGGGAACGACCCCTTGATTCTAGGGTATACAACGGTCCACGTCGGTTTTTTATATATATTTTTTTATTATATATATATATAAAATTTCACACGGTCGGAATTATCCTTGGGACCTAGGTGGGAGGTCTTGGAGTTCCCGGTAGGAGAGATCAACTTTAGGAATCCCGGTGGGAGTGGGGGGGTGGTGTGTGTGTGCGCGTGCGTGTGTGTGTGTGTGTGTGGTCTTGAAACCTGAGTCAAGATGTTTAGAGTCGTACATGGTCTTAATAAAGTCATACATTCTCGGACATAACTAAAAATCTTCCTCAACAAAAATTTGTCGTACACTTGTAGTAAGACAGACCTTAGAATACGGTTCAAATCCCCAGAGGTACTACTTCCCCTTCAGTAGAGCGGTTCCGTAACCCTCTGAACGGGGGAAGTTCCGGTAGGTCGGAAGGAGACTGACGGACAGAACCGGACGGGGGACGTTCCGGTCGGGGACCACCCAAGTTCCCTCTCTGTACCAGGACAGAGTCGTCCTCCCTCAGCAGAAGTGGGGGTCTGGAGGGTAAGTCGTAGTCGAAGGAGAAGTATAGGGTCTGACAAGGTTCCTGGGACTGACCGTCCGGTGGGTCGAAGTCTTTGTCGGTGCTCAGTCGTCCTCACCCTTTTCGTGAGGTGGGGGTCGTCCTCCGTCTTCCGTCCTGTCAGACCCCGACCCTCGGTCTCATGACCCAAGTCTAGGGTCGTCATTGAACCCGACCTGACACCCTGGAGAAGTTTGGGGTCACGGGACCAGATGGGACCGACCCAGTGACCAGTACCTGACATGTGAGTACAGGTCGTCTCCTTCCTCCGAGTCTCATACTTCCCGTACGAGTCCTCTGCACGACAATTCACCAGAGTGGGTGTAGGGTCGGTGGGTCGGCTTCGAACAGGGTCTCGTCCCGTATACCGACCCTCGACCACGAGTACATCCCGAGGACCCGGACCTCAGAGGTCCGAGTTCTATAAACGTAAAATGTACAGTTGTACACTGAACCAGTTACCACAGGGACCCCGAAGGATCCACCACGTCATCATTTCTTAGGTGGACGGTCACGTCCTCTATGTTCTCTGAACTCAAGTCAGAGACTCACCCTTTCTAGGGGACCTCTTCCTTTACCGTTGGCCGAGGTAATAAGAATGAACCTTTTAAGATACCGGTCTCCTAGGACCGTCCGATGTCGGGTCAGGTGCCCCAACGTTTCTCAGCCTGTGTTGACTCGTACGTGCGTCAGGGACCCCAATAAAGACCTCCTATAATCGTAAACCTAGTCATCTTCCATCTTTCGTCTAAAGGGAGGGACTACACCATCTGGAGCACGTCAGTCAGTATCCGGACTTATCTTGTTTTCCGACTACGAGGGACTTCGTTTTCCCTTAAGGAGGACGGGCTATCAACCTGACCCTGCAACTAGGAAAGACTGGAAGTCCGGACTTGACTTTATGGCTCAGAGTTTGGACAGTCGGAAGTCTGATCTTGAGTCTGGTAGTCGAGAGGACCCAGAGGTCGACGGTTGATGTCTAGAACCCTAAAGAGTCAGAGGTGCTAGTCCACTCAATCAAGAAATATTATTTAAAGAGATCTATCTACGAATCTATCTGTCCATCTTATAGAGTAACCAGACGAAGAAACCTCTTGGGACTGATTATGTCTCGGGTCCGTAGCCCCACTATGTCTCGGGAGCCCGGTACCATGGGTCTTTCCCAGGTGAGGAGGTACGAGGGTCTTTCCCACGGAGTCTATCCCCTCCTGGTGTGACAGAGTCGGTCGTGAAGGCCCCAGAGACTCCAGTCGTCGGTACCCGACTCCCTTGGTGGGGGTTCCAGTCACGACGATACTTCTCTCTGTAGGACCCGACACTTTAAGTTACCCAACTACACATTTGAGTTGAGTCTGTGAGTTGGCCGTACCGGACCCCGTTCGATGAATAGGACACTTTAGACCCAAACTCTCGTGAACGGAGTGTCCCAGTATTTACGGGTCCTGTCACTAACCGTGTTCCGACTGTAACCTATTCATAATGACCACCGTCTTTTTTTACCTTTCATCTGTCGACTGTAGGTGTTTTCCCGGTCTGAACAGGGTACAAACCGGTACCTGTCTCCCAACTCGGGGTAAAGACTCCTGGGGTCCCGACGTACGGTTCCCCGGGGGCCGGGTCTTGTGGACGTCGACAGGTTGTCTACGTAGATAATCCTCACCCTCGGGGTCCCCTGTGTCTCCTACGTCGGAACTTCCGGGATCCCGGAGACGTCAAACACACGGGTCGTGGAGGCCCTCATGTCGTCCCATTCGGGTGTGAGGGGTGACCCTCCGTCGGTCCCGGACGTAGACACGGCACCTAGTGTGGAACCACCAGTCTTGGGTACCTTTGGAGAAGAGTCTAGGCGTCGGTTTCCGTTGTGGGGCTAGCACGGACAGGGTACTGTCGACCGGGTTCTCGATCGAGGGTCCCCGCACAACCGGTGGTTGGGAGATACGGTCAAATCAGTAGTCGAACAGTAGTCACCAGAGTCCGTGGAAACTCCTGGCGAATCGTGGTCTTAGGTCGAGGGGTCACCAGGGTTCTACAGGGGACCGAAGTCTCCCCAGTAGGTCCCCTTCCTAGGAGAGTTCCCTCCCCTTAACGCACCCCTCCCCAGGAGTTCGGGGCCAGGTGTATCCGGGGTGAAGGTCCGTGCACACGAGAGACACGGAGAACGACTAGAATGGGGACGAGGAGGTCGGAGTGTCGGGTCTCGTGGAAGGATAGGTCTTGTAAGGATGACCCCGGCGACATAGTCAGTCGATTCCGACGGTATGGTCTGTGGTATCTGACCCCTCGATTTGCTGTCTTTACCTAAAGAGTGACAAGACCTCCGTCCCGACCAAAGACCACTCCGGAGAGAAGGGTCTAACGTTCGTCGGTGGAAGACGACACAGGAGTGTTCGGGACAGGAGACACCCACTCGTTTCTCCCTCTCTCTCCCCACCTCTCGAGAGACTACAGAAAAGGAGAAGAATATTCCTAAGGTCAGGACATCCCCGGGGTGAGAATGCTGGAGTAAATTCGAATTAGTAGAGAGAATTCTGGGACAGAGGGTTATGTCAGTGTAATCCTCGGTCCCAAAGTTATGTCCGTAAACCCCTCCTGTGGTAAATTAAGTATTCACGAGAGTCCCACACAGGGGACGGGTAGACACACGGTCACTGACGGTCCTCTAAGTGCCGGGAGCCTCTCTGACCCTTGTCTGGGTCACGTAGGGTCCACAGGACAGACAAGAGGGACCTCAGGTCTTTGGGACTTGATCGGAGGGACATCTCCCTACCTTAAGTGACCGAGGCTCCTAGGAATCAGGGGTCAAGAGGAGAGGGGTGGTTAGGGGGTGATGACACGACTGGGGTACGGACACTTGGGGGGACTACTGGGGTTGTCCTCGATCACAAGAGTACTCTCTACGTTCTAAACAGTACCAAAAACGCTCCCGTTCTGGGACTTTCTTTCCCCCGAAACCTTAGACGTAGGGTGGAGGTCACGAGGTCTCGTCCAGATCCTCGAGGTACTCCACATAGGGGCCTGGAGACCCGGACCCAGGAGAGGACTCTCGAGGAAAGCACAGGGGGTTCCGAGAATGCGCCCGTCTCTGGTAATAAAGGAAAATCTTTCTCGAGAAACTTCTTCTTTCTGAAATCTTCCTCTACAAAGGGGCGTCTCTAAAGGTTGGTCGGGGACCACACCCTAAACATAGTAACTAAAATAACTATTTGTCTCTTGTCTCGAACTGTCTTTTGTTCTTTCCCGATAATATTTATGTACTTCTACCTCGTCTCGGACAAAAGACCTCCCTCATCCCGGTCGTCTGACCGGGACTCTACGGGGAGGGACGACGGACGGACCCGGACCCGGGATGGACCCCTCTCCGCCCCTCTCTGCGACCCCCAGGGACTACACACCACCACTGGAGGGGCTCACCGGAGTGGACGGAGGGACACTCCCCAGGACCCAGACGACGAGACCCGAGACGGTCTCGTCTCTACTACAGTCCCGACCTTAGGTCCGTGTTCCTCATACGAATCCCTCACCACCAAGCCGGGGTCGTCTCCCAGGGTCCTCCCGCCCTACCCCACCCCACCCCCTAACTACGAGTCCTCTCTTGGGGTGGTACCCTCGGTTCGGAATCACCTCTGCGTCGGTAGTGCGGTCCTCCTCCGACCCCACCCCGGTGTCGATGAGACGTGGAGTGTCGGGGCGGGTAAGGGTCCATTTACCTGGACTAATCCAACCACCCCCTCCGAAGCGACCTAAGATCTCTCACTTAGCCCGACACTCGTCCTCCCTTGCAGACCTCATGTGGTTCCGGACACTCGTGGTCGTGGAGGACGGACTGACGGGTTCGTCCCGACGTCTCGTTCACCCGCTGTCACCTCTAAGGGTGAAGGGTCCCGGTCCGCTCCCGGCCCCCTCTGCCGCCACGTCCGGTCGCCAGGTCCACCAATAGACGTAAAAGGTCCGATACTCTAACGACACTCCCCTTCCGGAAAGTCTCCCTGTAAGTCAGACCGGGGTTCACCCCTCCTTGTGGTTGCATCTGTCCGGTTCAGAGTCTGGTCCGAGAGGACCGGACCGACAGGGGGACTTATTTTGCTCCACTGTGGTTCCGACCGCCCGTCGACCCTCGGCTTAGGGTGTGTCTAGGAGGACCTAGGTCCCTCCCTGTCTCGGAACTCATTGTCTCTACGGATCTCCGTCAGAGAATTCATGAAAGACCTTCGAAGTGTAGGGTACAAGTCCGATGAAACCGGACTCACTGTAACAAATCGAAAGAAAAACACTCCTTTTTGGGTACCTTAACTGAAGGAAAAATATAAAGGTGACCCGACGTCGGATGTGGAATTTACATACAGTCCGACTTCCCCCAGTCCCCTGTACGACTCACTGGGGTAGAGGTTCACCAGGTAGTCCCGTTATCCTCGTACGGGTTTGAGACGACCGGGTAAACTCTTACGCTGTCCACGACCGACCGAAGTACTACCAGTAAGTCCGAGACAACTCTCCGAGGGTACCCGGGGTTTCTCCAGTCCCGACGACACATTAATGTGTCGGTGTTCCGCTCTCGACGGTGGATGGACGTGTTCGATTACGGGTCTCTTCGAGTGGGTATACCGGTAGAAAGGGAGGTCCATTACCCCAGTACCGAAAGGTTCCCTTAGCCCGAAAAATCCCTCAACCCCTAAGACTGAAACTAGAAAGTCGAGATCATGAAATAGACGGGTAAACGACTAATCAAAAACGACTGTCCTCGGAACCCCGGTCGTAAGTCGGGGTCCGAGAATTCCAACCTTTCCAGTACGGGGTCTAAAGGATGTCTTATAAACTAGTTCACTTCAACGAGTCAGCACAGGTTGAGAAACACTGGGGTACCTGACATCGGATGGTCCGAGGAGACAGGTACCTTAAAAGGTCCGTTCTCATGACCTCACCCAACGGTAAAGGAAGAGGTCCCCTAGAAGGGGTGGGTCCCTAGCTTGGGTCCAGAGGGTGTAACGTCCGTCTGCAAAATGGTAGACTCAGTGGTCCCTTCAGGAACTAGTACCACCCTCTTGGTACTTTGAAGGTCAATTTTAACCGACTTCCTCGTAGAGTAAATAAAAGTGAGAGAGGGGTTTAGGATGGCTTTACTAGTACTTATTTTCTCTTGAAACTTTCGATTTTTCTGTTCATTTGTTCCCCCAGGTAGTTTTGTGTTCCCTTCTCTGTCTTGTTGACTACAGTCGTGTGAACACCCTTGTGCCTTTCGTCGACCAAACCATCTTTGTCGTGACTCAGGGTGCCTCCCCTTACTTACCCTTCGTCACTGACTCGGGGTCCCGGTCCGGGGTTCTGGGGGTGGTTTGCGGACGTTCTCCACCCTCCTCACACGTGTCCTTTTCACTAGGTCTTTCCAGGACGATAACCTTTGTGGTTCTTAATCATAACCCTAACATTTAACTATATCGGTGTTACCCCTCTTCACACCTCCAAGGAAATTTTGATTTTTGACTCGATGGTATACTGAATCGTTAGGGTGATGACCCGTATATGGGACTCTTTTTGGTATTAAGTTCTTCTGTGTACATGGGGTCACAAGAAACGTCGTGATCAATGGTGTCGGTCCTGTACCTTTATTGGATTTACAGTTAGTCATCTCCTTTACCTATTTCTTTTACACCATGTATATATGTCACCTTATAATGAATCGGTATTTTTTCTTATCTCAACCCAGTAAGTGTCTCTGTACTTACCTGGATACAGAGAGTATGTCTCACTTCATTCAGTCTTTCTCTTTTGGTTTATAGGATACAATTGTGTATATACACCTTAGCTCTTTTTTCCACGTCTAAACATCCCCCTTATCTCCACGTCTGCACCTCTTGTCTACACACCTGTCCCACCCCTCCCTTCCCGCACACCCTACTTGACCCCCTAATCCTAAGTGTATATATATAAGATGGCACACATCTATCGATCACCCTGGGACGACATCTCATGTCCCTCGAGTCGAGTCACGAGACACTCCTGGATGTCCCCACCCTACCACCCCCTCCCGTAGGTTCGCCCTCGCCCCCACACCCAGGTTTTCCCTCCCATATATACATATGTGCATCGACTAAGTAAGGTAACATGTCACCTTGATTGTGTTGTAACATTTCGTTGATATGGGGTGAAAAATTTTTCTCTCTTGGATGACTCTTTCCCTCCGCAGAACAACTTTCACTCCCTGTCCACTCATCTGTAAACGGAGGGCTCGTGTGTCCGAGGGGTAGGGGAAGAGGGTATCTCGTCGTCGGGCTCATAGTCGTCGGTCAGGACATCAGAGGTCCGGTCTTTAGTCTCCCAAAAGGAGGTCCCTTCACTTAGTAGGGCCTCTTTTCCGTAAATCCCTCTATAGGGAATGAATTTACGGCCGCGTAGCTACTGTAGAGAGATGTGTTTCAAAGGTTAGGCCAAAAAAAGTCTATTTTTGAAAGGTAAATCTTCTCGAAATCTAAACGTCTTCCTAGCACTTCTATCATGTGTCTCAAGAACTCATGGGGTGTGGGTCAAGGGGGACAATGATCGAAGAAGACAGTCATGCCACGGAGACAGTGTTCGTTCCGTGGTTATGACCACGTGACAGTAGTTAATTTGTCGTGTGGAACAAACTTAAAAGTACCAAAATAGACTGCATGAAAAAGACGAGGTCCACGGGTAGGTCCTCTTGTGTAACGAACACTGGTAGTATAGAGGAAATCGAGGTGAACCGACGCCGTCAAAGACTGAAAGGAGCAGAAACTACTGGAAGTATCAAAGTTCCTCATGATCAGTCCATAAAACATCTTATAGGCAGTCAACCCTATACAGACTACAACATAGTGCTAAGTCAAGTCAAGGCAGCGAGTCAGCACAGGCTGAGAAACGGTGGGGTACTTAGCGTCGTGCGGTCCGGAGGGACAGGTAGTGGTTGAGGGTCTCAAGTGAGTCTGAGTGTAGGTACTCCAGTCACTACGGTAGGTCGGTAGAGTAGGAAACAGCAGGGGAAGAGGAGGACGGGGGTTAGGGAGGGTCGTAGTCTCAGAAAAGGTTACTCAGTTGAGAAACGTACTCCACCGGTTTCATGACCTCAAAGTCGAAGTCGTATTCAGGGAGGTTACTTGTGGGTCCTGACTAGAGGAAATCTTACCTGACCAACCTAGAAGAATGTCAGGTTCCCTGAGAGTTCTCAGAAGAGGTTGTGGTGTCAAGTTTTCGTAGTTAAGAAGTCACGAGTCGAAAGAAATATCAGGTTGAGAGTGTAGGTATGTAGTGATGACCTTTTTGGTATCGGAACTGATCTGACTGGAAACAATCGTTTCATTACAGAGACGAAAGCTTATACGATAGATCCAACCAGTATTGAAAGGAAGGTTCCTCATTTGTAGAAAATTAAAGTTCCGACGTCAGTGGTAGACGTCACTAAAACCTCGGGGGGTTTTGTTTCAGTCGGTGACAAAGGTGACAAAGGGGTAGATAAAGGGTACTTCACTACCCTGGTCTACGGTATTAGAAGTAAAAGACTTACAACTCGAAATTCGGTAGAAAAAGTGATAGGAGAAAGTGAAAGTAGTTCTCCGAAAAATCGAGGAGAAGTGAAAGACGGCATTCCCACCACAGCAGACGTATAGACTCCAATAACTATAAAGAGGGCCGTTAGAACTAAGGTCGAACACAAAGAAGGTCAGGTCGCAAAGAGTACTACATGAGACGTATATTCAATTTATTCGTCCCACTGTTATATGTCGGANAGAAAAAGTGAGAGGAGAAAGTGAAAGTAGTTCTCCGAAAAATCGAGGAGAAGTGAAAGACGACATTCCCACCACAGCAGACGTATAGACTCCAATAACTATAAAGAGGGCCGTTAGAACTAAGGTCGAACACAAAGAAGGTCAGGTCGCAAAGAGTTGAGACGTATATTCAATTTATTCGTCCCACTGTTATATGTCGGAACTGTATGAGGAAAAGGATAAACCTTGGTCAGACAACAAGGTACCGGTCAGGATTGACAACGAAGCACTGGATGTATGTCTAAAGAGTTCTCCGTCCAGTCCACCAGACCACCAGAGAAAGTCTTAAAAGGTGTCAAATAACACTAGGTGTGCCAGTTTCCGAAACCGTATCAGTTATTTCGTCTTTATCTACAAAAAGACCTTGAGAGAACGAAAAAGGTACTAGGTCGTCTACAACCGTTAAACTAGAGACCAAGGAGACGGAAAAGATTTTGGTGAACTTGTAGACCTTCAAGTGACAAGTACATAACGACTTCGGACCGAACCTCTTAAAACTCGTAATGAAATGATCGAACACTCTACTCACGTTAACACGTCATCAAACTCGTAAGAAACCGTAACGGAAAGAAACCTTAACCTTACTTTTGACTGGAAAAGGTCAGAACACCGGTGACGACTCAAAAGGTTCAAACGACCGTATAACTNTTGACTGGAAAAGGTCAGGACACCGGTGACGACTCAAAAGGTTCAAACGACCGTATAACTCACGTCGTGAAAGTGTCGTAGTAGAAAGTCCTATACTTTGTCGAGTTGACCTTACGGTAGTGGAGGTGATCGAAACAAGTATCACTACGAAAGACTCCGGGTGAACTGAAGTGTAAGGTCCTACAGACCGAGATCCATTCACTAGTGTGGTAGCACTGATAGAACCAGTACTTCTAGAAAAGACATGTCAAGAAGACAAATAAGAACGGTGGAGAAGAATTATATAAGACGAAGACAATCCAGGGATGGTAAAGACAGGAAATAACTCGGGCAGAAACGTACTTTACAAAGGAACCATAGAGATTAAAAGAACTTCTCTAGCGATCAGAAAGGGTAAGACAAGAAAAGGAGATAAAGAAACGTAACTTGTGACTCCTTCCGAAAGAATAGAGAAGAACAATAAGAAACCTTGAGACGTAAGTCTACGAATATAGAAAGGAAAAGAGGAAACGAAAAACGGAGAGAAGAAAAGTGTCGATAAACATTCCGGAGGGGTCTGACGGTAAAACGAAAAAACGTAAAGAAAAGGTACCCCTACCAGAACTAGGGACAGAGGACATGTTACAGTGCTTGGAGTCAGGTATCAAGTAGTCCGTGAGATAGATAGTCTAGATCAGGGAATTTAGATAAAGAGTGAAGGTGACATATTAGTATTCCCTAAACTAAATCCAGTATGGACTTACCAGATCACCAAAAGGGATGAAAGAAGTTAAATTCAGACTTAAACCGTTATTCCTCAAGCGCTAGACTCGGTGTCAGTCGAGGGTCAGAACAAAAACGACTGACAGATCTCAAAGAGGTAGAAACCGACGTTTCTTATATTAGTTAGACTAAAGCCACAACTGGTAGACCACTACAGGTACACATCTCAGAAGAGACACAAACCCTCTACTTCTGGTGTCTCCATTTTCCGGGTAGAGTAGGATAGTATAGTTACCAGAAACGACAATTATACAGACCCCTAACAGTTATGACTGGAACCAGTGAACCGACTCTATCATAAACACTCCAAGGAGATGACATTTTAATGGGAGAAAGAAGGAGGGAAGGAAAGAAGAGAGGGAGGGAGGAAAGAAAGAAGGAAGGGAGGTTGAAAAAAAAAAAAAAAAAAAAACGTTTCATATGGCATAAGATACTTTCTTTCATTGATTCTTGTCGGGTGTGAATTCCTCGCCCTTAATGTGAGATGGAGGTTCACACATCATAGATGTTGTTAACACCCTTAAGAAGATGTACACTATAAACAGAGAGGAGGGTAAAATAAATAAATGAGTCATAAATAAATATATTCCGAAAGGACTACCGAACCACCATTTCTTAGGCGGACGTTAGGTCCTCTGGACCAAAGTTAGGGACCCAACCCTTCTAGGGTACCTCTTCCCGTACCGTTGGGTGAGGCCATAAGAACGGACCTCTTAGGTTACCTGTCTCTTCGGACCTCCCGACATCAAGTACCCCAGTGTTTCTCAGTCTGTGATGACTTACTGATTGTGAAAGTGGAAGTGAAAATAAATTTAGTCATTCCTTAGTAGTTATAAATGAAATATGAAACCCAATATTAGGTTATGATCAAATAAAACAGTGAGTTTAATAAGGTCGAAACCTGTACTCTTGAGAAAGTGAACTGAGGACGCGAGGCAAATCGAGGTAGTAACATCAAAAAAAAAGAAAAAGAGAAAACAAAAATGGTAAAAGAATGAAAGACCGTGATGTTCTACGAGGTCGGAGTGGAACATACAAAGGTCAGGGTCGGATCTAAGTCGGTAAGAGGTTTCACGAGACCAAGGAAAATAACCTCTTACCAAAATTTTTGGTTCTAGACTCACGACTCATACGCGGAACAATGACGTCGCAACAGCGAAGATCCGAGAGAATCGACTGTTTCGTTTCTTTATTGACGAGTATGACGTACGTTACTAATCAAAAAGACACAGTCAAACCGATCCGATATCTAGTAAGATGGAAGGGGAGGAACAAGACGACTTTAGAACGTGAGGTTGTTCCTCTTTGGACTGAAGGTCTTAGTTGGTGGGAATATAAATTAACGAGTCAAAGTCATATGTATATCTTACCGAAGTCTTAACAATTGAGTACGAAAACACTCCTTGCTGATATAGTTGATCTTATATCACGAACACATGGAAAGGAAAAATCAGAATGTTTGAGATAAGTAAAAAATTTTTTTATACGTAAATAAATAAATACACCGACGTGACCCAGAATTGACACCGTACACCCTTAGAAATCAACGTCGTACACTCTAGATAAAGGAGTTAGTCCCTAGCTTCGACCCGGGGGACGTAATCCTCGTGACTCAGAATCGGTGACCTGGTGGTTTATTCAGGGAGGTGAGTAAAGACTTCAATGAATCTAGTCGTGGAAAAAGGGGGGTAGGAAAAGTACTTCATTACAGTCTGTAAAGATCATGTTAATCTAAGAAAACAGTGTAAGACGTAAGGTAAGATCGTGGGAGGTCGAAGGACTTAATAAATAAATACACCGACGTGGTGTACCGTCCACCCTAGAATCAAGAGGTTGGTCCCTAGGTTGGGTGTGGGGCGACGTAAACTTCACGACCCAGAAATGGTGACCTGGTGGTCCCTCCAGGGGAATTTACTAAAAAAAAAATTAGTTTCGAATGACGTATAATTATCGAGATACGGATTCCGTAAACAACTGTCGTTCCTCGTCGTCAAGAGTGAGACAGACTCCATCACTATCATCAACCCCGTCTGTTCTCCGACTTGTTTTTTGACGTTTTCTTTCGGATCCCTTGTTTTGTCCCCCGAAATTTTTCGAGACCGGGTAAGTACCCTTGGATTTTCCAGTATAGGTGCACGTCCCGATACGTGTACGAATCCTTTTGGACAGTACTTGGATTAGAGAGTGAAGACTACATTGAACTCCGAGAGACGTTCGTCTTTCGCTTTCAATTCCGTCTGAGCATTTGACGGACGGACTCACAATTTCTACGGGGGTTGGTAAAAAGTGTGTGTGTGTGTGTGTGTGTTCAGGGAGTCGTGTCCGATTTCCTGAATAACCAAGTTTCGTAAATTCCTTTAGAAGGGTTTGTAATCGACTAGCAATTATGCAGGCGACATTAAACGTCCTTAGACAATTCTTTTATTGAAATTTTTATGTCATTTTTCTTGGTCGTTCCTGTCATTTCGTCATACGATCGTATATATTGGGTTTTCTTCCTTCGTTACCTCTTCGTCTCCTTGTTTGGTGTCCATCTGACTACTCTTTCTCTCTCTCCCTCCTCTACCTCTCCCTCCCTGTCACTCTCCTAAGTTTGATGGTTTCAGTCCTAACTTTATTTGTCCCTGGTAATGATGGTTGGAGTGTCTTTGTTTTACCTAATATTTCTTTACGATACTAATTCAACGGTTGTTTAATCCATGGAACTATTTCTGAGACAAAGTGTCTACTGACTTTACCTAAGTCCTTATTTATCTTGTAGACCTATCTGAATATTATCCATGTCTTCAACTTAATCATTACTTTTCATAGTGGGTGTTTCCTTTCGGTTTCGGGTCTATCAAGTGACTACTTAATATGGTTTGTAACTTTCTACTCAACGATGTTTGGGAAGTGTATGAGAAGGCTTTTTATCTGTCCTAGTAAATGGTGGAGCAAGGTACTCCAGTTATTACGGAACCAAGGTTTTGAGTTGTTTCTGTGGTGTTATTTTCTTATGATGTCCGGTTATAGGGAATACTTATATCTATATTCTTACGATCGTTTAGTTTAGGTCGTCGTACTAAAAATTTTTCCTAATGTATGAGATTCGTTCACTCTAAATAGAGCCTTACATTTCAAACGTATTGTAGACTTTTTCTCAGTCACATTTTGTGGTATAATTTGTCTTGTTTCCTTTCTAAGTGTACTAACATAGTTGTCTGCATCTTATTCTCAATCTGTTTTATATCACATAAAAGTACACTTTTTGTTAGTTGTATGTTCATCTTCCCTTGAAAGAATTAGAAACTTTCCCGTAGGCACCTTTCGGGTAGTTTAGTATGAATTGCCATTTTTCTGACTCATGAAAGGGTGATTCTATTCTTTGTTTTGTTCCTACGGACGAGAGTGGTGAAGATAAGTTATGACATAATCTCCAAGCTCGGTCCCGTTAATCTGTTTTTTTTCTTTTCCGTATATCTAGTATTTCCGTCTTCATTTTGGTAGAGATGAGTGTTCATTGTATTGTTAGAGCACGTATTTTTTAAGATTCCTTAGGATTTTTTGATACTTTTGCTTATACTCAAGTCGTTCAAAAACACTATCTTTCAGTTGTCTGTTTTTAGGTACATAATCATGAAGGTATATGAACGTTTGTTGTGAAACGTCTACTCTACTTCTTTTTAAGGTAAATTATCTTAGTCTTTCTTATTTTACGATTCTCTTTTCAATTATTTTCTACACGTTGTAAATAAGTGACTTTTGATGTTTTGTAACGACTTTCCATACTTTCTCCTAGATTTATTTACCTTCCGGTCCTGAAGGGACCACCCGGTTACCAATTTTTAGACAGACGGTCACGTTCCCTGTGTCCAAACTAGGGACTAGGGTCTTCTAAGGTGTACAACTCCTGGTAGATCCGGAGGTACGGAGTCGATGACTCCACGTTTCACGGAATCTCGGGTGCGAGACGTTGTTTCTTCGGTGGTGTTACTCTTCGGGTGTCTCGAGTTGATCTCTCATCGGGGGCGAACGGTGTTGATCTCTTTCGGAAGCGAGTCGGTGGGTCTGGTCGGTTTTTAATTCTTAACAAAAATTTTTACCTTTCCGTAGGGATGGCGGGGAAGTAGTTAGTTTGGGTGTGTATTCTTAGACTCGACTTTGTGACTTTTAGGGACTCTTTCTCAGCCGCGGGACCTTTGCCGTCAACGAGACCATTATCAATACCCTTGGGTGCACTCCTAATTTATTTACTCTATTGCGTAAATCTCTCGGTCCAGGTCGTACCGACACGCCCTTCGGACTCAAGAGAAATATAGGTGAAGGAATTGGAGGGACGGGTCGGGGCGGAACGACTGGAGTGTCTCGCCGACATAGTGTGTTCCAGGACACACACACACACACACACACACACACTGGGGCCCCTCCCGGATCTCGTTCGCGTCTTCCCTTTTGGTACACGGTGAAAGGGGGCCTCGATTACCTCGGTGAAGGTAGTGGCGGTCGGAGCCGAAATTAGTAGGTGTGAAAGTTCACCTTCCGTCGCGAGGGGTCTGTGGTCGGCCGGCAGTCGAAGGATGGCCCCGACGCCTCGTCCCGACGACTCACTTTTCTCTCTACGACCTGGAAGGAGCGTCCGGCTGGAGTGAGCCCCGGTTCTGTCGGAGGTCCGATCCCCACCCCGCTCCACAACTTTAGTTTGACGAAGGGTATTGGTGTCGAGGGTACCACCTGTAACCACCTCTCCTCCACAAGGCCTGGAGGTCTCTCGAGACCCACGGTCTGACCTTCCTGAGTTCCGTCCAGGACTTGAGTCGGGTCCCCAACGGAAACGGGGTCCAGAGGTGCGTCGGAGGCTTGGTACAAGTTCCCTTTACAATGAACCTCCGATCTATATATTTTTGACAACCGACTGTACTCCGTCCCCCGACGAGGGAAAGACGGGACGTGGGGCTGAGAGTCCGACAGGGATTCTCCCGTGATTTAACGTGTGAACTCCCCAGGTGAGGTGGGATGAGGAGGAGGGACGTCACTGGTGTCGACCACCCATCGGTGACAGGGGGTTCCGGTGCGACCTGGGAATAGTGTCGGAGGAGAGACTGGTTGGGGAAAGGGGGTGGACGAGGGTGGACGAAAAACGTCCGTGGAACCGAGGTTATGTTACGAGTGAGTCCGAGTCACGTCTCACTCAGTACCCGGGGTGTAAGTTTTCTGTTCCTTTTTCGTGGTTTTACACTTCGAAGAAGAAAAGAAAGAGGTAGAAGGAGAAAACGTCACAAAATTAAACAATAAACTACAGTAAGATTCCTTTCTTTTAAAAATTAAAATTAATAATCGTACTTGGAATGACAAAGTGGAAAGACAAAATTTACTTTCACATTCTTGTAAATTGACTATGGGTTTAAGGGTTCTGCAGATATCGAACATACAAGTACATAAAAAAAAAAGAGAGTAGTCTTATCACTTTTACGAAGTGTGATGATTGAGTTGATAAAATTAAAGTGAAGAACTGTGGTCCCCTGGTTGTGGGAGTTTGGAGTCGAATGAGTACTCCTTCTTCAGGGAGAGGATAGTAATAACAGTAGGTTCACCGACTGACTATACTTTTCACAGTTTCACTGTACTCTCTCTTTCCTGTGTTACCCGGGAACAAACCCAAAGAATGGGGCCGTTACGGGTCACGTAAGTCTAAGATGGTCTTTCGTTCCCGGGAGTCCAGAGTGACGGCGGAAATGAGTCACTAACTGTACTGTTCGAGAGAAACAGGAACGACTCAGTGACCAGATTTTGTGACAGGTGGGTCGTGGGATACGTGTACTCCGAAGTACTTCCAGATACGTCAGGTGACTTTTTGATCGGTGATGGATTTTAAACTCAATATAAAACAAACCGTCTTTAAAAATCCCGAAGTTCGAGACCTCTGTCGTAGAGTTCATTGGGACTTTCTCGACGAGGTCCCTCCACCCCCCTCCTCAGTCCAATATGTCTTCAAAATGTTGTTTCCAGTCTATCGGGACTTGTAGTTCACGTACGTACGCATCAACGAAGCCAGCACAGACTGAGAAACGTTGGGATCCTGGTATCGGGTGGAGACAGGTACCCCGAAGAGGTCAGTTCTTATAACTTCCCCCAACGGTAAAGGAGGAGGTCCCCTAGAAGGCACCTCTAAGTTGAGTCCCTAACTTGTGTGTAGGGAACGGAGAGGACGTGACCGTCCGTCCAAGGAATGGTGATCACGGTGGACAATTAATTTCCTTTGGTCTACGGGGTTCAATTCCGTAAATCACGAAAAGATACATACTCTTCTACCTTCTCAGACCCGAGTGACTTTAGTGAGGAAAGTATACGATAGACTCCGGTCACAGGATACAAAAAGTGTAGGACTCGAGTGGCATCCCTCACCGACGTCGGACTATCGACGGTCTATCGTCCATAACAAGAGGAAGGATAAACGGGACTTCCCGACCTTAGTGACTACTGACACTGCAGGACCAAATAACTATACCGTCCTTTATTAGGTAAAGAGTTATAATTCCTTCGACGTTGCTTAAACGTACAGAGGGGACTAGTGTCCACGAGACAAAAAGAGGTCTCGGAGTGAGTCTCTTGTGTTCAAGTTTCCATTTTACAATTCTTAAAGTTCTACCGGTGTGGACTCTGATCGGTATGGAGGGTAGGGAACGAGAGACGGAACAGACCAGTAGACAGGTACTACGACCCTGGAGTGTCCTGTCCCCAGCAGTAACACGGGGTCCCCAAGGAGAGAGTCCCTAGGGAGGACGGTGAGTCCGACGACAAATACCCAGACAGAGTGGATGGTCTTGTGTTCGAGGCCCCCGTCCCGACACAGACAGGATAACCGGTGACCATGGTGTGACTCGGACCGTGGACACGACTTATCGATAATTACAAACGACTTATTTAAGTAGTTGGTGAGTGACTCATAGGTATCTTGTGGATCCTACCCGACCCGTAGAGGTCCCAGGTCTCTATGTCTGTTATATTGTCGAAGACGGGGGACCCTCCGACCCGGGAGGGTCGGAATAAGGGTGGACCTACCGAAGATTGAAACCCGAGACACTGCACTCACCCCGGGTTTCCTAACTGGGTAGAACGACTACATTTTCGGACCAACGGTCCTCGTAAGGGTCCTGTACACGGTTGACAGGAAAACCGGAAGCCGGGAGTCCTGAGTCTGGGAGTCCTCGGACTCTTACTCTTTCAGACCCGTCCGGGGGACAGGTCAGACCGTGAGTCGAGGGGGACCGGAGGAGGTGACGGGACCCGACGACCCAATCCCTCCTCGTCGGATACGGACCTCCCTCCGGAGGGACTGAACCTCGGCTGGACGAAGTGGGAGGTGAAAGGTGAAGTCTTGAAGGTCCGGACAGGTTCCGGTTTGTACCCAGAAGTGGACTTAAAACGTGCTAAACGTAAATGACTATCTTGTGGACGATACAAATTGACCGGACAAAAAGGATAAACATATGGACAAGAAAATTCGAGTTGGAACAAACGGGTTTCTACTGTTTCTGATAAAGAGTACATAATAAACTTGGACACGTATTATTGTACTTAACTAGTCTGAATGACGAGTGCTCAAACAGGACCCTGTGACCCGTACATTTACTCTACAGGAGACTCTCCACCGAAGAACGTCTACTCGGTTCCTGTACCGGAGACTCGTCCCGGAGACCGGGTCTTCTGTCAGTCTGACCCTTCCGACCTGACGTCTTCGGTCACGGTCGGTCTACCTCCCGCGGTCGGGGTCTTCTCGGAGTCGGTGGCGGCCCCGAGGGATAGATCGACACACGACCCCAGTGTTCCGCACTTGTACTATGACACCGTTCTCGAAAGCCACAGCCCACCACTAACGTAATGATAGGAAAGTCCGCGAGGGGTCGAGGCTCGAAGGGAGGGACCCCAGGTGACGGTCGTCTTTGGAGTCGGTCGAAGATCCCCCACCCCCACCCCCTAAGTCCCGGGTCTCGCCGGTGGGATCGAGGTGGGGGTGACGTGAGACTGCACATTTGTACCTCCCCGAGGTCGTCCTTTTTAGTCTACACTGGTACCTTAAGAAACTCAGATCTCTCACGGTACCCGACACCTCTCGTGCCGTCATACGACCCAGGGACCTTGAATAAAGGCAAACACGGTTTACGACCACTCTTTACTTCTCTGGTCGAGGACGTGTGATGATGGCCCCCCGTCCACTTGTACCCCCTGTGTGGGGTTGGAGACGAGGACTCTGGACTCATCCGGTCTGCCCACGGTCCCAGTCCACTTCGGGGACCGACGGGTGCGACACTCCGATACTCCTCCCTGGTCTCGATCTCTCGTTCCCAGGGTTGTCCACTGTCGGATTCTGGAAAGTCACGGATGGAGAGAGTCGTTACGGTCGGACCTGGGACGGAGAGGACTAGGCCCCGTTGGTGAAGGAATGAGGTCCGGGAAGGAGGACTTCGTCCTCCTTCAGGGTTGGACCTCCCCCCGGTCGTGACCCCGTGGTGAGTAACAATAGGGGTAAGTGTACACTCGAGAGAGACTGAAGGTACACCGACCCTGTTTAATTTTTTTCAGTTTAGTAAAAGGGTCGGAAAAGGGCGAGAAACAGACAAGACCCAGGAAAACAATAAGGACCCAGAAGTCACCCGATTTTCTTTGTACCTAAAGGGAACACTCCCCAGGACCAGAGGACCACAAACGAAAGGATCTCCTACCAACACTCTCCATTAAGTCCACTACTGTCCCCTAAGATTCGTGTCATATTTACATCCGACAATAAAAATATCGAACCCATATATGGATGTGGAGCGAAGAGGAGTTCGGGGTCTTGTCCTCCCCGTACACCTCCCGACGTCGGAGACTCGACCAGACCCGGGACCTTAGACCACATCCTCTCTCACCTGGTCCGACTGTAACCCGCCCCCGGTGTCGGTGGTCTAGGGGTTCAGTGAAGGTACTACTCCCACTCAATCTCCGGTCTCCCCGACGGGTCTCGATCTGGTCTCGACCCTGACTTTGCTCCCGGACATATCGGACTAGCTTGTCACTAGTCGAGATATTAGGTCCCGTGGGTATCGACGGAGGTTCCAGTCGGTTCTCGGAAACGTTTGAGTCTGGGTCAGTACCCGACCCGCTCAAGTACTTCCTTCGGGACTCTAGGTCGGACCGGTCCCGGGACGTGAGAGGACTCTCATCACCGTCGACTGTGAAAGAGGTTTAGGTAGTCGGAAAAAAATTATCAACCAAAAAAGGGTCAAGTGAGGGAACCAAAAGGAAACACCAAAAAAAGGACAAATTCTAAAATTTTGACATCTTTTCATACCAGACATCGTCTGTGGTCACAGTCTTAAACATTTACAACTCTAGACCAGTACAAATCAACTCTTCAAAATTTAAGTACATTTTCGTTGTTTTATAACGTCTTAAAAAGGAAAGGAGGATTGAGTTCCACGAAAGGCACCAAACTCTGTATGTCTGTGTCCACGTGTATGTACGCAGATGCGTGTACGTGTTTCCCGGGTACTCGTACATACCTACCACTTCGGTGTGCCCGAAATTTGATATTAGATTAAAACTCGAGTGGATGTAACTAGATTAAGTGAGTAAAATTGAAAAGGCGTTCCTAAGATAAAGTATTTATAGAGTGTTAAATAAACAGACGAAGGGATTACTAAATTCGATAAAGGTCAAAACAAGATACTGTTTGAAGTATGGTATTACTTGTAAGAATAAGTCGAAGGGTCACCATAGGTTCCCGTATATGGTTCTCACCTTAAAGATGTAGAAGTCCGTACATGAGAAAGCTTAAGTGTGTAAAGAAAAGGTAGGAAGTTCACCAACCTAATTAAACGTGGGGACAGGCACCCACACTTTAAAGAGTGTTAAGTAGTAAAGTAGGGGAGAACCCTAATAGTCTACGGTAAAAGGGGGGTTTGACTACCTATACTTTGCTATGAGGTAAAAATAAACAAACATAAAAGAGTCACCTAATGACTACAACTCGTCAACTAACGTGTAAAAATACTGGTAAGCACAAAGGAGAAATCACTTGACGAGGAAAAATAAGGAACGGGTGAAAAGGATAGTAGTAGTGGTTGTCAACGAGTCAACACAGGGTGAGAAACACAGGGGTACCTGACTTCGAGTGGTCGAGAAGACAGGTACCTCAAGAGGTCCGTTGTTATAACCTCACCCAGTTCCAACAAAAATAAAAAAGAAGGACTAAAAAATTCAACGATCTGGAGGCAAACGACATACAACCAACGAAGAATAACTTCGTTGTAGAAGAGAGACAACCAATGAAAAGAACAACTTAACAAAAACTTCGCATCGTGGTGTGTCACTCTCGTATCGAGGTTTGCACATTGAGGTACGGAAGAGGTCTCGCGAATTCAACCACAGTGGGTGGGTCCAGTCTCGTGACGACCAGGATTTCGGGGAAACGTGGGGAAGTTTGTGACGGGTGGTAGACTGTGTAATTGCTTACTCGAGACAATTATGGGAAAGATGGTCACAATGACGGAATGAATGGTCTCCCCACCCGGAGAACCAATACCGTATAATAAAATAAACGGTTATTAAATTCCAAAAAACACAGACAGAAGTATCTCCTCTCACCAGGTGCCAGACCACTAGAGGTAACAAAAAACGACAAATAACTCAATACCATAAGTACAACCCGACCGAGACATTATTGATGGAAAGTTTATACTGAAACATAACTATTAATTAGGGTCTTCGACACAATCCCTATTCTTTTTCGTCGTTTCTTTACGGGCAAATCGAGACCCGTAGCTCACTTCCTAGGTAGGGTATTCGTCTTCGGACGTCGGACCCCGTCCAGTCCGATCCTCGAGTCCCTGGTCCCTACAGGCTCTCGTCTCACTGTCTCCGCAGGACGGGTACCCGAGTACTTGACTGAGCAGGGGTCCGTCTCCGGGTCTCGAACCGGGTACCCTACCTCGGACACTGAGACTGAAGTAGTGATCCAGACAGCAGGTGACCAGGTCGACCCGTCCCGAGACCTCCCTACCACTGGACCGATGACCCGGGAGTAAGTGGACGGTCGTCCCGGATCCCCTCGCCGTCCACTACACATCGGAGAGGGACCTCGTCTTGTCGGATCTCTGAGTCTGTCAGTCCCTTGACCGAGACAGGGGTCGGGACGGTAGTGTTCTCCGTAGTGTCTCCTCCGAGTGCACCCCTGTGTCTTCCCTGCCACGACAGTCACGGATCCCGGACCCATGTACACTCCGAGTCTCTTACCCCACGGGGTCTTAACGTCACCCTCCCCGGTCCCGGTACCCGACCGGTCACCCATCCCTGACACACCGTACTACCCCACCGGAGGGGTCCCAGCCGTAGGACGGACACACTACTGTCAGGGAGACACGTCCTCGCGACCCGGAGTCTCCACCACCCTTCGTTTTCCAGAGACACGATACGAGACACTACGTTCTCCTCCTCCCAAGCCTCCGACCGTGATCAGATACCAGGTCCGAAAGGGAGTTCCTCAGGGTGGTTCGTCTTCCGTACCGGTCCGTCGGAGCCAAACCGTCGACCCGACAGAGTACGAGACTCCCCTATACGGGTCCGGTGCCCTTTGTGCCCCATGACCCACGTCACAAGAGGTCGACGGTAGGGGACTCTACCGTATACGTGGACTCCTCGATCTTGTTAGGTACGCGTCCCTCTCGGTCGAACCTGTCTGCGGCCTCTTGTGTCCTTTTTGGGTAAGGTTGAGTCGTCCTCCTCTCAAGTCTCCGTTGGGACACGACCGCGGGGCTTAGTCTCCCCTTTGACTCAAACTCTCGTTCCGAGGTCCCGACGGGCGGTCCGTGTCTGACGTCACGGCGTCCGACTCAAAGACCAACCGACTTGTGTTTCCTTATTTGACAGGTAACAGAGCAATGTCCCTCCGTAAGTCGAGTCGGGCCTCGGTCCCCTCAATCGTCTTGATCCTGTACCTCCCGTTTTATTATTGGACCCGACCGAACAAAAGTAGTAAAAATAATGAAGGCAGGAAACTGTGTCGTGACGGTGAACCAGGACCTCGTCCGTCTCGTCTGGTTGGAGGGGACTGTACCGACTCCGGACCCTCCATGTCCCCCGACGGGGGTAGGCTTCCGGGGGTGGGACCCACCGACCTCTCGGAAAAGACTGTGAAGAGAACCAAAAACAAACAAATTATCTCACATTAAGTAAATGTTACAAAACAATCAAAACCCATATGTCGTTTCAATATATTTGTTAGTCAATATGTATATGTACATCGATGGGAAAAAATCTAAAAGAAGGTATATCTGGTAATGTCTCACAACTCACCTGAACGGACACGATATATCCTCAAGGAATGATCAATAGATACAATGTATGTCGACTGACCCTAACCAGAAGGGTCCACCGAGTCTACCACTTCTTAGGTGGATGTTACGTCCTCTGGACCCAAACTAGGGACCCAACCCATCTAGGGGTCCCTCCCTTACCGTTGGGTGAGGTCATGAGAACGGACCTCTTAGGGTACCTGTCTCCTCGGACCGCTCGCTGTCAGGTGCCCCGTCGTGTCTTAACCTGTGTTGACTTACTAATTGTGTTTCTACGTCTAACCCTAATTGAAGAGAACAAAAATTAGGAGGGGTGTAGGGTTTAGACCGACGACTTCCTCCTCTGGTGGAACCTCTCGTTGTACCTGGGACTTGGAGGTCTCCTGAGTGGGACCTCCGGGCGCTGTTCTCCACTGTCCTCCACTCGGGGTGCTCTTCCTCCCCAACCACACACTAGAGTCGATGGGGTAGGGACGGGGTCGTCGGGGTCTTTTGGGTGTTCGGACCGACCTCCCCACCCACGTGGGAGAGACACGCCACATCGTGTCCACGACTTCGAAGAACGGGGGACGGTCGAAGGTCCCTTGGGACCCGTAGGGGTTCCCGACCGTGAGAGGTAGAAGGGTCCGACCCTCTAGAGTCCTCCGAGGTCCCCTTTTTCGTCTCAGGGGTTTATCCGGGTGTGCGTCGTCACCTCCGGACTTGTCTCGAATCTAAAGTCGGCACTCGCACTGTCAGAGGGATCGAGGACCGTGGTCCGGCCGAAAGAACCCGGACATTGGAGAGTACCTGGAAGGGTCGACGGAGGACTCATCAACCCTTGCTCCACCGGAGACTCCAAGGGCCGAAGGGTTTCCAGGGCGGTGATTCACACGACCTGGGGCTCCAGAGGGAGGACGGGGTGGGGTCAGGAGAGGTACTGTGAAGGGTCGTGGAAGAGGTCCGCCCTCAACGGGAGTCGTGAACAGGACGTAAAAATGGGAGTACCACTTGGACTCTCACTCCATCTTGACAACAGGACAAAGTACCTACTCATATGACTCCGAGTACTCTCGAACTTACCCCACCTCGTAGTCCTTCACACCGGAGACTCTAAGGTTTCGGAAATCTGTCGGGTACTGATAGAGAAATTTTTCGTCTGGGTTGACACGATGGAGAGGTCGGGTCTGGGGAGACAGGGGCTCCTCGTCGAGGTGTGTGAGCGCACGTGTACGTACGTGCGTGTGTGTGTGTGTGTGCCCGTGTGCACGGACGTGTGTGTGTGTGGACGTCCCTTCGGGTGGGAGGCAGGCGGACGTCGGCCGGCGAGGGGTCCGAGGCCCCTCGATTAATGTAGTGTCCTTTAGCGTCACAGAGTGTAGTGGTCCCCGCAGGGGTCACCTCCCAAGCTCTGTCTTGTGTGCACCGTCTCGACGTCCGGTCCGGGTCGACGTCGTCTACAGGTGGCGTCGACCTCCCGGCGGTCCGCAGCCCGGTACACGCCGACCAGTCCCCGTCCCGGAGCCGACTCCCAGGCGTGTCCGGAAGGTCGGTCACGGACGGGGCGACGACGAGGCGAGTGACCCCTCGCGGGGAGGTCCCGTGCCCCAGACCCTCCGTCACAAAGGAGTAGACATGTCACCCTCCTAGTCGTGGCACTGGGTCACCTGTCTCGGGTACGTCCAGTCCCGTAGTGTGCCACGTGGGCCGAACCGCCGTCTTCCTCGTGACGGGAGTGACTCGACTGCCGGACACCTCCCTCCCCGCTGTGAGTACACGGACGTTGGTAAGTCTCGTGCCGGGTCTGTCCACTCAGGGGATGAAGACAATCGTCTCTCTGCCGGCTGCCCAGTCCTCGTACGAGCGGTTGAGACTGGTCGTCTGGGACACTTCCCCCGTCTGCCCGGTTCCCCTGTCCCAAACGACCCTCCACTAAGTGCATCCTACCGACCCTCACGAGTCCCTCCCGGAGAGGACTCTTTACTGTCAACTCGAATTCTCTCTGTTTTTCGGTCTGTCCGTTCCTCTGTCCCCCGGGTTGGCTTTCTTCGCACGTCCCTGGACGCCGACCTTCCTACCTACCCGTAGTCGCACCAGGGTCCCTTCCTTCACCGACTTCTACCTCTCCCCGGTCTTCCCGTACTTCCCGGGACCCCCCGTAGCCTTCCCTACACCTTAAATAAGACGACCGTTGTCCTTCGACGACCCTCCAAACGTACTTCCTCACAGTCCCAGACTGACAGCAACCTTTCGAGCGAGACCCATTACGAACACACTTCCCCCCACAACCCTCTGGGCTCCCCTCGTCCCTCCGGCCACTCTCCGCAGAACGAGACCACATCCTGACTCTACGACGAAGAGAGGTGAGGGGGGAAAGGGGAGGAAGAAGGGAGACACAGGGGAAGGAAAAGGAAAGAAGGGGGTGGGAGGGTTGGGTGGGGGAGGACACTCCTCCGGGTCCGGACTGGGGAGTCTATCCGAGAGTCGTAGGCCCTGAGGTGGGTTGGGACAGACAATAGTTCTGATTATGAACTGGGTCCCACGAAGGACCGTCCACCCTACTAGGGGTGGAGGTCATTCATCTTAGGTCCGAAGGGGTGGGGGTTGGGGTGGACGAGTCGGGGTGGGTGACCCGGGCGGGGTCCGGACCCGAGTCAGAGGAGAGTCCTCCGTCCGTCAACATGAGAGGAATAGGTGTCTACACATCGGGAAAGTACTACTTACTCTGGTTCCTAGGGATTAACAGTCATCAACTAGAACCAATTTTACCTTTGTGGAGGACACTAAACGTCCGTCCTCGACTTCACCTCCCACACCCGAACAAATGTGTCTGGACCTTCCTACGACGAACTTTACCCAGGTACCTTCACTCTCGTTAAATATTGACACTCGGTCCGGGCACCCACTAAATTAATTCCGGTCTGGTCGAGGCTAGAAACGAGGAGGGATGGTCCACAGCGGTCTACTGTCACGGCTAGGACAGGAAGAGGGGAAAAGAGGTCCTGTCCATTCTTGTGTCGTAACCTCACGTGGTCACAAGGTAGACGAACGTTTCGGTCCAAGGTCCTGGAACATGGATCTACGTAAGGTCAGTACCACTCCCTCTACCCCTGGGGGGTCCGACGACGGGACCCCTTCCAGGTCATTCGTGGAATCCCGGGGGGTCTCCCGGCGAGTCGTCCGTCCGGGAGCAGGCGTCGACACGTCCCGACCCTGGGTGTGGGGTCAGTCACACTGACACTGTGGAAACAGACCACGACCTCCTTCCGTTCTGGGATCACGCCGGTGGAGTCTTCACGGACCCACTACCGACTGCCCCTTCCTCTAAGGAGACCGGTGTCCACGGGGACCGTGGAACTCTGTCTAGGGTGTCTTATTGATCCGAAGAATCGAGTCTTACCTCGGACGGTTGTCAATTGAGTCGGGAAACTGACACCCCCTGGGGGACCGTCTACGACTGTTGTTTCTGTGTTTCCTCTCGTTTCCCGTGTCGTGTTTGCTCGGTCTCCTTCTGATTGTCTCCCGTGTCGGCTGCCTCGACCGGCCTCAGGGGGCACCCCAGTAACTGGTGTCAGGTGGTTCTTCCACCAGAACGGACCGGAGACAGACAGGACGGGGAGTCTCGTACACCGGTTCGTCTCTAACCCTCCTAGGGACGTGGACATCCCCCGACGGATGGTGGGGAGGAAAGAGTCCCTTCTACCCACCCCCTCTCCGACCGTGGGGATGGTGGAATGGGCGAGGTCCCGCGACCCCTGGTCTCCGCCTCCCATATTCGACACACGTTTGTAGGACGGAAGAGGGGTCCTATAAAAGAAATTATTTTCTGGTACCTTTACAGTCGATCAGATTTGTTTATCGGTCCGAAATGTCTCCTGCTTGTCGGACGTATGTTCGTGGAGGTCCCGGGCGAAAGCTCCCACCGAAACGTTTTAGCACACGGTTCTTTCTTCGAGTCTTCGGAAGCACCACCCCGTTCGGAAATCCCGGGTCTGTCCACTCCAAATGTCCCAAGAGATCCTCCTTCCCCGTCGACCTGGCCCCGGACCACACCCCCACTGACAGGGTCCACCAGGACTCTTGGACCCGAGGGTAGTCTGGTCCCAAGGGAGGACTCCTGGGAGTCCGTTCCGACGTGGGACACCCGTTCCTCCACCTCCTTCCCCGACAGCCGTCTTCTGGGAGTCCGAGACAAGGAGGGGAGGGAGACCTCTCTCGGGGTAGAAGGACTAGGTAATGTGTCTAGAGAATCTACAATTCCCTCCGTGGGTACCTCAGACTAGGACTCTCCGGAGGGTCTTCCTCCACCCGGAGGGACGTAGGTGACCTGGTCCCCTGACCCTCCGGGTCTTACCTCCTCTCTTGAATGTTACTCGTCAATTCACTACCTCGGTGGTCTGGGGGTGAGGAGTAGACACCTCGCCCCGTCACTAAAGATGGCGCACACGGTACTTCTCCTCCGTCTGTGTCCCGTCCCGTGAGTCAGTCACCTTCAAACAAGGGGGAAGTTCTAGGGAGGCGTCGTCCGGGGTTCCGGCCACGAAGAGTTCCGGCTCCTGTGGTAGGAGTCCGGAGGTCCTTCCCTAGGTTCCGTCGTCCACGATAAAAGGTTTTGACCGGTGTTTTCACAAGATCAAGGTGTACGACAGAATCGTTAGACGGCGAGGGGACGGTTGTCCCTCAGGCAAAGGAGAGGGGAACTTGAACTCAACCCACGACTCGTATCCTCCGACCCGCGGGTGTAGTGGACTAGGTGGAGACCAGTCTGAATTGGGTCGTCTCGGGAACGGACAACCGCTCCGGACTGAGTCTTCCGGTCCGGGGGACTGGCAAGACAGGGAGGGTGGGAGCCGGGGCCCTGTTCTGACTTGAACTTAAGGAACCGGATCTTAAGGAACTGTCAGTCCATATGTCGGGGGGGTAGTACTCGGGAGTTCGGTACGGTGAGTGGTAGGTTCGAGACAGAGTCAATCAGGCGCTCTCTTAGGGTATAATAGTCGGGACAACAAAAAGTGTACTCTTTTACCTCCGAGGCTCTAGTCGACTCAGGGAACAGATTGCACAGGACCAAACTGGAACCCTCTCCGTGTGACCCCTCACTAAATTTTCGGGGGTGAGTCCTAGTGAAGGGCCACGGGGGTACGGTCGGCGACGGGGTGTAACGACCCCTCTTCGTCGGTGAAAGTCGGGGACCACGGGGGTAGTTAGTTATAAAAATTAATGAATGTACTAACTGATTATTTTAAGAGATGGTTGATTAACTAAAACACTAGTTCGTTCTCTGAGACAAAAATAATTTTCCGATGAATCTACTTAAAAAAGAGGGTGACTTTACCCTCCGACATAAAGAAAACCAGTAAAACCTTCTTCTTTTTACCCTTCCCGGTCCCTGTCCTCCTCTGGGTCTCCGGTTCTTCTGAGGTCCGGGTTTGGTTGTCCGGGACCCTAGGTACTTAGCCGTTGGCCGAGTGAAGACACAGGACGGTTTGTGGGTCTCCGAGGCGTCTCCCAGTCCGTGACCGGTCTTCTGGGGAGCCCGTGGGTGAAATGGGTTGAGTCGAACCGGTCTCGGAGAAGATAACAAAAATATTCACTTGACATTTGAAAGGAGGCTTAGAATTACCTTCATAACCGAAAAGCCAATATTTCCATTGAGTGCGAACCACGTGTCAAACCTTTTCTGTCCGATTAGATTGTCTTATTGCTTCACGACTCTCCCAAGAGTGAGACCTCTGAGGCGACTTTTCTGTCAACTACCTCTACGACACTCTTGACGTCGCGTGTAAAGGTCCCCGGGTTTCGGGGTTTCCGGGTTTCCGGGCAGTGGTATCTTTGGTGGGTCTCGGGTCCCAGGTCTCTTTCGACGAGAGCCAATCGTCCGAAGACCAAAAACAAAAAAACAAAATGGCGTAACTAAAAGTTGACCGAACCTCAACAGGACACTACACAAACATTTACTGAGGTCACACCGGACAGGACACCTCCTCGGTCACGGACACTGGACGGGGACACCATGTCCGGTCCCAGTGGAAAGGACCCGTCATACGGTCCACCCGGGTCCCCGAGGCGTACCCGTCAATCCCATTCCCTCGAACCTTGCAAAACACTTCCTCCCCGACCCTCTTCCCGTGAGTGAGTGCCGGGACTCGTCGTGAAAGACGGGATCAGGAGTCTGAGGAGTGGACCACACCCCGACGAAGACGGTCCCCGAGGGTCCGGACCGGTGAGAGTCAAGAGGTGATCCTCTCCGTGACACCTGACCTGACATCGTCGTCGAGTCGAGTCCCGGAACCCGGGCGGAGACGAGCAACGTAGGTGTCGGTGTCAGTAGGGGGAGAAGGACTGGGAACAACGAAAACAAGTCGGTGAGTCAGCACAGGGTGACAAACGTCGGGGTGTCTGACGTCGTACCGTCCGGAGAGACAGGAAGTGACAGAGTACTCAAACGAGTCTGAGAACAGGTAACTCAGTTACTACGGTGGGTTGGTCTCCTACTCTACCAGACTACCAGGGACTGGAATGGGACTGACGTAGAAGAGAATTGACGACGTAAGGGTCGTCGGTCTTACCACCTACCGCGTCTCACCCACGAGTCAATGGCACATCGTCCACTACGACTATTTAGACAGAATTGGTACTTATGAACACTACCGCCAGTCTACCAGGACGACTCGGTCGGAACCCCGGTCCTCTGCTACTGGAGGTGCGGACAAGAGACTCCTTCCAGTGCCGTCTGTCTGTCGTACTGGTCGTCACTACGGGGAGACGGGGAGTGGATGGGTCACACGTCTCCGGTGAGAAAGCAGGAGTACCTGTCTCCGTCCTCGTGGTGTCTCCCTAGTTCTCTGAGGTGTGTCCGACAGACTTTACCCCCAGACTAAGAGAGGTCCCCTTCGACGAGTCCTAGTGGATCTTCAGGTCAGGGTGACATGGTTTTGGGTCCACTTGACGGGAGGGGACGCACATTTCAGGGGTCTACGTGAACCCTCGGTACTCCAATAGTGATCGGGTGGTGACACGGATTTCTTAGACGTTGTACAGACCTTGGATTGAATGACAAAAAAACCGACGTCTGTAAATTAAACTTTTTTATTTTTCGTCATAAACACTACGTGTCATATCGTTTCGTACGACTTTCCTCCACTCAGACGTAAGTCCAGGAAACGGGTAAAATTTAGTTTAAAGAAAGTAAGAAAAAGAAAAAAACGAAAACTCAACATACTCAAACAACATATGTACAAAACCTATAATTAGGACATCGACTATATATTACATGTTTATAGGATTGAATGAAAATTTATTTTATTTTAAGTGACAAAAAAAGAATGTGTTTTTTTATTGTAGACGAGTTTCATCTTTTGTCTAAAAATTTTTCGGTATTTCCCTTTCTCCAGTCAACAGGAGGAGGACTCCCGATTACTGTGTAGTCTCTACGTCGTCGAGGGCTCCGTCGGCTGGGGAGGAGGGACCTAGAGTCCTACAGACCCCCACGCGAGTGTAGGTCCGACAGCGCGGGAGGTGTGACGACCGACGGGAACTGCCCCACTCAGTGAGGGAGGACCGTCGCGAGGGGAGGGACCGACCCTGGGCGTCTCGTCGTCGTCTTAGGGTCGAGTGTGTCGACCGAGCCTCAGAGTGGAGTGGACGGTGGGTGGGAGGAACCAGGGGACCGACCGGAGTGGGAGGACAGGACTGTACACCTGAAACCTTACAGGGTCCTCGGAGGCAAGAACCAGCGAAGGAGAGAAGGGGTGAGGGAGGTGCCACTCGAGTAGGTCCGTTCCCGAAGTACGTAGACACGTGACTACGGCGGGTGCTTCCAGTGAGACTACGAGGCCTTCCGTGGAGGTCCCATTGATTGTCGGGAACGTGTCGCGACGGGCCTTGAGAGGGCGTATCGTCGTCCACCGTTGGAGCAGGAAGGTCACGAGGTAAGGTTTCGGACCCCCGTCTCGGTGGTGCTGACACGACAACAGGGGGAACGAGATAGTCGTTTGGGAGGTTGGGGTGGGTCGCCAGGGTGGGTGTTACCGGGAATTGAGTTGGTACCGGCAACGAGGACTGACCAGAGAGGTTCGACGTACCCGTAGGACCCCGAGTCGTAGGGTGGTTCGTCCAACGGAACCAGGGGTGGTTTCGTCCCGGACTCTATCCTGAACCCCATCCTCAACCAAACCCTCGGTTACCGTTCTCCGTCCTCATTCTCTCTTCTTTTAGGTTATCTCCCCCACCAGTAGTACCCCTGACCCCCGACGACCCGGGGGGACTCTTCGAAAGTCTTAGTAGGTGACCCTCCTGCACTTCGACCTTGAGACAGATAGGAGGGGAGGGGGCATTCCTGGTGATATCGAAATAGAGGGTCTGGGGGCGAGACGGAACCCTTTCGGGGTTCAATGATGAAAAGGAAAACATTATTTGTTCAAGTCACTAAGGTGATAAGGACAAGTCTGAAAGCGGGTGTTTAAACCGTAGACGACGACTAGGAGCAGACATAGTCAATAGTAATGTTAACAACGGTTTACTATTAAAAAGATTCAAGATAAATATGAATAATCGACTGACTCGCTAAAGTGAAAGTGAAAAGTGAAAGTACGTAACCTCTTCCTTTACCGTTGGGTGAGGTCACAAGAACGGACCTCTTAGGGTCCCTGCCCCCTCGGACCACCCGACGGCAGATACGCCAGCGCGTCTCAGCCTGTGCTGACTTCGCTGAATCGTCGTCGTCATCGTCGTCGACTGTAAGATGACACTTCCGATCGGAAAGGAAAAGAAAAATGGTCTGAAGGGTCCACCGAGTCTACCATTTCTTAGACGCACGGTTACGTCCTCTACGCCCAAGTCAGAGACCTGACCTTTCGAGGGGACTTCTTCCTTTACCGTTAGGTGAAGTCATAAGAACGGACCTCTTAGGGTACCTGTCTCCTCGGATCGTTCTATATCAGGTATCCCGACGTTTCTCACCCTGTACTAACTCGTTCGTACGTTAGAGTATCCTACGTACCTCAAAAATTTAAGGTCACCAATATTATGTAAAGACACCAATGAATAAAGCTACGAGTTTTATAGGGTCCACCTAGTTACCCTTGAGGAAGTTCAACGAAGGACACAGAGAAACTGTGTGGGGGTAGAATCAAACTGATGAAGGAATGAAAGACAGTGTCGTTCGACAAGATTCGGGTAATTTTTAAATAAATAAATAAACCGACACGTTACCGTGGGGTGAGGTCATGAGAACGGACCTTTTAGGGTACCTGCTTCCTCGGACCATCCGACGTCAGGTACCCCAGCGATTCTCAGTCTGTGCTGACTCACTGAAGTTAAAGTGAAAAGTAAAAGTACGTAACCTCTTCCTTTACCGTTGGGTGAGGTCACAAGAACGGACCTCTTTGGGTCCCTGTCCCCTCGGACCACCCGACGGCAGATACCCCAGCGTGTCTCAGCCTGTGCTGACTTCGTTGAATTGTCGTTGTTGTTGTCGGCCCAGACTCAACACCGTATACCCTAGATCAAGGGACTAGTCCCGAGTTTGGGACCGGGGGACGTAACCCTCGTGTCAGAATCGGTGACCTGGTGGTTTCTTCAGGGAGATTGGGGTAAAAATTCAAGGGACAGGGTTGAGACCTTAGTTAGTAAAGAGGTTCCTCGGAACCAAGGACCAAGGAAAGTCGCCCCGACATAAATCTTTGGTTTTAATCCCATGACGTACAACACTGACCCCACAAACGTTGTAAAAATTCATAACCTTCATAGATGTTAATCGCTCCTACCTACTCCTCGTGAGAACAGGAGTCAGTCACCCTCTCCCGGACCCTGTCGTCACTCTTTCCCGTGCACCGGTACGGACAGTGTGGATAAACTACCACTATCCACACGTGTACGTGTGCTGGTATGGTGAACGGCCTTGGGGAAGTTGGGTTTCATCGTGTGTTCATGTGTTTTCGTTGTGGAACCTTTGTTAATCACAGGTACCTGTGTTTCAATTGACTCCCTTGACATCATGAAGGAAGGATTTTACTTGGTTTGAATTCAGGTACTTAATTAAAACCTCTTCGTTGTTAAATGTCTTACGGAACATATCAAACTAAAAAAAAAAAATTAAATTCTATTCTCTACACATAGAATGTTTCCACTCACGCAAACGATCCCTTTTGATTTTCCTGTGTGAGGTTAGAGTATCCGTTACAAAAGGGAGACTTAATTCCCCTTTCCGGGACCTCAAACTTTTGTATCCTCGTCTTTTAGTACGAAACGTAAAGTGTGTGAAGACTTGACACAATTGTCAAATATCGTCGGTACGTTACGTAAAGAAAGTGTTAACTTTTTTTTTCGAAATTCCTGAAGGGACCACCACGTCACCCATTCCGTCACATGTCCGTCACCTACCACGTCACCTATTCCGTCCATCTATGGATGGTTACGTCCTCAAGTCAGGGATCAGGCCCTTCTAAGACCTACGGCTCCTCGTCGATTCGGTACGTGGCGTTGATGACTCGGTCACACGGATCTCGGACGCGAGTCGTTGTTCTCGGCGGTGGCGTGACTCTTCGGAAGTGTGGAGTCGTTTCTCATCGGAACAAAGTGGCGCTGATCTCTTGCGGACGTCTCGTTGTTTCGCGTGATCTTTATTCACTTATTACTCTTTTTACGAAATGCACTATTATCCACTTCTTCTCTGTCGGTCGAGGGGTCGGATATTCTGATGGTCATAATGACTTATGATTTCATCGAAATTTTTATTTACCTTTTCTACAAGTAGTCTGTACCCCAGTTAGTTGACCCCTTTACCCTCTTCCTTCTCTTTTTATGACCGTCACAAGTGAGCATGTACGGGACCTCGTCTCCTCCCCAGAACCGGGTTCCAGAACCGACAGACACTTCGGCGGGGTGTCCGACGGGGTCGGACTCCGACAGTTTGTAAAGTCTAGCGTCAAGGGGTCCGGACTAGGACGAGAGGTGGGAGGAAATCGTCCATCGACCGAAGGGCCCTCTTCACGCTCTTTCCTTCCTTGTGCCGTCGGCACTTCGAGTCCTGTCCTTCGGAGCTAGTCCCGACACGACCAGAGGGGGCTGAGGACTAACGTCTCTCTCTCCCTCACTCATAGTGTACACTGACACTCCTACGTAGGCCTCGGTCTGAAAGACTCAAGTGTAGAACCGAGTGGCGAATGATTGAACTCGTTCAAGGGAGCTGGCGAGACACGGAATCGAAACTGTGGACATTTTGCAAGGGGTACCCTAAACAACCTTCTAGTCTACCCAGTTATACGGTTCACGAATCCTATCAACCGTACATTACTTGTGAGTCTTTACAATAAACATAATAATAGTAAGGGCCACCAATGTCACCTGTGTGGGGACAGAGTTTTACACTACCCTTACGTCCGTCCCGAAGTGACAGTGGACACTAGGACCGACTATGAAACAGTATCACCACACATAATCGGTCGTTACGAAAGTCGACGTCTTTAAGGTCTGTGTTGTCGAATTTGTTTATTTCGAACCAAAGTGGAGTCAAATGTTCTCCGGACGTTCAACCGTCGACGGTCGGATCCAAGTCGTCGAGTCGGTACAGTTCCGGACAGAGGTATTCCCGAAACGGAGAAAAAGTACACAAGACGGAGTAACAATGTTGTACTGACGGTGCTGAGGACCGCAGTGTAGGTGACGTTCCGTCCTTCTTCCCTTTGTCTCACTTTTAATCTTTATGGTCGGTGGATACCGAGAAATTAGTTCTTTTGTTCAGAAGGGTCTTGGGGGTCGACTGACGGTTAATATAGAGTAAATGGTCTTGACATAATAAACTGGTGTGAATCAAGTTCCGTCCGACCCTTAAATTAATCGAAAAGTCGGAGTTAATCACGTCTAGTATTCCCTTTCCTTCCATTCTTACTGGAACGGCTCAGACGGTGATAAAATAAATAGGGTACTTTCCTTTTAGGTACTGGTACAAGTCACTTAGTCCTCACCCACCACTTCAAAAGAGTCGTCGTCTTGGAAGAGAACGAGAACCCCAGGTAGATTTATCTTCGGGTGGGTAACACTTTGTTCTCCGTTTATAGCTCGGTACCCCTGGTGGACCCTCGGGTGTAAAAGAACTCTGAATCGTTTCGACTCTTGGTACGTCTGGTCCTAGGTTCCAAAGGTTTCTTGGGGAAAGGTTGAAGGTTTGGGTCTGCGGGTAGACGGTCTTTACCGGTAGTGATGGTCGCAGTCCGGCCATTCCTTCGGTCTTCATTAGTCCAACGACTTGGTTCGGGAACCGTCGTTTCCGTAGACACGAGTAAAGGAGGACCTGAACAATTGGACAAAAGGTAGAAGGCCCGAGAGTCTTCGCGATCCGTCCGGTCGGTCTCTCATCCGTCGAGGGTACACACTGGCGGGATCTAAAGGAAGTACAGGAGACCCGTCCCGTCCGACTACGATAGATCAAGGACTCTGGGACGTCACTTGAGTCGGGAGTCTATGACGGAGAACTATTGTCGAAGTGGAAAAGGTAGAGAGTTGTTTATGGTTGAGGACCGGTTTCGGGTTTGAGGACCGACTTCTGGTTGACGACCGACTGTCGAGGAACGAGGAAGGGTCTTCGTTTGGACCAGACTCTACCGGACCTCCCATCCCGTCCCTCTTCGTCCGGTCCACGGGTCCTGAGGGACGGACGGGGTCTGTCGAGTCACGAAAGAGACCCGGACCAAGGGGTGTCGTTTACCCCACGCAATCTACGAAGAACCCCAGCGACGGGAGACGTGCGGAAGACGTCCGAGGGGACCGGGTGGGTAGTACCGTGGACCTGAGACGGGGGCACGGTCGGTGTCTGAGACACTGGTCGGTGCCCGGTGGAAGTCGTTCTCCCAGGAAAGTGCCAGGGTCCGGAGTCGCCTTTCCGTCGAGCAATAAAGACTCAGACACTTTTCACGTGAAACTTGTGTAAACGTAGTTACGTCCTGTGTTATAGAGAGGGTCCTCCGGTCTTTTCTTCCTTTTAAGTTAAACAGTTCTGTAGGTCGGGAGGTCAGGACGAGAGTGATGGACGAAAGAACCGGGGACTCTCCGTCGTTTAGGAGGACCCGGGTCTGTTTTTCCTTCCCTTCGTCTACGACAAAGTCTGCCACAAAAAGGAGTCAAGTCACCGTCCAGACATGAAAGTGTATATACTAAAACGTGGAGGGGGGAGTAGTGAGTCTCGTTGTGAAACTGAGAGGTCCCGTGAGACGGGAACGGTGGTGACCACGGTGGGCCCAGGGAGAGGGTCTTCCTGTGTCCGAGTGACGGGTGGAGGACGAGGACGAGATGTCGGACACTCCACCACAAGGGTCAGTGAGGTAAACAGACTACCTCTTTGACTCCGAACCCTTCAGGTCGGGGTGTCGCCCACGGACTGACCCCGACCAGAACGTCGGGCCGTGTGAGTCGTCGGGGACCGACGTGGGAGTCGAGTCTGTACGGGGGACTCAGAGACAGGAAGAGGGGTGTCCGTGGAACCTCGAGTGAATTTTGTAGAACCCAACCAGAGAGGAGGGAAGAGACTTCGGACAGTCGGGAAAACCCAAAAAGGGGGTCGAAGAGTGTTTGGTGTACTCTGTTCCGACATCTACGTTGTTCTCTAATTTCCGCCTTGGAGTAGGTCCAGTCCTTTAAGGTTTCCGTCAGCGGGTCAACCAGAGGTCGGGGCGACTGTGGGGGTCCCAGTGAGCAGACGGTCACTCCACCCCCCACCCCCCGTCCGTGCTCGACGTCTTCGTGGGCCCAGGAACCTTGAAGGGCTCCTGGTCTGCGGGCCTGAGGGGTGGTCGAGGGTCCCGACAACGGGAGAGGGGTAGAACCCGGACCAAGGGAACTACGACACAAGGCTCACACAGGGAGAGGTCGATCTGACAAGGGTGGTCCAGGTTTATATGAGAATGAAGGGGCAGGAAGTCTGTCCGGAGACAACCTGAGTGAGACGTGACTGGCAGAGTCAACGATTCAGTCACGAACCGGAGTTGAGAGCCATTGGGTCGTGAAAACAGGGTACGACAGGAGCCGACCTGATGTCTGAGGGACGGAGTGAGGGTGAGGACCCAGGAGAGGAGTGGAGGGGGGTGTGAGTGAGGACAGGACACCGGGATTTGTGGTATGTACGACGGACTAGGTTGACGGACGAGTCGGGAGGCGGGGTTCCAGTCTGTCCGTAGACCCCGGACACTTGGGGTTGGTGGTCCAAAGGGGTTTGGACGGGGGAGGTGGGCGGGAATCTACGTCCTTGAGAAGGGAGTGTGGGATGTAGATAATAAGACCAGTGGAAAGTTCATTTGACCCCTGGACTGGGGAGACCGGCAAAGGGACGATGGGGGGTTGTGGAACGGAATTTGGATAACGGATGGACCTGGGACAACTTTACACGTAAACGAGTTTCAGGGGAAAGGGGTTCAAGTCCTATTTTTTTTTTTTTACGATCGTACTGTAGGAAGGTAGAGACAGAAAGGACGGGGACGGAGAACGGGAAGAGCGAGATAAGGTCGGTGGGACCATTCACCGTAGGATCTTAGGTTGAGACGGGGACCTTAGGGCTCCGAGTCAGAGAGGGAAAGAGTTCAGAAGAGTTTATTAAGGAAGGGAGGATAGGATAAAATTTGACGTAGGGGAGGGGACCTTGAGAGATAAGGGGAAACACACTCAATCGATGACGTCACATTGTTCAATCGGGTTTTGTATCTCCGAATTTCTGTCATAAACGTACAAATAGAATACCAAAGATACCCAGTCCTTATACTCACACCGGAACGATAAGGAGACCCAGAGAGTATTGAAGTCCGTTCGATCCGACCCCAGGAAAGTCCCGACCCAGACGTATTCAGACATAATACTCCGACACCTGTTGTTACCAGAGGAGGGTCCGACGGGAGTTAGGGACCGTGTACCCGGGAGGATCACGACGAGTTTTGTAGTTCCACTCGTTCCCCTTTCCCTCCCGTACGGTCACTCTATCTGAGAGTGTCTGTAAACAGGATAAAAAATTAATTCATTAAACCGACACGGTTTAGAAATCAACGTCGTACACCCTAGACAAGGGGTTAGTCCCTAACTTGGACTCGGGGAACGAAACCTTCACGTCTCAGGACCGGTGACCTGACGGTCCCTTCAGGGAAGTGTCCGTAAACAATGGATCAGAACCTTCACGGTCGGGTAGTGAGACGGAAAGGATCAGTAATTTTCGTTCAGGGTCCAGGTCAGGTTTGAACCTCGCCCCCTAGACGTGTTCTCCCACTCTTGGGTCTCCGCACTTGTGGACTTCGGTGAAGACTTTGACCGTTGGTGTGTCAAAGACGACCAAACCAAAAGAGTATCGGAAGGAAGGGTAGACTACATGAGAAGACAAGTAATAGACAGAGGAGCTCACGGGGCGCTCGAGAAACTCCCGGTTCGACAAGACACAACAACTTCCGACACAGGTGTGGTAACGTCGTGTATCGGTCGTGACTTGTCTAGGAATAACCCAACCACGAAGTCCTTCAAGGACTGTTGCGTCTTATTATTGTCGGGAGGTGAGAGTCACTGACGGGAAATTAAAAAGGGTTTCAGTCGGTCACTGTCCGTGACTTCCGACTGAAGATATTCTCACTTTCTCCGACCCCACACCCTGCGGTCGACCTGGCACGACCAATGATACCGGTGCCGGTTCCTTACTGTCAGGGACACGGGAGGGACTCTGAGTCGGAGCGGGAACACTTTACTGTGAGTCAGGGTCTCGGACTAGAGTCAAAGTTCCTGAGAAATTTCCTCACTCCGATTAAGTAAGAAACTGTATACCTAAAAGTTTATAAATTTTTTAAGTTTTAGTATCAAACCATTTTTTTTTTTTATGAGAACCCACTGTTAAATCGTAATGGATGGTTTAGAAATTTACGTGTGTGAGGAACTAGGTCGTTCACGTCTCGGACGTTAATAACTAAAAAGTGATATAAGTGTGTATTTACGTTTCTATCCACAAGTTTCTACACGTTACGTTGAAACCAATAACATCGTTTTCTTATTCTTACGACTTCCAGGAGTTCACTCCCCGGTCGATTAGTTTGGACCCGTACAGGAGGACACCTTATCGTGTGTCGATAACCCTTCTGGGTCCTTCGGTGCACAGGACTACACCTACGTTGTAGTAGAGTAAATGACTCAATTAGTTGTCGATAAAGAATTCGTAGATGATACAAGGTTCATAATAAGATCCGTGGTCCCTGCGTTTTCTCGTTTGAGGGACAAGAACCTTCGAATGTAAGTGCACTTGGGTATGTACGTACACGTTTCGTGTGGTTGTTTATGTTGGTACGTTTGTATTGTCCTAAGATTCCTTTCGGGTCACCTCGTCCCTCTCGTACCCTCTGACGAATCTCGTACCGGTGACTCCTTGTAGACTCGACTGTAGACCCGTTTCGCTTCCTCTCCAGTCCCCGTTCGTAGAGGGTCTATCTTCCCTGTCGGTCACGTTTCGGGGGTCATGGTTGTCCGAACGAAATAAATTTCTTCTCGTCAGCACCCCGCCCGCCCCGCGAAGGGTTGACCGAGTCACCGAGTGACCGACGCAGACGGTCACGTCCTCTACACCCTCTGTTCCCGAGGTAGGGATTCTGCCCTTCTAGGGGACCTCCTCCTTTACCGTTGGTGGAGTTCTTAAGACCGGACCTCTTAGGGGTACCTGTTTCCTCGGACCGTCCGACGTCGGGTACCACAACGTTTCTCAACCTGTGCTGACTCGCCAACTCGTGTGTGAATGTCGTCCGACCTCTTCGGGTTCACCTCACTCCTCCTCCTCCTCTCCCTCCCCTCCTCCTCCGTCCCCCTCCGACTCCAGTCCTTCCACCCCACTCGCCTCCACCCACCACTCGTAGTCTACCCACTACGGGTGGGTAGACTCGACCGACACCTGGCGAATGGGAAGTCCGACGTCCGAGTCCCCGTCCACTCGGCCACGTCGACGACTCTGAGGTGGGACCCCCCCCAACCCTGGAGTTGACGGACGAGGTACGTTACCCGACCCAAAAAGGGCTCGTAGGGAGACCTTGACACTCTTCCCCTACTCCTGTTACCGTCCTCGGGTTCTTCCTCCGGTGACTTTGTCGGACCTCTCCTGCCCTCGAACCTGGTTGCGTCTACCTACTCTAAGACCCAGAAGACCTCTGGGTCGTCTTGTACGACAACCCAGTCTAAGTTCCATACTTTCTCTCTTCCCTTAGTGAACATTGAGAAACTAGAAACAGGACTCTTTGACTCACTTATCCCAGGGAAAATGATTCTACCCTTATTGACTTCCTGTTCGTTCCAAACCCCTACCCCTTTCACCTTTAATTCTCAAACAAAACCCCTTAAAGGACCATTAGATCACCAATTCTGTGGTATGAAAGTTACGACTCCAGTGACCAAGTTAGGGTCAAACCCCTTGATTCTAGGACGTTTGGTGTACTGTGTCGGTGTTTTTTTCTCTCTCTCTCAAACAAAAACTACGTAATTTGGACTCTACGGGAGACCCCGAACACGTCTCTCAGGGACCTCTCGTCCGTAGAATCACTCACCTGAAATCACCCCTCCTCTCCGACCCTCATCTACCCCCTGTCTCCTCTCACAACCCCCACCCTACCTGACCCAAAGTTCGACCCAGACCTACCCCAACGACTCCTCAGTCACACCCGATTTGACTACCGGGTCCAACCCCTAGGAAACACTTGTGTAGGTACAAATCATTACCTCTGTTCCTTCCGTGTGCCTACTTCTCCTTCCCCACACAGACCCTTCGGTTCACTCCTCTCCGGACCCCCACCCCCGCCGCCACCCCCACCCCGTGTGTCCGTCCACCTACTCGTCGGGTCGCGACGGTCCTCGACTCACGTGTGCCTGTCGTCTCCCAGTGAAGACCGGGTAACTCACCTCCAGGAAGTCGAAAGTCCGAATCTGTTTTGGTCTCAGTCCCGTCCCACCCCTGGTGTCCCCAACGTCCCTCGACGTCCCTGGTGTCCCCGGTTTTCTCCTCCGCCAATGTTTCTATTGTGGACAGTTCTCTCGGCTCCCTTAAGGGACCGTCAGGTCACCGATCTTGAGGCACGAAGGTGACGTCCTCTATGTCCGAGCTGGGGACCAACCCCTTGTTTCTAGGACGCTCGGTACCCCGGGGAGAAGGGGGGATGGGGTTTTATTTTCTCGGTTCCTTATTCCTTGTCCGTGTTCCAGAACCTCAAACCCAGACTTCTACTCCTCGTAAGGTCGTACAAGACCTCCCTCACTACGCCCTTCGGACTCTTCACCAAGTTCGACGTCGTTCTGCTACGTGTTCCAAGTCCTCGACACTGACTCACGTACCACGCCTGCCTGACCTTTTCCGACTCATCCAGGAAGGTTCTCTCGGTCCCCGGGTCCGTCACCCACACTCCCGACCCCTCCGTATCTTTTGTCCCACGCTCGTTCGTCCCACCGACTCTGGTAACAACCCCCTCTCCCAGGACTTGTGTCCGTCGGAGGGAGTGGAGGAGGTCGGTCCCCTCCTGAGCCCCCTCCGTCTTTCGCCCCGGTGTGCTCCAGCTCGAAGTGGTCCGCTTATCCTTGTGAACGCCCCGTCACAACCCCCCTTCTCCCTCTCTCTGCAGGCGCCTAACAGGAACAGTACGAGTCAAGGACCTCGGGAGTGGGTATGAGACGGGGGTGAGACCCCGTCCGTGGTGAAACTCGGGAAAGACACGACTGCTGTCCCCCAAACGTCGACTCCTTCCCGAGTCCTTTACCTGTCTTAGAGACCCTCCCCGGCACCCCTAATCACTGTCCCTCTCTTTACACCCCCAGTCTGGTCCTCGCCTTCTCCGAGGTTCCTCAGGAGAGGAGTGAAAGACTCCTGAGTTCACGAGGGAAAGGAAGGTAACTGGAACCTCTACCGACGTCAGGGAAGACTCAGAGTCCAGGTTATCAATCTAGGTCTTCTACCTGTAAACCTCCCTTGAGGTTGGTCCCCATCCTTGCGTGGGTGGGGTCGGGAGACCCCAGGAGCGTCATCGGGACGGGTCGTAGTGTCGGTGTCGGACGAGGTAGGACAGAGTCTCTGGGATTCCAGGTACAGAAGGAACTAGACAAGACTCTTACTCGTCCTCCGGTGTCCGGGGGCACACACGGGTCGTGACACGATCCGCAGTGCCCCTCTCGTTCCCTTCCTCCTCTCCCACACGGGGACCGTAGGTCGTGAGGGCCCGACTCGGGAAACTGCGGCCAGCGACGGTCCACCCACAGTGGACACGCGTCCACTCCTTCCTCCGGAGTCCACTCACAGTGGACACGCGTCCACGTGTCCGGAGTCCGCCACCACGTGTGAGTGGGTGTGGTCCGTCACCTTCAGGTCCCGTACCCGGACCCAGGACCCACGTCTGTCGACAGAAACGTCGGACCGGTCGAGGGGGGAACACAACCCCGGACGCCCTCGGGTCGAGTCCCAGCAAATCAGTGAGTGTCTCCACAGTGTTCACATCTCACGTTCTGACTCGGACGTCGGGGGTGAGGGTGTTATAGAACCGACCCTCCTCGACTGGTGGGCCCCAAGGGAGTCCATCCACCCCTCCGTCGGTACCGTGCCCAGTGGGTAGGGAGGGTACACGGGAACTAGGTTCGTAGACGGGACCGTCGTAGTGGAGTACGACCGACACAACAAGGATTACCTTAGTGTCGGACGGTCTGTTTCGTTGTTCTAAGTATTTTACGGGGTCCGTACTGTTTAGAAGGGAAACTTACCCAGTAAACGACTTCCTCTACGGTGACTACTGAGTAAGGTATCTAGTCTCAGGACCGTAGTGTCTGTCGGTTTCGTCTCCTCAGAACTCTCTCCTAATAACGGCCAGAAACACGACTACCCGGGTACCCCGGTTTCCCCTGCATCCACACCGGACAAGTCACAATCGAGTCTGAGTGAAGTCCTCGTCATCCCTCCGTAAAAACCTGACACAGGGATTGAGAACTACCACTTGGTGCAACCCTTTGACGGGGAAATTGGGTCTGAGGGGTCACGCTGGAGACCTGGTCCTACACCGTCCGACGTTTACTGGTGTCGTTATAAAGACAGGATGTACGAGGAGGTCTTAGGACGGGGGTGGTAGGGGTAGGTCTCTACCTAAAACAAAGGGGAGAGGATCTTTAACCCGACCTGAAGCACTGACGATACTACTTATCTTACACTGCCTCCCTACGTCCCCCTGAAACCTCCGCTCCTGTGTCTTCCACTATGCTGAAATTGACAGTATAACATTCCTTCGGGTCGAGGATGTCCCGACATACAGACACAGGACCACCTATCAAGGTCATTTCCCTCTCCTAGACCCGACCGTTGGTCGTGGTGTGTGTCAGTGCACACTAAGATGTGCTGTGTTCAGTACACTAAGGTCAGGACGGACACTCGGTGGGATTCGATTCACCTCACGTCGTCTCTGTTCCGCCGGACGACTCCGGACGGTACAACTTCTGAGCACTCGTTTTCTTTATTGCCACAACAAAATCCTGTCAAACCCCTACCAAACAATAACTCATTATCTACCACTCTTACCACGGGAGCCACTAGAGAACCGGAAGGGACTTAAGGAGACTGGGTCCCTGCGTCGTGGGCGAGACACCTACTGACTGACTCTTGTACCCACCCGTGTCCCAAGGAACAAGACCTCCTCGAGGTCAACCAAACCCAGTCACTCTCGATGAGGTCTCCTAGACGGTATACACCCTCCCCTTCGCAGAGTACGGACCTTCACCAAAGATAAATAAAAAAATATTCTGAAAAACTACACCTGGTGAATTTCAGAAATAACTTAAACAATGTCGTAACTTTCGTCTTCACAATCAGTGAGTCAACACAGACTGAGAAACGCTGAGGTCCCTGACATCGGGAGGTCCGAGGAGACAGGTACCTTAAGAGGCCCGTTCTTATGTCCCCTCCCAACGGTAAAGGAAGAGGTCCCCTAGAAGGGTTGGGTCCCTAGTGTGGGTCCAGAGGCCGTAACGTCCGTCTAGGAAATGACAGACCTCGGTGGTCTTTTCAAGTATAAATGTTGAAACGAAGACAAAATAAATAAACCGAAGTTCCGTACACCCCTAGAATTGAGGGGGCTGGTCCCTAACTTGGGTGTGAGGGATGCGACCTTCCACTTCGACATTGTCGACCTGGTCGTCCCTTCAGGGACCCCAAAGATAAATTACCCTTTACAAAAGAACCATCGTTTTACAATCCACAATCAAAAGTCTTATTCTATCAACCAGTAAAAGGGTTTCCAGCACTCAAGACATTTAGGGAGGACACTAGAGTGTCGTTAGACTCGAGACCGGACGTCTCTTTAACGAAAAAAATTCGAAGGTGACTTTGGGTCATCACTGTCCCGACGACACTCTCGTTTTTACGTGACTCGTCCCACTCAGCTGCCCCACAGTTTGTTATGTGACTTTAGGGGACCTTATTCAAAGTGGTTCGCCTCCACACACTAAAACAAATCTTAGGTATAACACACTAATACGGATGTCGTCATTACGGGCGTTTCAGGAAAAGTAATCTTGTTGTGACTGGACAATAATACACTTTCCTGTTCGTTCGTAAGGTATCGGGTAACGAAGGTAGAGAAACCGACTTACTTCCACGGGACATACCCAGTGGTATCCCAAGGACTAGTTCCAGTGACGGTAGTCGCCCTTGTCTTTTGTAGTGATTCCGTCGCCCTCTACACCCGACATCGCAGGAGTAGGTGCGGTGTGGAGTCACCGGGTGGGTGTATAGGTCGTTAAGAGACGGGAGATAGGGTCGTTGGACCCTTGGGTACAGGGTCCTCCCGGAGCCGGGGATCTTACGTGAAGGGGTAGTCGTGGGAGAGGACTTAGAGACTGGCAACTATTTATGTGGAGTTAAACACCTAAATATTATTTTTGACTTTCGTATGTTTATTAACCTTTGACCTCTTCCTTTACCGTTGGGTGAGGTCATGCTAACGGACCTTTTAGGGTACCTGTCTTCTCGGACGCCCGAGGACAGGTACCCCAGTGTTTCTCAGTCTGTGTTGAATCACTGATTTGTTGTCGTTTTAGACTTTGTGGTTGTCGTGGGGGGGGGGTTTTTTTATTTTGGTTTTAATTGTCACGAAATTCAAGTGATGGTCCTGGAAGAAAGGTCAGACGTAGTCAAAGGTCACTGAGGTACCGAACTTGTCGTCTGTACAATAATAGAGTGTCAAGACCTCCGGTCTTCAGACTTTAGTCCCGACCAGGGAAACTCCCGACACTACCCTCCTAGAAAACCGTCGGAGAGAGGAGTCGAACACAGAGAAGTGGAGTGGAAGGGAGACCCGGACTGAGACAGGTTTAAGGGAGAAAAATATGTCTGTGGTCACTATCACCTAACCCCGGGTAGGGTCACTGGAGTAAAATTGGACTAATGTAGACATTTCTGGGGCAAAGACTTAGTCCAGTGTAAGACTCAAAGTCTCTCAGTCCTGAGGTTATATACCTAGACCCCCCTGTGGTAAGTTGAGGACTATGTTACTTTTATTATAAACTCAAGTACACGGAGGGAAATCATCCTGACTCCTACTGACGTGCCATCGGATCTGGTCGTAGTACCCACTAAACCGTCCGTCTCCCGTCTCCCGTGACGGTACCCCGGTCCTCCGACCGAAATGGGAAACCGGAACCGGTCAGAGCCACCTTAGAGTCAGAAAGACACTACTCTGAATCTGGCTCACCAGGGAAACCCGGAAATACAGGGACTCTAACGAGTCCCAGTGAACAGGGACCGAAATCCAGTGTACTCCGTACCTCCGGACACGACCCGGGTGAGTCACACCCACACTTGTCTTCCCACCACCGGCGGTCCCGTGAACCGGTCCGACGAGTCCTACCCGTACGTTTCCTCTATGGTCATCCGGAGGGACCCTTTCCGGTCCAAGAACACCGTAGTTTTTGTTCCTTGGGCTCAAAGGGAAAGGGGGTCTGAAAGGAGTGACGGTCGGGATGTCCTTAAAGGGAACCCCCGACATACCAGTCTCGTCGTCTACTGTGAAGACTTCCCGTTACTGATCCCGAATTACGATCTCGTCTCCCGACCCGTCCCGTACAACTCTCCGACCCGGGAAAAGGGGTTGTCGACGGTGTTGAGGTCTCATCTCTCACACCGACTCCCTGGTACCCTCCGAACCGTCCCTCCCCGACTCCTCATTTGTGAAACAGAAGGAACGAAACCGGAGAAGGACCCGGAGGTGTAGCTCTCGGTCTACTGTCCCATAGGGAGACGGGTGGGGAGGTCGGTGCCCTCGTCGGACCGACTGGGACTGTGGCCGACCAGGTTGGGTGACGGGTCGGGGGCGGTTCACACCGACCACGTGTGACCCCGTTTTGACTCGTCCGTGTCGGGAGTGGCACCTCCTCACCCCTATTGAGTACCGAGTGGATCGTGTCGTCCCTTCGGTCGGGACGTCGACACCACTCCGGACAGACGAAGGTCCGTGTTCGGGGTCGGACTTCGAGGGACGTCTCTTCGTGGGGTCCTTACGGGTTGTTCTCGAATCTAGGTTGTCGTCTAGGTTTCAGACCCTGTCACCCTTATTTATCAACGGATCCGTTCAAAGTGGGATTTGGTTCTGAACCCCTGTCATTAAGGACGTCTCGTTTCTACCGACACACTAACTAATGACAGTCCTCCAAGTGGGTCCGAAGGTCCCAACCCCACGCCCAGAGTGACGAGACCAGAACCCGTCGTGGACCGAGTCGGACGGGACGGGAGGAGAGGGATCCGGCGGAGGACATGCGGACCTCCTCAACCCGTGTCCCCATTCCTGGTCACCCTGGTACGGTACCGGGTCCGAAGGTCTTTGTACACCCGGTGTCTGCACCTCGAGTGGTCCCTCCGTCTCCTTCCCCTTCTTCCCCGTCCACCGAGTCTGTCCGACAACGAGGGTCGTCGGACGTCCCGACGGGACACGGGGGAGCCAAGGGGAGGGGTCGGGACGCCCGTCCGTGCCCCGCCCACCGGGGTAAAGAGTAGGGGTAGCTAATACGGCCGTCTCGGGACGTCGTATCTTACATTTAGTAGCAGGGACCCCATAAATTGGGTCCCTCCCAATCGCCCTCCACCGTAGGGAATATTCAGGACGTAGACTACAAAAATATAATTAAGGATATCATCGGTCTAATTAAAAATAAGGTGACTGATAATAGAGAAGAAGTAACTGATCCTCTGTAAAGACTCGTCACGTATAGAACACCTCATAGTCAGTAAATCACCCCACGAAGGAGACCGACGTTCAAAAAGTAATTACATTTTCCTTACTTTTAAGGAAACGAAGTTTCTGACTCAGAAACCTTTATTACGCGTCCGGTCGGTCTCAGTGACGACGGTCGTGGTGGTGACGGTACTAACACGTGACAGACCTCCCCGGACACTCGGGGCCTGATTCCCACGTCTCAGGGGACCGGAGGAGAGAAGGGAGTCGAAGGGGTCAGGGGGAACCGGTACGTGTCCTGGACTTAGTCGGCGACAGTTCACTGGTACCGAACCGTCTCTGGTCCAGGGACTCTCGGTTCGTGTACCAGTAGTCCTACTACCGTTATTGTCAGAACGAGACTCCTGGGTCAACTTCTGTACCCACAATCCCCTTTTTTCGACAGACGTTTACGTCCACCCAGGGACGTCTCCTCTCCTCGTCCGCACAAGACCCACTACCGCTGTCGGGTGAACGAGACGTTTGCTCTCTTAGCACAAACGATCTCTGAGAGACTTCGAGGTGGAGCACGTTCTCAACCTACCGTCATCTTAGGTCGGGTCAGTTTCTCTACTGGTGGGAAATGGACGTGTAACTCACACGACCTAGCGGGTCACCTGAGGTGACCCAGACTCAAGGGTACTCCCTGAGTCGACTTTTCTGCCCACAATCCTCCTCTGTCGACAGACGTTTGTGTCCACCCAGGGACGTCTCCTCACCTCTTCCACACAAGACCCGTCCGAGGGTCGTTTCCTCCTCGGTACCCGTATTTGGTCCCCGTCTACCTCCGACTCCCGTCTACCTCCGACACCTGTCCCTCCTTTGTGTTTCCTCCCCTCCGAGCGACCCTTGTCCCGCAAAACCGTCGTCTCACTTCGCCCGTGGAAGGTAAAACTCTAGGAGTGGACACAGAGAGGGTAACGTGGTACGAGACCCCGTCAACTAGGGGTGGGTCACCCGGCCCATGGTCGTCGTAGTCGTCGGGGACCCTAGATCAGGGTTCCTGTCGGACAGCGGGATGAGGTGTGGCTCTCAATCTTGGATCCCCCGCCCGAGTGTCACACAAACTGGTCGGAACGTGACCTTAAACCTTTGCCCCTCGTGTCACTTCACTCCCGTTCTTCGGGTCTCTTCCTTGTCACCCCAAACGCGGAGTCGCTAGACGGACCTTTTACCCCGTGACGAAGATGGGTCCACCCACAACACTGGGACTTACTCAATCTGCGAGGTCAGGTCCCGACGGGGATGTATCCAAGAGGTGTCGGTACTCGGTAAGGGTGAGCACGGGGGAGTTCCGGACGGAGGAGAAGATCCTCTCTTCTAAGCCCGGAGTTTCGAACGGAGGGTCCCTTTGGAGTGAGTCGAAAAGAAGATCCCCAGTCTGTACGTATTAAGTTGGAAATCCTAAAACTCTAACGACTATTTAATGTCTATGTTTAGACATTGGTCCGTTTCGGGGAGACGTCGGACCCATAGGTGGACCCTTTATTTTGTCTCCAGTAAGGGAGGACGGGGGGCGGTCTCCGTTCCAGTGTCCTCGGGGGTTTCTGCTGTGTATCAAATACCCGACGAAAGTAGACACCCGTCGACGAAGGTTCTGTTGGCACTTCTTTTGTTTTCTTCCAACACTTACCACAATCTCTTAGTCGGCATAGATTCGTAGACCTAGGACATTCCTCTGTTAAGACTCCGTCCTCTCTTCGAAATCTTCTAGAATCCACGAAGTAGGTTTGAGAAGAGAAGGTAGGGACTCCACCTGAGGACTACTCCCAGACCCGTTCAGGGTCCCCGCCTCCTCCATTCGAGCCCCCGGGTCCCGCCCCCACTCCCCCCTGTCGTCGTGGGTCCAGGGACGAGTCACGACCGGAGAGACGTAGTCAGAGGGACAAGTAAGTAACGGACTGTGTCGGGACCTACTTTACTGATCCTGTCCCTCACTAGACCAGTAAATCTATTTATGTAGAAACACCTGGTCGGTAGTCTAAGGACACCTACCCTCCCCCCTAACCCCTCCCCTTCCTCTCAACGACACTCACTCCTCCTACGAAGATTCGAAGACTCAGTCGAAAGGCACTCTGGGGCCCCCAGACCCCGTTCCTCTCCCAGACTCTGTTCGGAGACTCCCGGTCCCGATCACCCACCCTCTACCTCCACCCCCTCACCCTCCCGTCTTAATAGGTGTCTGTACCTTTTTGACTCCAACTCAAAGAGTCAATGTCATCAAAGTGTCAATGTCCTCACCAACTTTTACACCAAGGTCCACAGGAGTCTTCAGTGGATACCCTTCGCTTCCCGGGAGGGACTTCAGTCACACCTCAGAACCACACAACTAACTAATCTCGGAAAGAGGACGGGGGCCCTCTGCAGGACACGCCTCTTCTCGTGTCTGTGTCGCCAGGGAAGGGAGGGTAGGGGGTGGTGGGGTCACGAGTAGAGTGTCGACATGATCCTCCCCCGGACGACACGGGTGTTTCAAGTGTACCCGAAGGAAAGTCACGGTAAGTACACAAAAGACGCTCGGTCCAGCACTCGGAGGGACACACGGGGGTCGGGTAGGTGTGGGTACACACCATCCTTCTGTTCGGGCTCAAGACGGACCGAGTCGGTCCCCCGGAGGCACACACTGGGTCTCAGTGTCGTGTCTGCTAGACGCCACTTAAGAAGGTACGACCGGAGCAAGTTCCTGTCCAACGTTAAGCGTCTCCGACGTTGACGCAGGTGGGGGAATGTTACGTAGGGGACAGAACACCCCGTCCCGTTCCCGACTCGTCGTGTGTGCCCTATCATCTTCGTCGGGGTGGTCACCGACGAACCATAGGCCCGACCTTGACCCGTCTCCCGTCGGCGTTCCGAGGGACCTCCAGGACCCCGTCTCGGGTCCTACCCGTCCACCCCCGGACAGAGATTCGGCCTTCCCTCTTCGAAGGTCTGTACTAACGTAGACTGGAAGAGGAGTACAGAGGAGAGAGACCGCATCCCGGACGTCACTCGAGTCGAGGAAGCATGAGGACCCGAAGTCGCACCCCCTCGAAACATTTCAAAGGTTGGGTGTCTTTTAACGGTTGGAGACCTCCGAACTCCCCCTGGGTGCTGGAGGTGTGTCTCGGGAAGAGTAGGGACACCTGGAGACACCCTCCCTCCTTAACCCCGACCCTCCATCTCAACGAGACTCACTCCTCCCACGAAGATTCGAAGATTTAGTCGAAGGGCTCTCTGGGAGGTGGGGGGTGGGACGACCGGACCTCGTGGCTCCAGAAGTCTTGGAAGGTCTTGTAAGGAGTCAACACGTTAAGGTCGGGTCCCGGTCAGGGGTCCCTTGGACCTCTTTCTCTGCGAGGGGAACGACTCCTAGGAACATAGGAAGACAAATTTCCCGTTCTCCCTCCTCTTCCTAAGACTCGAAAATTCTCTTCCAGCGAGTTGTTTTGTGAAGGACTACGAGCAGACTGTGATTTTTGGATAATTTCAGTATTTGAAGAGGACGTCTTGTGCAGAGTTTTTACATAAATAGATTTCCCGTAGACACAAACCAGAGTTTGAGTTTGCGAGGTTTACAGTCCGGGGCTTACTAAATAAACCCCACAGAACAAGGGAGGGACACTTAACAGAAGGCCGAGGTCGGGACGAGGACAGCAGGGAAGGCGACTACAAATGTCTGAGTTGTCCGAAGACAAGTGTGACTCCTCCGTCGGGTCTCCCTCTTCCCCGCGTCTCCCCACACTCACACGTGGCCATTCCTGACTACGACAGTGTCGTCTACCGGGACGGGGTGGAGGACGGAGGACTTACGTGGAACACGGAGACGGGTCCTACAGAAGAATCGAAGGTCCCGGTTAGGAGTGTCGTCTAGTAGGTTGGTCGGGGGACTCAGGAGTCGTACAGGGGTGCCTCTCCCGGCCCTCTATTGAGGTCGTGTCAATTTGGTCCTTCGCCTGAAGGGACCGACACGTCACCAATTCTGCGGTACGAAGGCTGCGTCCCCTGTGTTCAAACTAAGGGACCAACCTCTTGATTCTAACGTATACGACGTCCCACACCGGTTTTGTTGTTGTTGTTTTTTTTTGGGTCTTTCGTGTGGAGCACGTACACACACACGAGGCAACGAAGTTAGTGCAGGTCTAATAAACGCTGGGGTGCCTGACATCGGGCGGTCAGCCGAGACAGGCACTTTAAGAGGTACGTTCTTATGACCCCACCAACGGTATAGGAGGAGGTTTCTAGAAGGGTTGGGTCCCTAGTTTGGGTGTAGAGGACACTGACAACGTTACCTCCGTCTAAGAAATGGTGACTCGGTGGTCCCTTTGGGTCCTTCGTATGACCCAAGGGAAGTTTAACAAATCTACCTCGTAGACTCATAGTCGACCCCTCTCGCCATAGAACCTCGGGTCTGAAGACTCACTGCTAATTCTCAACTTGTTGTCTCCCCCGGTCCTCGTCCGTCTTTCTCGAAAGATCTATCTTCTTTGTCGGTCACCTCCAGTCACCGGTCTCTTATACACCCCGCAGACTTCAGTGACCCCTGCCCCACCGAACCCTCGTCTCCCTACACCCGGGACCTCTCCCCGATCTACGACTCAAGGGCCGGGGTCGCTCGTCCGGGAACCCAGAGTCCGACGACGTGTCTCAGGGGACTGTCGGGAAGTAGTGGTGTATAATTATACGTTCTCGAGTAGTCGGGGAAAGGTTTCTCCGGGGACTCTTGTCCCGGGAGGTCGCGGGTGAGACGGACGTCCTCCGTCCCCAAAGTCCTCTACACCAGTCCGAACCACGACCCAGACCTCCCCTTGTCTTCTAAGGGGTCCTACTCTCTCACACGGGTGCCCCTTGGGGTCGTTCTGACGACGACAACCCCCACCCCCACCCCCGAGGTCGTGAAAGTTAGGTGGTCCTTTGTCTCACCTTCGACGACCTAGTCTCGCGGGTGACCCCGAGTCGTCCGAGACCGAAGAGACGAGAGGGGCATCGTCCCCTCCAAACCCGGTCCTCCGACGGGCCGGTGGGTCCTCGGAGACCCTCTCCGACCCTTCCACAAAGAATCTCGTAGTTACGGGTTATTTATGTGATCGGTACATACTGATGAATTAAAATGTAATAATATTTAAGTCAAGGACTCAGCGTGGTAGGTGTCGGTGTGAACCGATCACCGGTAACGTAACCTACCCTGTCTTCTCCTTCAACGGTGGTAGTGTCTTGGAAGACACCTGTTGTGACCCCTACTTCCGGTCCGACCGGTCGAAGGGTCGTTAGTCCCCACGACTCCCCACGGGTGGGCCTGACCCATTTCCCAGATGTCGTCCTGACCCTCGATGGGGGGTGGTGCTTGGATCCAAGTCTGTCGGTGGAAATCCCTCCACAACCTCTCCTTCGTTACCCCGTGGGATCGAGATGGGCTGTACGCGGCGGGGGGGGGTTGGACCCCGAAGATGGTCACGACTTGTTCCAGAAATCCTCGTGAAGGACCTAGCGACCTAGCTCCACCTCTCTAGCCCCCAGTCAGCCACGGGACGAAGAGCGCCCGGACATTCGTGACCCCCGACCCCTTCGGTGTGTCCGACACGGGAGGGTGTCCGTCCACCGGCCGGGGGGCGGGGGAGGGAAGGTCCCTGTCGTCCCGTGGGCGTGCGGACTCTGCCTACATCGTCGTCGTGTCGCACGGACCTCGACGTGGGTGGGGTAGGACCCGTTCCTCCGGAGCCTTCGGTAAATGTCCTGTAATTCAGTTACCTGAAGGATAAACAGTCGTGTGGTTCTTGTGTCGTCCGAAAAAGGCGAGGCTTTCTAACGGACCCAGTCTCGTAAGTGAGACGGTTGGGATGTCCGACATTGGGAGAGTCTCTGGTCTTGACGATCTCCCCACCCACTCCGACGGCTCCTCCACGAAGTGCCCCTCTGTTTCTGGGGACTAGGGAGGACCCCGTTGTCTCCTTTGGGTTCCGGGTGGGACAGTGGAGGGGTGAGGGACACCCGTCGTAGGTGTCAAGATAGAAGAAACGGGTTTCAGTTGAGGGACCCTGTAGGCGGGACTGTCTGTGACAAGGGGCACAGGGAGGGGTAGACCCCAGTGAACACTTACGGGACACACAGACACGGAATGGACAACCGCTAACAGGAACTCTTCATGGGGTTTCCCTCCCAGAACCGAATCGAGTGATATCGAACCTTTCCCACGGCCCTTCTGTCAGTCACGGGTCGTTTATAAATAATTTATCTACTTGAAAAGTTCTTCTCGTTTACCATTTACACGTCTAGCCCACTTTATGTCTGAGTATATACTTAAAAACTCGTTTTTATTCCGAGTTGAAGTACGAACAACTAGTAAAATCCAATGTACTGGTCCCTCCCTGTAGGTTCGGGACACCTGGGACCGATTCGTTGTGACGGTGTTCCGTCTGGCAGGACCGAAACACTAAGACGGGAGGGCTTCGTGTACGATGGACAGTGGTCAAAACAAAAAGGTGACACCCGGTGTCTGGTTTAGCTCTACGTAGTAGGTAGAATGGACTTCCAAAACGGTAAAGTCAAACCTTTGACCTCTTCAGTATTTACCCAAAACGCTACCATTTCCATTCGAATTAAAAAGTAAGTGGAGATCGATTATTGACTACCCCTCTAAACGGAAGCGAAGATCTTCGTTTTCCCTTTTCTTTTCCGAAGGGTCACTGTCCTATTAAACAGTCTTTCAATACTCACTCGTGTTCGTCCCGACATATCCTTCACACATAACTTACTATACTGTATGACCGAAGATTAACGACGACGGAAAGACTAGTTATTATGTACAAAAGTTTTTCGGAAGACAAACGTAAATGTGTTACCTGACATTGATGACGTTTCCTAGGTAATTCTGGATAAAATTTTTCACGTAAGCATTTTTGAACAGATTTAGACGTAATGCTCCGTCTAATACTTTGACGGGACCCTCTACAAAAAAAGATTTCTCGTAAGTCCGGTATAGACAGCCTGACCGGTTAAACTCGAGGGACAATGTTCGATACCGAACAAACATTCGGTCCTGTCCGGAAGAGGAACCACAGGAGTTCCGTTCTCCGTCCGTGACGGTCCGGACTCCGGGGGTAGTCCAAGGTCACCAGAGGTCGGTCACCATGGGAACCCGACCCCTGAACTACACTCGTTTCGGGGGTTTCGGGCCCACTCCATACTTACTCGTATTTAGTTGGGTGGTGAGGGCTTACACATTAATGTGCGAGTCTATTCACGACACCACCGTTTCTCCTGAGACCCCAAGATCGCGAGAGAGAGGAAGGTGACTCTTTCGACATCCAGGACACCCCTCCCGACCTCTGTCCGTAACGGAGGACGTCTGACCATAGAAACCGACGGTAGGGGTATGTCCATTGTATGAACAATGGACACGTCCACCCTTCGGTCTCGATTCCCGTCGTCTGTCGAGTAAAATCCCCGGTGGACACAAGACTCGATGGACTCGTTCCAGGTGACTGGTGAGACCGGAGCCGGAGTCGAAGGTGTCGACTGCCCTTAGTCACTATTGGTCCTATCGCGGACGGGTGACGGCGTCTAAGTGGACAGGAGTCCGTGGATTCCCCTCCCTCGAGACGAAAGGACTCCAGACCTCTACAACGTTTGTACGATTCCAGTGTGTCTGGTCTCTCTCTACGGACCCTATGTTGAGTCTCGGGTGGACGTTGGAAGTGTGGTCCAGCGACGGGGGTCGGATGGTGGGTCTGTCGTGGAACCTGAAATCTCCTGGGGACCTTCTTCTCGGTTTCCTTTTTTTTTTTAGAGTAAAAGATCTTTCGGTCTTTACCACGACTAAGACAGTTTCGAAGTAAACCCAAGTCGGAGTGTCGTGACGGTCCATCAATGACATAATAATGAAGGCACAAGATCATGTACTACTTCTGGGACTCCGGGGTCACTACGTCGATCGGACCACTAACACGACGTCCCTCCTTACCTCTTCTCTAAGAAGGTCTCTTCCCCCTCCCTTCTTCCGCTCCCTCCTTTTCCTTCTAGTCTCCTTCCTTCCCTTTTCTCGTTCCACCCCGGTCTTTAAGACTCCTCTTTTTGTTGAGGTAACTACACCGAGTGCCTGCCCACTAACCCCGTTTCTCAACTGTAGTCCGGAAGACCACCTCCAACCGGAACAGATCCAGAACACCCCCAGAGTACCTATACGTCCTGGGCTCCGGTCTTTCGCGTCACGAAGTGGAGACGGGACAGGACCTACTGACAGACCAGCCCAGAGACCCGTATGTGTACCCCCTCTCACACGTAGGCGCAGGGACGTATGTACACGTGTGTGCGTCCACTCCTGTCTTGATGTGTGTCGTCCGAGGGACCTGACAAAGATTCCGTTATGGGGGTGGTATCACAGGCTACAGGAGAGTTCTGGGGGTTCCCACCACCACCACCTCTCCCTCACCTTCCCGGACTCCCCTAGTCCGTCCTCGTGTCACAGGGAGCTCTACCAGTCGGTCTCGTGCTGACCTGTAAGCCGGACTGGCCACAGTCGGTTCCGAACCGGTCCCGCCGAGGTGTTCCCACCCCGGTCAACCTTCTTACGCGGTCCGGTGGGTAGAAGGGAGATGTAGGAGGACGGTGTCTTTCTCCTTCGGACGAAGGAGGACGGTGTCTTCGGACATTGTTTTTTAAGAGAGAACCCTAGAGGGAAGGATTGAGTCCAGGGAAGTGACACGTGTCCGGACTCGCGAGTCGGAGCCACCTATAATAGTCGTGGTCTCCATCCCGGTCAGGTGTGGGTCCCCTCAGGGGGTGTCGGTTGAGATCGGGGTCTCCGGGTTCCCGGACTCCGGGACCCTCCCACTCCGTCCGTTGTCGTCCAGACCACCGGCGTCCCACCGAGAGGACTCGACCGTCGTGACACGGGACCGGAAGACGGTCGTCCGGCCGAACCTGTAGAGTCGACCGTCTCGGGGGTCGGTCGGACAGAACCGTCGAGGAGGACTGCCGCTCACTGAAGTGAAACTGAAGTATAGACGTCTCTACACGTGTCGAGAATGAGTCGAGACTCGAGTCGGTCCGCCCTCCCGCGCCGAGACACGTGTCGTCCTTCTTTTCTGGGACTTTATCCCCGTGGAGTCCGGATCCCTGGACCCTAGGAGGGTGGGGTTCCAGGGTACACGAAGGAGACACGGAGCCACCCCCCGGCCTGGAGTTTTCCGTCGACCCTCCGCCTTCTCGTCACCGGAAAGGGGGGTCCTCGGATCGTGAGTGGATGGTGGAGTGGGGTCCTGGAGGGTGGAATCCCTAGGTCTTAGAAGGGAGAAATCATAGCCTACACAAATGCCCGTAGTAAAGAACCCCGTTTTCAATTTAAGGAAACCCGAGGTCAAGGAGGACCGATGAACGAGACGGTGGGACACTCGGGGTGCGGGATTCTTGGGATTAGGCGCCGCCCCCTCTCGCCCGTGACGGGAGGCTCGTGGGGCGGCGTCGGTCGAGGGGCAGAGGAACCTTCCACGCGGGGCAGACGACGGGCAAGAGTAACCGACCCGGTCAGGATTTCTCCCCGAGTGTTTGATGGCGACGCTGTGGGGGCTTCCCTGACGCTTCGGTGCGCGGTCCGCGTGGGGACCTCACGCGTCTTCCGCGCGGCCGAGCGCCAGGGAACGCCCCCGAGACGGGCGGAGGGCGGAGGGAGGAGGCCGGGGGTCTCTCCGGCGCGAGGGTGGCGTGGAGGGGGGAGGCTCTTTACCGCCTCCTACGCGCGGCGCGGGCCTCGGACCTCCGCCCCGCGGACGGAGCAGACAGGCGAGGCCGCGTGGGGGTCGGTCAGGCGGGTCTGGGGCGTAGGGGCGGACCAAGGGGACGGGAGAGACCCGCCGTCCCTTCCAGCTTCGCGTCTCTGTCGCTCTCCTGCGCGTCCGACTCCTTCTCACTGACACGCACGCCTCCACGCGCCGAGCCCCGACGCCGGCGGTCCGGCCACGGGCCCAGGGCGTGGAGCGGGGAGGCGCACGGGGCGGGCCGGAAGAGGGGCGCAGGCCGAGACCAGAGGATTGGGAGCGCGGCCCGCTTGGCGTGGCCCGTAGAGGGCCCCACCGTGGGGCGCGGGGCGGGAATGAGGGCGTGGGACCGGCGCGGGCGGGGCGGGGGTCGGGCGGGGGGAGCGGCGGGGCGGGGCGGGGACGGGAGCGGAGCCCACGTCGGGCGCGGGAGGGGCGGAGTCAGGGCGCGGGCCTCGGGGCGCGTGTCGACGCCTCTCACGGACCCTCGGGCGCGGGGCTGCGAGCCGCGGGCGTCACAAGCGGCGCGGGAGGCGAGGCCCTGCCCGTACCCCGCCGGGCCGACTCGTGGCGTGGGGCGGCGACTCGGGGGGTCGGGTTCCTTCGCAGGGAGAGCGGCGCCGGCGTCGCACGTAGCCGCTACCGCTTCCGCTGCCGGTCGCGGCACCCCGACGCCAACGACGAAGACGACGACGGGGACGAGCCGCTTCCACTCAAGACAGCCCCTGACCACGGGCGCCGCCGGCCCCGCTTCAACCGCGGCGCGCCACCTCACCATCGCAAGCTTTTGCGGAAAGACAAACGCCGCCCGTCACCCGGTGCGTCAATGACCGGCGGACCCGGGGTGACCCTCACCCCACCACACCGCCCGTCGCGCGGAGCCCGGGGTCCGACCCGCCTAGAGCCCGGCCTCTCCCTGTGCCCGGCCCGCCGGTCCCAGCCACGGGTCCCGGGCTCAGCGTCGGCGCGAACGGACGGACGAACGCGGAGCGCGGTGTCGCCGCAGAGCCCCGCTTGGCTCGCCCAGAACAGCCGCAAAGCCACGTCAAGCCCCTCCTGCCCATTCCATCGGGATCTTTCGGACGGTAACCCCGTCCTCAACGCAAAGACATTTGTCAACGAGGCAGAACCAAAGGAAAAGCGTCAGGTGCAGCCACGCAAAGAAGAGGTCGAGACTATGGGAGAGAGTCCACTCTCGCCTCCTCTAGACGAGAAAAATTTTGCCAACGAAAAGGGAACACGCTAGAACGGTGGGATGAGGAATTTTTAGGGGGTTCGGACACCGGAGGTCCCTCCGACGGGAGCTCCCGGGCGATCCCGACCGGGTCGCGGCGGCCGGGACCAAGGTCAAGGTGGGCTCAGAAATCTCAGAGGACGACGACGGGGCGTCCCCGTGGACTTCCACACCGGAAACCATGGTAAACTGCCAAGCCCCGGTTGGCCGTGGTTCGCGAAACTGGTAGGACCTCACCTCACCCCGACACACGGTAGTCGTAGCCACGACCCTCCCAAGCTTCACCGAAACGTTTCTGACCAGTGACGGGGGTGGAGGTTTTGAGAACTGTTCTACTTACTTGGGGTTCCGACACCTTAGAAACGAGGAATGGGGGGCACCGGTGCTTAAAATCACAAAGAGCTTAACAGGGGCTAAAAAGATAGAATTTATGAATATACATACATACGTGGTTTAAAGGGAGACTCTCATCGGGGGTGGTGGGAGGAGGTGGAAAGGGACGCCGGAAACCCTTATGTTTTCCAAGGGACGAAGACCGGGACCCAGGACGTATCTGGTGGCAAAGTGTCCGGACGGGTTCCAAAGTAAACACACTGACCTAGGATTCGAGTTCTCCGTCTATGAATCTGACCCTACCGGGGGGGGCGGTTAGTGTCCTTTCCGCCCCCTCTTTAGGAAAGGTACGGGACCCCTTCTTACCCCCTTCGTAACCCTCAGACCCCAATTCCACGACCCTCCCCCTTTGTCCGTCCTCTTCCGACTTCTGCCCTCTTCATTTGTGTTTGTTCCACAACTCTTCTAGAGGACATTGAGACGAAACGTTGAGACATCACTACCCGCCCACTAGTCCACTCTCGGCCTTCGGTCCCACCCGACCCGCCGGAGTCTCGGATCGTCTCCTGAAGGGTGCGGAAAGGATACAAATCGGTCCCACAGGTCGACTCCGATCCTCCTGACCTGACCTCCGCCCCGGCGATCGTACCTAGACACTGCGAACCATCCTTACGTTCACCGAAAAAGTGTCGGACCTGAGTGCCTCACCCCACCACCCTCTTTCCGGGAGGGTAGGTCCCTTTCGTGGGAGGACGGGGTGGGTAAGAAGGTTGCCGTACTCATTCTTTGGCACTGACCACTGTGTCTCACCTCTCCAAGGGTCCTCCTCTGTCGCCCCGCAAACCTCTCCGGACGCCCGTGTGAAATGAGTCTCACCGCCAGGACTCGCGAGAGCCGCACCACGAGGTCCGACGGTGATCACTCGGCCCCGGTGACGAGGCCCTGAGCGGGTCCGACCCTCATCGGGCCGGAGCCCCGCGGGGGAACACCTACGTCGGGAAGCCACCGGCACGGACAATGGACGACCCAGAGATCCCCTACTTTCGGAAGGGACGACCGGATCTGGACGGAGGGGGTCTGGCCTTCGAGAGAAGACACGACCTGTCGACGGCTCTCCGTCCCATCCCTCCGTTGGTCTGCCTCGCCGTCACCGGACCTGGGCTCACAACCCCTTTCTTTCGTGACGGAGTCCCGACCGTCCCTACCCGATCTCCCGAGTCCCCACGAGTCTCGTTCCAGTATCCTGTAGTGGTCTGGGGATCCCACACGGGGGGAGGTGCACATGTGTGAGAGTAACACATTCTCACGCACGCGGAAGTCTTTTCCACGGTAGGGTCTGTGTCTGAGGGTCTCATCCCGTCCTGACGAGTGGGTGTCGGACCTTAAACACACTCCCGTGTTTAAGGTACCCGTGCACGTGTGTGTGTGTGTGTGTGAGTGAGTGAGGACTTAGGTACGAGTGTGTGAGTGTGAGTGAGAACCGCTAGTGACTCTGTGGTGACGGGAAAGAGTTCCTATGTACTAGTACTCCGAACATCTGTGTGAGTGCGGGTACGAGCCGGGGAGTGTGATGTGGGAGTAGACCCTTTGGGTCGGGGGGAGGGACGGAGAGGGTATGTGACCCTGGAGGCACACATATGTGTCTCTGTGAACGGGGAGGGATGAGTGTGAGTCCCCGTGTCGGGCAGGTGGGTCCCGTAGGACCTAGGTCTCGATTTCTTGAGGGTAGATCTTCAACAAGAGTCTTCTCACACCGCAAACCGACGAGGTCATGTCCATGCCACAGGGACACCGCACCTACTCCTTTGACTCAGGGTCGAAGGTCCCGAGTGGGACTTACAGAGTCCGACTGGCGAGTGGGTCGTGGAAGAGGGACGGAGGACGAGAAGGAGTGATCCGGAGTGTGGAGGACAGAAGGACCGGACCGGAGACCCCAGGGTAAAACGAGTCGTGGAGACGGGTGATCCTCCCTGGACGGGAGGCACGGACGTGCGGGGACCCCGGAGAGTGAGGGTCATGACCGGTACTGAATGTCGGACGAGAGGTCCGACGCCCGGGACCGGGAGACGTCAACCTGGACCCACACGGTGAGGACGGGCCTGGTCGCCCACGGTCGTGTCGGGGAGTCGGTCCTTCCGACGAGACGGCTGAGACAAAGAGAAAGGCGGGGAAGGGAGAGACCGGTCCCTGCTCACTACCACACGAAGTGGTCCGAGTGGACCCAGGTCGGAGGAAACAGGAGGTGGTGTCGGGGGATTCGGGAAGACCGGAGACCCTCGACGGACACCGGGTGTGACTGACAGGACCCGGGATCGTCTCAGGTCGGAAGACTCCCTCGTTCCCTGACCCAGTCGACCATCCGAGGATTCCCACCCCAGACGCTCGTCTTTCGTTTACCCCTTCAAATAACTCTGGTAACGTTTTAACGGAAATAAGACGTCTTAACGTAATCCCTGCCGATTCATTTAGTGACCAAAGGAACCACCACACTTCTTTTACCCTAAGAAACTGGATTACCCCACGATTACCGGAAAATCGGTCCCCTCCTCTTTTGTTTAATTTTTAATACCATAGACAATTTGACCTCATACCCCACGGTTCTCCTTCGTCCCAGCCCCCGTCCTTTTATGACGGAGCGGACTCCGGAAGAAGGGGACACTGGACTCTCTCCACAGGAGACGGGTAACCAGAATTGACCTATTCCACTACGGTCGTTACCGGTGGGGTCCCCCGGGTGCCGGACGACTAGGACACGAGTCGTGGCGGACAGACGATGACTGACATAGGAGGGCTTTGGGCCTCCCTACACCGGAACAAAAGGGTAAAGTATCCATTCCTTTGACTCCGAAGGTGTCGGACACATGGACTCGGGCACTTCTCCAGAAGTACTGAGACGTGGGGACCAAGAGACCAAAAGTCGTTCGGGGAGGAGACCCGGTCGCCACCACCCCTGGACCCTGTCCCGAGTCCTCCCCAGGACCCGCCCCCCTTCCACCGAACTCGGACGAGTGGGTGACCAGTGGGAGATCACGCCACGAGGCCCCCGGGCTCCCTGTCGGACCGGACCCAGACCCTCCCTTCACACTACGGTACGAGGAGTTGTGGACTCAGTCCTCGGGGGTCCTGAGACCGACTAAGAGTCCACTCTGACGATGACATCGACTACAGACCCTCAGGATGCCCAGGTCATTGACGGAGGTCCACCCCAGGACGGCATTGACCGGGGTCCTTCCCCCGCACGATTATCACATCCGACTCTTACACCGGGAACGTGGGCGGAGACGGACCCCTGGATCTTGGACTGCCTTCCGCGACACGACTCCTCACCCTCACTCCCCGTCCCCGACCCGAAGTCCCGCGCACCCATGCTGACACAGAGGAATGAACCTGAGGTCCTGTACGACCCTCTTCTTTCACGGGTGACCCGTGGGGTCCTTTCTCCGTCTCGACCTCTTCACGGGGGTGTTGTCATAACGAAAGAAGATAAGACTTCTTCGGCGATCAAAGGTGACACCTCTGGGTGGGGGAAGGACACCTACACCCCCTCCTGTGAAGGAGCTCACCCCCGACACAAGGCCGAGGTCAGGGAGTAGAGGAGGAGGAGAAGTAAAGAAGGAGAAGGAGGACCAAAGACGTTAACAAAAAGACTCTCTCACTGAATTATCATTGTTATTGTGATGACCACTCATCGCGTGTTTGTGGGAACCTCCCTGGTGGACGACGGGTCCCTCGAAGAGGTCCTGATCCCCTCTTGTGTCTTCCACTGAAACTGGAGTCTCGACAGAGGGATATCCTCTTTACCCGTCATTTCCTTCGCGGTTCGCCAGCGAATAGAGTCTACACACACACACTAAAGTTTACTTTCACGCACCGTCTTCCGTCCGACCCCCCGGCCCGCCCTCCCCGCTACCACCCGACGGTCCGTCCTTTCCCCGGGAGGACCCGAACCCGGTGTCCCATACTACCGTCACCTCCAGTAGGGGGAGGGAGGGAGGGGACCCAGAAGTGCCCGGCTCACGATACGAATTACCGACCCGCGTGAAGTCGGAGACCTTCCGACCCCCCAACTATACTGAGTCTCTCTAGTCGGGTCCTACAGGGAGACTCCCGGTACTGGACCCACCGGAGTCCCCCAGGACTTCCCCACACTTCTGAGCCCGGAGGTCTCGGGTGTGACGAAAGGGAGGGACCGTCGTCTCACCGTAGGGTCCGGGGGGAACGGGCTGAGGGTGCAAGGGTACGAGTTCCCTCCGACACCGAGGATTCTGTCCGAGGCGGTGTGGAATTCTCCTGGACTCTCTTAGGGACCCTCGGGGACCCCTGCCTCGGATGGAGGAGGGACCGAAGCGGAGGGTTGGGAGGGGGGTAGGCGGAAGGGACTCGAGACCCGGTCTGTTCTGGACCGGAAGGTAGTTCGAGATCGGAGTGGCGACCCATCGACACCCTCGGGGACCACGGACAGGGACTCCGACCTCCGACATTCGTTCACCGGGAAACTCGACAGGTGAGGCTCTGGGACCCGTGTCATCCCACCCCGTTCTCTCTCGTTCCTCCATCTTGATCTTTCGTACCAACACCCCCACTACTGCGGTCACCCAGGAACCCCTTCCGTCAAGTCCGTGGTGGACCCGGGAGTTCCTCTCGTCCACCGGTCGGGACTCGTTTGTGGAGACAAACGAAAACGGACCACTCACCGAGGTGTCTCATATCGTCGGTTCCGTGACGACATCTTTCCGGTGGACACGTGGACCTGTCCACACACGGGTGGACAACCAGGTCGGCTGCGGTCGAAAGGTACTGTAGTCACTATGGATCACCCCGACCCCCGGAGACACCGTCCGTCCCGGGTCAGGACCCTGGTCGAGTCTCTCTGCGGGGACGGGGACGTCTGGGTCCAGGACCCCCGGAGTCGGGTGGCGGGGGTCTAAGTCCATGACACTGAACTGAAATAGGGACAGAATTCGGAAGCGAAAAGACTGGACCCTCGATGACAGACCCAAGGTGTCTCGGCACCCGAGGTCTCTTCACGGGTCCCCGTCCCACCGGTCCTCTCCCTCCGTCTCGAGACTCGACACGGGACTCATGGTCGAGACTGACGGGACATTAACCTCTTTCCTCAGACGAAGACTTTGTTAGTCTTGGAGGGACCATTCTGTTACCTGTAGTCTTGACCAAGATCAAGGGGTAAGGGCGGATACACTAACGGTCTTTAAAGGTCACCAAGAATCAGAATCGTTTGCCCTTTTTCTGTGGTATATTTATCTTCAAGGATTTGAAATTTATTGTTTTTCTCCCTTTCTCTTTCATATTCAAGGATTCGAAATTGCTCGTCGGACCTTTTACGAACCCTTCGATATGCAAGGCACACGGTCTTGGACTCACTCTGTCGACACCCCCACCCCCCACTAGACCCCACGCGTCGCACCACCATCCTCAGGCTCACCTCCCTTTCTCAAATGTCCCAAAGAAGGAGTTCAAAAAGACAGGGACTTTGTCAGTTTCTGTGTCTATGTCACTTTGTCCCTTTCTGGGTCTTCGACCCCCCGACCAGCACTCACCCGAAAGAGGAACGGAGGAGGGGGTAGGACGGGAAGGTAGGCGACGACAGAGAAAAAAAAGAAAGACCCTTCCTCTTTCCTACCTTAGTCCCGAGGCAAGGCGGTGGAGAATCGGTACTGTACCCGCGTGCCGATGGTACGTGAGACGACACTCGTGTACGAAACGGTGACCCAACTCGGAGGGGTAGTCTAACCGTCGACGTCCCCTAGAAATGTCCTCTGGTGCGCACACTGAGGTATTTCGGAACTCTTCAGAGCGACTCCTGGGAGAACTTAGACAAAGACGTCGGAGGATAGGGGGTATGGACATACTCGTCCTTTCTGACACCTGAACCCCCACTGTCTTTGGGGGTCAGAGTTGCAGAGTTGTGACAAGGAAACAGAGGACGAGGACGGGGCGGGGGTGGGAACCATCGGTGAGGGGTGGACTGACGTGTCCTCCCCGGGTCTCGAGACTCCTCAGTCCGGACATCCCGGGACCCGAGAAACGAGTACAGGTGTCCGACCTTAGGGTAGTGTCCCAGGAAGAGAGACGTTCTCTTCGGCTACACGTCTCCTCTCGTACCACCAATCCACCCTACGTGCGACCTCGTGGACACGTCTGAGGACCCTAGGGGAGACCTGAACACGGGGACGGAGAAGGTCCCACCAGAGAGGACACTTCTACCCCCCTTCTTTCCCCACTATTTGTCAATTTTAAGTGAAGAAAACTCCATACTTTAAGTGCATTGTTTTAATTTCACTTGTTAAGTCACCCTAAATCATGTAAGTGTCGTAACGTATAAGTAGTGGGGACACATCAAGGTCTTGGAATAACAGTTGGGGGGTTTCCTTTGGGGTATGGGTAATCCGTCACGTGGATCGGGGGTGTGTGATCGGGGACCACTGACGGGGAGACGTGGATAGAGATACCTAGACAGATAAAACCTATAAATTATATTTGACCGGAAACCAAACATAGTCCTAGGAAAATGAACCAACCTCCATGTAGGTGTAACATCGTACATAACCATAAAGTAAGGAAAAATTCCCATTATAAGGTAACGTACATAACTCAACCGGTCCTTCAAACAAACCCAAATACTTGAAAACCCGGTTACGTTGTACATAGGGTAAATAAATAAGTAAGTAGAGAACCACCTGTACACCCAACAAATGTGGAAAACTGCAAACACTTATTACGACGCCACTTGTAAATACACACTCATAGACAAACTTAGGGACAAAAGTCAAGAGAATCCACAAATGAAACCTCATCTTAATGACCCAGTACACTATTAAAGTTGAAAGAAAAAACTCCTTGACGGTTCGATAAAAGACCATTGTTGACTTTGTAAAATGTTAAAATGGTCGACACACACTCCCAAGATCAAAATGGTGTAGGAGTGGTTGTGAACAATGAAAGACAAATATAAAAATTTAACATAGGTAGAAGAACCTATGTCTCGTCACAGGAATGGATACCAAAACTAAACGAAAAAGAATTAATAGTCACTACGACTCTCAGAAAAGTGAACGAAGAACCGGTAAACATAGAGAAAACCTCTTCATTGATAAAACGGGGACAAAATTAACCCACCTGGAAGAAAACAAAAACTCAAATGAAACGAAATAGTCTAAAGGTGGTCCACAACGATTCTTCGTCAAAAACCGGTCTCTGTAAAATCACAGACTTGGGGTCCAGGTAAAACTTCTCCTGTGCCCAAGTAGGTCACAGGAAGACACCCCAACTCAGTGACCCTGGGACTCCTATCAGAGTCTTCTGTGTCTGGGATTTCGGTGTAACTCGAGTTTACAGGGTCTTCGTTACCACAGGGAAGAATATACACTCTACGGTCACCGGTTCCTGGGAATACCGTCTTTCATTTCTCCTTGATTTTTTTCGGAGAACTACTTTCACTTTCTCCTCTCCCTTTTTCAACCGAATATCGAGTTGTAAGTCTTTTGATTCTAGTACCGTAGACCAGGGTAGTGAGGTACCCTTTATCTACCCCTTTGTCACTTTTGTCACAGTCTGAAATAAAAACCCCCGAGGTTTTAGTGACGTCTACCACTAACGTCGGCACTTTAATTTTCTGTGAATGAGGAACTTTCCTCTCAATACTGGTTGGATCTATAGTATAAGTTTTCGTCTCTGTAATGAAATGGTTATTTCCAAACAAATCAGTTCCGATACCAAAAAGGTCACCAGTACATACCTACACTCTCAACCTGACACTTCTTTCGACTCGCGGTTTCTTAACTACCTCTTCTGAGAACTCTCAGGGAACCTGACGTTCCTCTAGGTTGGTCAGGTAAGATTTTCTCTAGTCAGGACCCACAAGAAACTTTCCTGACTACGATTTCGACTTTGTGGTCATGAAACCGGTAGAGTACGCTTCTCAACTGAGTAACCTTTTCTGACTACGACCCTCCCTAACCCCCGTCCTCCTCTTCCCCTGTTGTCTCCTACTCTACCGACCTACCGTAGTGACTGAGCTACGTGTACTCAAACCCACTTGAGACCCTCAACCACTACCTGTCTCTCCGGACCACACGACGTTAAGTACCCCAGCGTTTCTCAGTCGGTATTGACCCACTGACTTGACTTGACTTCCTGGTAGGACACCTTCTAGACCCCGACCCCTCCTTACACCCCCCAAGACCCCTGGTCACTGAATGGGTCGGGTGAGCTGTTCGTCCCGACTCGTTATCTTCTTGGGGCCCGACAGGACAGAATGATTTGGAGTTAGGTTTGATTTTTATTGGTCCGTCTAGACCCCATTCAACTAATGGCATTAACGTCGACACACTACAACACGGCGGTCAGGGAACTTCGACAAAGGACCCTGTCGTCTTACTGGTTTCGTCACGCGGGGTGGGGGGTGTGGGTCTTCGACGTGCTCGTGACCCTGGGACGAGTCCCACCCTGCCGGAACTGGTCCCAATCGTCCTTCGGAAACACCCGGGTCCCTCCAGAGTAAGTCCTCAGTCCCTCCTCCGTCGGGGAACGGTCCGACAGGGTACCTACGAAGACCCTGAAACATACGAAGGGAAAAAGAAGGAGAAGGGTGTGTTATAGACCCTCTAAAAACGAGAAATAAGTCTGAGGACCAATAAATAACGTCCAACTGCTCACGAACTAAACCTTTACTTCCCATTCCGACCTTTTCTCCTTCGTCCAACCTCTGTACCAGAAGGACTGGAAGGTCTCAATCAGTCGTAGGAGAGAGGGACGGAGACCCTGGAAGGACCAAAAGGTCCTCCAGGACCGACCCCCTCGAGACTCGAGACATTATCTAGACCCACATTCCCTCTTGATCCCACATTTCTGGGGTCATACCCCGTTGTTGTGTGGAGGAGGGTCGTCGGACCGAGCGGGAGTAGGGTCTTGCATAGACGACCACCAGTCGGGGACGTGCTAGGGAAGTGTCGGGCACTGGGTCGTCTGTGACTGGTCCTGCGGTCACGTAAGGGAGAACGGATAGGGAGACGGGAGGAGAAAGGGCCCTGGCAGGAGGAACTTAGTGACGTAGACTAAACGGAGTCACCGTCTGGACCCAGGTCACAGGAGAGGAACTGGAACATACTTCCAGTCTTCTCGTGTCCCTGGTATGGGTCCACTCTGACTCGAGGGAGTTATCCTCCTAGACGGGAACCGTTAAGGGGGAGGGTTCTGAGAGTTCCCTCCACGGTTCTCTGGGGCCCTGAGGTTCCGAAGGAGGACCCTTTGACGGGGATCCTGAGACCTATGACCCGACTTACTTAAGTCAGTCAGAGTGAGGTTCCCAGTCTTACAGTCAGACGAAAATAAAACAGTAGGTAAAACAAGAAACTTATTTACGACGACTACTGTTCAACAGAAATTATTTGGTACACAAGAAACAATTTTTTTTTTTTTTTTTTTCTCCCTCCCTCTTTCCGCCTCTTCACCGAGACCGAGGGTCGTCATCCGCGAACCAGGGTCGTCGGGAAGGTCCCTCCCAGGGACAGGACAAGTGTCGACTCTTGTCTACGTCTTCGACTCGTGACTCGGCCGGACGCCGTCCGCCTCTTCGCACCGGACGTGGACCGAGACGTGAACAGAGAGACGAAAGTACTCAGTGCGACTTTAGAGAGGAAAGATAGATCTGAGTGAAGAGATCCACTTCACACACACACACACACACACACACACGCACACACACTAACGTGCGTGTGTACGAGTCAACATAGGATAAGAAACGCTGGTGTCCCTGAGATCGGGCGGTCCGAGGAGACAGGTACCCTAAGAGGTCCGTTCTTATGACCTCGCCCAACGGTAAAGGAGGAGGTCCCCTAGAGGGGCTAGGTCCCTAGCTTGGGTCCAGAAGACACAGAGGACGTAACGTCCGTCTAACAAATGGACTACTCGGAAGACCCTTCGGGAACGTCCAATTGTAATTTGGACCCGACCCGCTCTTGCCACGACCCCCCTCCCCGTCTTTGCCCGTCCTGGAACCGATAAGTTCCTCCACGTCGTTCCACTGTCTAAACAACTCTAGACCCAGTATCACGGGACGACCCACACTCCCCCTGTCTCAGTTTCGCACCCCACAGGACTGGACAGTGGGGGGACCCGCTGTGTGGACGGCAACCGACCCCGGTGTATCGTGTCCTTGGGGTCTCGGTTCTCTCGGACCACTGGACGTGTCAGTAGTCGTCCGGTGAACCCACCGGTCAGAAAAAGGTCGGTCCGGAACGGGACCCATTTCTTTAATTAACATTGGATTAACCAACAAAGGAAACGTATCGTCGGCCTTCCTTGACGGTCACTCCGACCACTAATTGAGTCGTCGTCGACCCTTTAGTGTAAACCCGTCCTCACAGGTAGCAGACTCACTCCGACAACGTCGACCAGGCCCACCCACCCCTACACCCACCACCGGCGCCCGCGAACGACCCACGTCGGAACGGGGGGGCCGGAGACCCTCGTCTTCCAACCCCGGACCCGTGTTCCCTCCTCAAGCCCGAGAACCGAGGTACGTCGACCCGATGTCTGGAACACACGTGTGGAGTGATGGGGTTGGAAGTCGGTGTCGGACTGGGGAAGGGAGGGTAGTCGTCTCCTGATACGCCTACCGTACCGTCTCCTCCCCCAACAGTCCTCTAGATCCGGTCCAACGTCAAGGCAAGACTCTCGTTCTCCACTTAAGAGAAAGGGTCTTAACCCTTTGTGCCCCTCTCACTCCAGACGTCACTCTCGAGCCCGTTCCACCCGTTCAGTCTCGAAAAGTGCACACCTCCTTCCACGGACACGCATGTCCAGACACCACGGAGACTCCGTTCCGGAACAGGAGTCCAGAGAGGTGGAGAGAAGTGGGCGAGAAGGTCCGGGGGTCCGTGGGACAGGTCCGTCCCGGGTCCGTCTGTCCACACACCCCTCTGTGTCATAGGGACGTACCCCAACGGACAGGACGGGTGGCACCTAGTGTGTCACTCCGAGTTAGACTTCCCTACTACCTCCCTTCCGGACGTCTCGACCCAACATACACTTCGGGGACTGGTCTGTCCGTCCGTCCTCGGACCCGAGACGCGACCTGTCTTAGGAGTCCTCGTAACTCTCGGGGCCCGTGGGACCCACACGGTCCCACCGACGAGTGAGGAGGAACACACGGTCCGGCAGGTCGACCGGGAACAACCAACGGGTCCGGTCTGGACCTTCGGGTGAGTCGGAACACCGGTGTCACCGTGTGTCCGACGGGTGACTCCCGACGACCGTCGGAAACCCTTCTCCCTTAAATTCTGACCTTAACTCCGACGTGAGCACCACTGATCGCAGGAGTGACCCGTGGTCCATCTCAGCGGTCGGGACCGAAAATAAGTGGTGGGTGTATACATGAATCGACAGGTCGAAACCCTTGTGGACGTGTCCGGTCTCAAAAGAGCTACTAAAACATCTGTCTTCGAAGTCAAGGGTCGCAGTCCTGACCCCGTTCGATAGTATAAGGGGCGTTCCTCCGTGACCGAACACTGGCGATTCGACTCGGGTCCTGGGCACTTGTCTCCACCGACCGAAAGTTTCACTCCACAGGCACTTGGTAGTTTAATGACTTCGGTGGCCCGGAAGGGAAGAGCGGACGAGACACGACCCGTAGTCCGTTCCAAGACCCTTGCGTCGTCACTCGTCCCGTCCGGGTCCCGACCGGACCACCCAGAAAGGTCAGGTCGAAAGAAGGGTGTAGAATACACCCAGTTTGGACCGTATCGACGAAGGAAACCTTCGGAGACCTACGGACCGTCTCACTACTACCACTACTACCAACCTCCCACCTCACTACCATCGACCACTACCACATCCGCGCCAGTCGTCACCACCCACTTCCACACTCCACACCAACACTACCAACACTACAGTCACCACTAATCCCACACCCCTACTATTATATCACTCCCCGACTCAAGTCCACTTCAATCACTACCACCACCACTACGACACATCCACCCCCCCACTTCCACTACCACCAACACCCCTCTTATCACCACTACCACATCGACCCCCACCACTAACCCCAACCCACTACCACCACTACCAAAATACCGGTGTGTGTCCTCCTTGCCTCGTAGGGTGGTCAGGGTGAATACCGGTGTCACCCCGATCGGACGCCCCGGGAGAGACGCGAGTATCCGTGTCCGAGAGGACTAGACACGAAAAAAGGATTTTTCGTCTTTAACGCAATGTTAACGTTTTGATCGTTTTGATCGGAGGTGGACCCTGTTTTGTACCTCTAACATCCCACACACCTCGTAGGATGTCCCACCGGGACGGACACTCACGTGTGCACACACACACGTGCACACACGGCAAGACGGATCGCAGAGGGACAACCGTCACAAGGAGTCAATGACCCAGGAGTAAAGGACTCGACACCACTCACTAAAGCAAGAAGTGACAGGAGTCCCGAGCAAACGAATTACGGTGGAGCCCGGAGTGGGTCCGCCCGGCACGTCATCTCCCGAGACACACGGGGTGCGCTCGGAGTACTTGTAAAACCCGCCCCCCACCCCCCGTAGACGCTCCGAGGTAACCCGAGTAGGACGGTGACCGGTGGGTGGACACCGAGGGTCACGGACAGTCTGGTTCGGTCCCCCAGAACCGGTTCACTAGAGTGGATGGAGAGACTAGGGGATGGGGGAGAGGATAGGGCTTAAGAGTGACAAAAGGTTTATACGGGTCGGCAATGGGAGTGGGGGTGGGGGACGGTGAGACAGGTACTTTGGCAAATACATAATCAAACAAGTAAAGATCTAAGTAACCACCAAAGTGAGTGATCAAACAAGAAAGTCCGTCTAACACTGGACTAGACTGACTGGGACCGACGAGACCTCATTCCCCGGATACCCCCGTTCTCACCAGAGTTCCTCCCTGAAAGGACTACCAGGTCACTGATTCTGAGACACGGGGGTTTCGTCCTCCGGACCGAAGTCAGGACCAGTCCCTTGAATTTAGAACGTACGGTGTCGATTCTAGGTCATGTCGGTTTTTTTTTTTTTTTTCTCACCCGAGTCCCTCCGATCCACCAGGAGATTCGACCTGACTCTACTCCCTTTCCCACCTCGCTCAACCATCCCTACCGAGACCAGGAGCCCTCCTCCAGTCCCGACCACTCGCACCGTCAGGAACCGGACCTCCGTCGGTGAGTTCGACACCCTGACCGACGGTACACGAATTCCTCTGAGACCTCTCTTGTGGATCTTCTATTCGACTCTGCCTCCTTTGGGTGTACCCTTACTCGTCCGACCGAGTAGTCTCACTTTGTCCTCTCGAGGTTTGTGTCCTCCAGGACTTCGTTCGTCTCTCTCCTCTCTTGGTTCTTCCCTGGTAATCTTGCTCATGTCTCGAGAGTCTTCGTCCTGGGCGCCTTAAACTTCCTGTCTTATTGACAGGACATCTTCAGAGTCCCGAAGGGTTCACCCGAAGGGTCAACCGCATCTACGATTTCCTAGACGGACGGTCACGTCCTCTACGTCCAAGTCAGGGACCTAGCCCTTCCAGGGGGACCTCCTCTTTTACCGTTGAGTGAGGTCTATAAGAACGAACCTTTTAAGGTACCTGTCTCCTCGGACCGTCCGATGTCAGGTACCCCAGTGTATTCTCAACCTGTACTCACGTGTGAGTCCGTGTGTGTCTTAAGAGACGAGTCTTCTTCACGGAAAGTTCTTTCTCCATTTTCACTAAAATTTTCTTCCCGTTCCTTTTGTGTCTGGGTCTAAGTACAAACGACGCTCACCTACTCCACCTTTCCCCCAACACCCTCCCCGTCGGGACAACGATTTGCAGGTCAATTCAACTCACAGACAACGTCTTATGATAAAACTGTATTTGCAAGACGTTTTATATGACAAACATGTATAGTTTATAAGTTGATCTTATTTCTCTTTTGCACTTGTCCTATACTCTCATCCCCGCACCCCGCCCGCTCCTCTCCCATTACCACGGTTTTCAACAGACCCGCCACCCCGACCCCCCTGGGGGGTGTCCCTGTCGACCGGGAGTCCCTCTCCCCGGAAGGGAACCCTCCTCAGGTACTCCGGACGAAGGACAAGGGCCGCTTCTTCTACCGTAATCCTTTGGCAGACAATTCCTCTAACACGACCTGGTATTATTTCGACAGTAGACGTCCCAGACCACGAGCAGCGTCCGTCCTCGTCCCGACGGGCCACTCACCTAAAACGTCCTTCCATGACGAAACGTGTGTCTACACTCGTCACAACAGGCGGGAGAGTCCAGAATCTAGTCTGGTAGAGGGGTACGCAAAAAGAGAACTCTCGGGGGTTAAAACCGAAAATGTAACGTCAGGATCCTGTAAGCAACAGGCCCCGGAACACATCCTACTGGTGCCACTGACGGTGAGTGAGACTAATCAGTTCCCACGGGTCAATCCTTCGTGGACGGACCTAGACCCGACCATACCAGTCTGACCGCCGTGTAGGAGACAGCTCCCATCGTTCCTCCAGCTTCCTTGGAGTCCCTTCGACACGTACTGGGGAGCACCGGTCCCGACTGGTTCCCCGTGACCACTCCACTCGGACGTAAGTCCCGACCAATCCGAGCCAGACAGAGTGATTTACTCGTTCTCCTATCCCCTCCACCCCCACCCAGACGTTGTCACACTCTCTTGCACGTACACTCTACGATTCACCTTCTGTCTACACACATAGTCAGACCCAGGTCAGGTCTCTGTGGGTGTGTCGCTGACCTGGTCTCCCCCAATTGCATTCTCAACTACCCGTCACTACTCACATTCTCTCGAGACACCCGGAGGGGCTCCGTCTCCCGCCCTCGAGCCCCTTCCCCGAGGGAGGGGTCTCACCCCAGTGTCGAGTGACGTACAACTCTTCAGCCGACCCAACGTCCCCGGTCCTGACCAGACGTCGGAGCGCCGGTCGCCCTCCACTGGGAGGTCATGTGTCCCCTCGACTCCGACCGTCACCCACGCAGACCCCCGATACCCTCCACTAGCGCCCCGTTCCCGCACCCGATGCGATCGTGGTTCCCCGACGCACGTAAACCGTACCTGACTCCTCCTCGTACGTCCTACAGGGGTGTGGGACACGACGCCTTCACTCCCTACTGTTGGTCTTTGGGAGTAGGTGGACGTGCCAGGGGGCGACGTGTCCTCCCCCGAGTGTCGTAGACACATCCAGACTCTTACACACGCTCACACTACCCACACGCATCCTCACGTGCACTCGCAAGTGTACCGCGACTCGAACACCTGCCAACTTACTCACTTTCACTTCATGTCTGAACCCGGACGAAGAGAGACGTATGTTTACACTCATTTACTGTGTAGGTCGGTCCACACCCTGTAACTTCTGACGGAAAGGTCCTATGGTTTTCCGACCACTGACGCACGCGACTTACTCTGGTAGGTACGGACGACCGAGACGAACATTTCTACGACCTCCTCCGGGACGGACCTCGTCCTGTCGGGCACCAGGGGTGACTCGTAATCGACGTGTAGAAGAGACCGTCCCCACCCCGTCCCACCCTCGTCTACCCTAGAACCCGGGTACACGAACAGAAAGAAAGGACGACGTACGAACACGTATGTGTGAGTGAGTGTATGTGTGCGTCCGGTACTTCCTCCGGACCCCAGAGACGCTTACGTTCGTCGATCGACCCGGAGACCGTCCATACAGTACTCGTCACACCCTGGGGAGGGACGAGGACACTCTCGTTTCGGGTCGAGGAGTGAGGAACCACACTACGGTCTCGTTGAACTCCCCGGTCTTGGGGTCCACCACGACCGGTGGGGACAGTTCCGTCTTTGCACTCTGGTCCACACCCCCCTCCTGGGACAGTGAGTCGTTGTAAGTCCCCATCTTCCGCACCTACCCTGTCCAAAACGTTCAGGACGACACAGCTGGACGGAGTTCAAGGTCCCCTCTGATAGTAGTCTCCAACCAGTTCTTCGGGAAGGGCCGTTTTGCCACGGTCGTCCCTCCCCACCAGTCGACCGCCCCGGAACCCGAAGGGCCTCCCCGACCGTAGACGAGACCAGGACTCAGGGTAGTGACGAAACAATCAGTAACATGGTTTGGGGTTCTACGGGTTGGAGGTCGACAAACCAGAACCCTTCCGAAGAGTGGATGGAGGGTCGGAGACACAAGAATGGACGAATTACCCCGTCCCTTCCCCAAATGGGTCACTAATATTTAACCTTCACTTTTCAAGTATGGCGCACATGGACACGTTTTCACTCCGGACAGACGTGGACGGGGTCGAGGAAGAGAGGGGCCGGACGGGAAGAGAACAAGTGTCAGTCTCTTTCGTTCCGGGTCTCCTCCGGTCTTGAGATGTTTCCGACGTGTCGGGTCCTTTGCCCTGTGGAGACTACCGGGTAAGGCCCGAGAAGAGGACGTGGGGGACCCCAACGGGGCAGTAAACACCCCGGGTCGTACCGTACGTCTAACAAGATCTTAATACTCAATAAAATCCTGTTGTTGTCCTCTCGTAATTTGGTTCGTACCCCTGGACACCAGAAGGGTCCGATGTGGGTGGACTCCGGTCGGGACGGACGTGGGTGTGAGAGTAAGGGACTGAACCTGGTACACAAAAAGGTAGATTTTCACAGACACTGTTCCTCCTCGTAATTCCGCCGGTACGGGACTCGTCCCTGGTGGACCCTTCGTAAAATTCACGTAAATTCTGACAAAGACAAGTGTTAGTTGTGGGTTGGGTGTTTAGGGAAAACCGTCGTTGTCTGGTCCGGGGTGTACCTAGAGCTTCCTGGACCGAGTCTCTACTCTCGTCCGTCACGAGAGTAGGACGTGCACTCTAGACACACCACCCCTGACCTGGTCGAGCCTCCACCCCCGAGGGACCTCGAGTCCGTGGAGGATCGGGGGACTGGTAACTTTCATGTACACGAGTTCCCCCGGGTTTCCCTCCTCGGGGCAAGACCTAGACGAGGAGCGACGGACCGTCCACCTCACTCGTGGAGTGGGGCGAATCTTCTGGGTAGACGTTCCGGGGGGGTGCCCACCGAGGGTCCCGGCGACGAAGAACGTGTCGACTGGTTCCGGTGTCCCCAATATAGGGTTCTCTTATTCCTCCGTCTTCAGCACTATGAGACGACTACACCCACGTCCGAAGGGTGTCGTAGGAACGGTCATGAGGCCCCTGGTCTTACGTCTGGAGTGAAGAGGTGCCTCCCGAGACCGTGTGGTTCCTCTCGACCACCGGTCCGTCCGACCCTCTGTGTCCGACGGGAGACGACGCCCGGTAGACCCCCTGGGTGGGTGTGGGTGGAACCCGAAGGGACGAGGGGTGGTCGACTCAGAGGACGTCGAGACACAACCCCGGAACGTCCGTCGTAGAGTCTAGCGATCACCAACCACGAGTGGAAAGACGGTCCTACTCCTTCTCCGACCGTCGGGCCGGGGTCGCCTCGGGGGAAGGGTGGGTCGTACCACAGTGCTCGGACCTGACGGTGGTCCGGTGGTGGGACAGTTCGGTGACCCTTTAGAGAGTAGAGAAACACCGGTCTTTCAGTTCGAAGGACTCTCTACCACACGGGAGTCCCTAACGAAAGATGACGTCGGGTCACAGGGACTGAACGCCAGTGGTGAGTCCCGAACCCCACCCCCACCTCCCACTCGTGTCATTGGCCCCCAAGGTCTGACACACTGTACCCCAACTCGTCCGGCCACTCCAGACACGGCGACCTTTCTGCCGGGAGGCTTAGGGTTAGGGGACCGACCGATACGCACACGGGAGCTCGTATGTTTGTTGAAAGAAGGACAGGACGGGGTCACCGACGAACGTTTCGTCACTAGGGTAGTCGTCGAGACAGACCCCGACGTTTCTTTTACCTCCCAGTGGCACATGTGCCCCGGACCGGAACACGACACACCCAGGTGGACCGGTCCGAGTGGGGTGAGACATGGAAACTCTCCGCTCCACCCGTCTACGCCACCCGGTCCAGGAGACCTCTTCCACCGTCACCTCCTTTTTCGTACGGTGAGGAAAGAAGGACAGGTACCCCGGCACTCGTAGCAGAAGGGTCGGGGAAGGGGTCGGGGGGTGTCGGGTGGGGTCTCGAGGGGGTTCTGGGAGACTGAACGTTGGAAGTACCTCACAACCTCCCTTTCCTTCGGTCCGACGACGAATACTTAGTCCGTGAAACAGAACCCCATCGTCCCGACCCAGACCACAACTGGGGGTGAAACGGAAGGGTCTGGACCGGAATGACCCCGCCCTGTCCCCCGGTGACACCCGACCCTCGGGAAGACTAAAGACACTCCTCCCGTCTGGGTCCCAATAACGAGATGGTCCGTCACGTCACCCCGAGGTCACGTGATCTCCACCCGTCGCCGTCGGTTCGGGGTGGTCCCTCCGGGAGACGTCGACGGGGAAGGGAGGGCAACCGACTCCTTTGTGGTGTCCCCGTGAGGACGGAAACAGTGTTCTCGTCACTACTCGTCACGGAATCCCAGGAGAACCCTGGGGTTTGATACAGGAAGAGTCCTTCGCGCTCGGTCACGTCACTTAGGATCGACACGTCCTCCTAGACAGTCGACGCCGGACAGTGAGACGGGTCGAACGTTTTCCGGACGAGGCTCGACTACGGTAACCGACGGGAAAGTGTCTTCGGACCTGTTCCGGTCAGAACTCCGGTAAATCCCGACTGTGTCAACAGACTCGACGGTCGGCAGGGACGGTCCCAACCGATGATTTAGGGTTTCTTTCCTCGTGGGACTCACGTAGACTCTCCGTCGGGTACAGGAGCACCGGTCAGTCCTCCGACACCCTGTCCTCCCACCGTAGGTCGGTGCACACCCGCCGAGGACAGCACCAGAGATGGTCACTCTGGGAACCGTCCCCTTCAGTCCAGAGTCGCGAGGGAGGGGTCTCAAGGAGTCCCACTGAAGAAGGACCCCGAGGACCTTGACGGTGGGGGAACCTACCGTCCGTCGTACTACGAGACCCACCTAGGGGAGGAGGTTCTCCGCCGCCCCGTCCTTCCGGTGTCACGTCTCGGGCTGAACTCGTGCCCCGGTCGAGGAACCTCAAGTCGACGGGAAGGGTCATGGAGTGGACGTCTCCGGGTCACTAAGACCCAGGGTGAGGTCCCTGTCGTGAGGATCCCTCGTCAAAAGGTTTCCAGACTATCCAGTCGCGACACGGACGTCGGGGGAGGAAAGTAGAGACAGAAATCACGGTCCATACGTCCCGGTCCGGAAACCGATGACCGGTCTGTAGAGAGAGGAGGTAGCAGAGGGGGAATGAGGAATGGAAGGAAACAGAAAAGGGAGGAAGGGAGAGAGAGGGAGACAAAGAGAAGGACAAGGGAGGGAGAGGACGACCGAGGCACCGGGTCCGGACAGACCGTCTCGTCGTGGGTGAGACCCACCCGCCCTGCGTTAGTTACGTGCGAAGGGAGGTTCAACCGTAAGGGTCGACCCGACGGAAACTTCAGTAGGAACCCTCTGGACCGTGTCACGACATTTGGAAGGTCGAAAGAATGACAAAGCTAGGTTTTCCAGAATTGGACAAGAGGAGTGGACTGAGGTGAACCGTGAACAAAGGGTGTGTGTTCACACAGAAGTTCCTGGGTCCGTCGGGGTGCCACAGAAGGTGACACGTCTCGTCTGGTTGGTGAGTGGGACCACCGACGTCCTCTTCGTTTTACATCCACCTTTGTTTAACTAACTTTTCTCTTGAGCATGAATGTGTGTTCATGTCACAAAGAGCACAAACGAAACACGCCATCATAAAAAACACGAAACATCTCTTATAACCGTCCAAGAGTTACCAAAAAAATTCGTAGCGGACGGGTAAATAGGTAGAAAAATTTTGAAGAATGATAAAATTTTTATTGAAAAGTACTACGTTTTACAACTTGTATGTGGTTCAGTTCTTTCATCATCCGACTCACGAGACACTCAAGTGGGTCGCACCGGTACCAGTCGTAGGGAGAAGGAGAACCTTAAAATGTCGAGATGAGTGTCGGGGAACCACTACCTAAATCCGGTGTAAATGTGTCCAACTTTGCGTCTTTAGAACCGACATACAACAACTGTTTACCTACACGGACACACTGGGGTAGTCCTATACTTTGGATATACAAAGGGTTTTACACGGGGGACGAAAAGATCAGACAACGGAGGGGGTGGGGGTTGACCAAGTCAAGTCAAGTAAAGTCAAGTCAGCGAGAAACGCTGGGGTACTTAACGTCGTGCGGTCCGGAGGGACAGGTAGTGGTTGAGGGCCTCAAGTGAGTTTGAGTACAGGTAGCTCAGCCACTACGGTAGGTCGGTAGAGTAGGAGACAGCAGGGGAAGAGGAGGACGGGGGTTAGGGAGGGTCATAGTCAGAAAAGGTCACTCAGTTGAGAAACGTACTCCACCGGTTTCATAACCTCAAAGTCGAAATCGTAGTCAGGAAGGTTACTTGTGGGTCCTCACTAAAAGACAGCGGATTTTAGTCCGACCTTGCCACGGTACACTAAGAAAACACAACGAGGAAGGTGAACCGTCCTACATATACTCTACACAGGTCCGACAGCACACATAGTTATCAAACACGGGGCAGGACTGACGTATCCCAAGGCACCACACTACCTGGTTCTAAACAATAGATTAGTGGACGACCTCTTGTAGACCCAAGAAAGGTCAAGAACCGAGACACTTATTGGGGTCGTAAACACTTGTTTAGTGAACTGCCTGTATACAAAAGTAAAAAGAGTCTATCTACCTCACCTTAAAAAGTTATGATACCATCTTCACACAAACTGAAATCCACTTATAAAACAATGAATATCTCCGAAGGGTTCACCGTGTTCACCACTTCTTGGGTGGACGGTTACGTCCTCCACATTCGCTACGCCCAAGCTAGGGACCCAGTCATTCTAGAGAATCTCCTCCCACACCGTCGGGTGAGGTCATAAGAACAGACCTCTTAAGGTTCCTGTCTCCTTGGACCTCCCCATATCACGTATCCCAATGTTTCTCAGCCTGTGTTGACTTCGTTGAATCGCACGTGTGTGCAACAATGAATATTTCACGGGATCAAGTAGAAACCCCTGGGGACGGACGAGACGAACAGACCGTCGCAGAACATGTGAACTTTTAAGACCGAGGTCCACTAAACACGTCTTCGGACCCACTTTCGGCTCACCAAATGGACGAATAGATAGAACCCATTAACTCCTACTAAAACATTGACAAATACGAAGGAGTGAAGGAGGAAAAAGACAAAATTTCGTCACATAAACGTCGATCATAAATCGATATGTCTATTGACACACAACTACAAGAATCCTGATGTCTGCTCTTTCTGGATGAATCTAGTCTTAAAATTTGATCATTCCAAAAGAGAAAACCGGATGTTCCTTCGATAATGATTTTACACTTCAGTTCGGCGACCCTTTCGACTAGACGGACCCTCCCGACGACCCGAAACGGCAGAGCTAGTGGTACCAGTAGGGAGGGAGGGAGGGAGTGCACAAAGGGACGGAGGGTGTCGGGGCGACCCTGAGATGAAGAGGTCCCTGCGAATGACCCTCTTCGATATGCACCTGGTCGGTCGGCCGTGCGGGGACGAGATACAGGTGCGGGACGCCCTACACGGCCTCCTCCACGGGTCGAAGGCGGACCCGGTCGTGGAGATACCGCGGATGGCGTGCGCCGACGTGCTCTTGCTGACCCAGGCGTAGGTCCTCCTGTGCCCCGAAGAGATGGAATTGGTCTCGGACCTGGTGTCGAGGACCCTCTTCGAGTTGTAGGCGTCATTCTCCCCCGGGACTGGGGTGGGGGTGTGCGGAGTGACGGGTGCGGGGCGGGGCGAGAGAGGAACAGGGAGGAATCGCGGGTAGTGTGTCGAGGATCCCTCACTCCACCCCGACCGGACAGAAGAAACAAGTCGGGCACTCCCTCGGTCCTACTCGAACTCCTGGTGACTCCTGGGAGTCCGGAAGACTCCGACAACCCTAAAACCTCTTGAATACACATCCTGAACTCCCCGAGTGAGGTACGACCGAGGTTTACAGAAAAGGTCAACCTAATTGTCTCTACACCCCAACACTCTCTTCTCAATTCTTTCCGATCTTTTCAGGGTTCTACAACTAAATCGCCTACCAGACCTTGAACCACCTCTTCGTCGACAAACGTGCCTCTTGGGTGGAACGACAGTCGTCGTCCGACAGGAACCGTGGACCACTCCTGATCCCGGACCACGGTCCCTCCTTTCACCTGTCCTTCTCCCGGACCGGCCGACGAGTCTCGTCCCCAGGTTCGACCTCGCTTCGGGTGCACGCCGGAACCGTGACCCTCCTCCCACAAACACCTCGTCTCACGACGGAACACTGTGGTTTACCACTAGTGTTGGGGTGGAGGACGAGGTGTCTGCCCCGGAGGGACCTGGGAGTGCGGTCGGGACTTGAGGACACTCACGACTCTCGGTCCGTGACACGACACTTGTCATGACGGTCTCACCTTAAACGGCTCCCAGACTCAAAGTATTCTCCGCACAAGACAGGAGTACGTGGACGGTCGAGATCAGTCCTCTCTTGAGTACCATTAATCTTGTCTCTTTCAAATATACCTCTTAATAATTGGTGTCGTCCCTTGACCTCGTTGTCTCCTGTCCGATCCCTCTTCGCTCCTGACTACTTATACCCTCCTCGTCTACACTCCGCCCCTGTGAAGGGATCCCGACTCTATCTTCCGGGTCCTTCTCGGGGACGGGGTCGACTCTAGGTCTGTCCAACCTCCCCAAACGATATCACGGAGGTACTACCTTGAACGGTCTTTAGGGGAGAGCTCCACGACCCCTTCAGACACAGAGACGTCCCCACCGTACCATAAGGGACCCAGGTCACCAATCCTGAGACGTGTAAGTAACAACTCCAGGACCCAAGTCAGGGACCAGTCCCCTGATTCTAGGGTGTTCGTCGTCGTGCCCGTTTTTATCTTATCTTATTCACAAAATAAAGACAATTAAAAATTAACTCCCTATTAATGAAATGTTATAACACAACCGAAGACGGTATGTAGTGTTACTTAGTCGGTGTCCATATGTATGCAGGGGAGGGAGGACTTGGAGAGAGGGTGGAGGGTGGGTTAGGGTGGGGACATGACAAAAATTTTCACTCTTTTCTTTCTTCACGGACCCCGTCACCCACTCCCTCCGTTCCCTCCAGCGGACTCCACGGTTCTCGGGCGGAACCCCTTCGCGAGGTAGAATCCGGGTCCCGAGTCCCGTGGAGAGACTCCTTCCCATAAACTTGACTTTGAACCTTATTGGTCTCTCCACCCGGACACTCCGTGGGGGTCCTGTTCCCTCGTCTCGGTGTCCCGGGACTCCGACGGTCTAGGGTTCAGGTCCCGGCATCCCCCAGTTCGTCCTCCACCTCCGGTCCCGCCCCACGGGTCGTCTCGGGACGTCCGGAACCACTCTTGATCCGAAACGTGGTCGGGGCTCGAAGACGGGAGAGGGGTAAGTCCAGGGTCGATCCGTCCACACCGACTGCGGGGCCACCCCGGACTGAACAGAGAGACGTCTGCCGCCGAAGGGTGACGAATGGCAGATAGAGGCCCAGAAGGACAGTGGGCGCAGGGAAGCACTCCGACTCACGGTCACCGGCCCGACACGGGCTCACATGAAGAGGCAATAGTTACGGAGGAAGGGCCGAACGTCGCGGGAGTTTGGGGCCCTCGAGACGAAGGGGCTCAGTCCGGACAGGAAGGCGTAGGCCCTCTTGTCCGGGGGACCGTGGAAGGTGGTCAAGGCGGACGACGGGCACGTCAAGGAGACGGGGTTGTAGTCGTACCGGATGTCCGAGGACCCTCCACTCACGGTCGACGTACCTCGGAAGGAGCTACGGACGGCTCACGGTCCGTGTCACGACACCAAGGAGATGTACTCGACAGGTACAACTGAGACGTGGTGGGGTAGTAGGTAAGTAACTCTCAAGGTGCACATAGAGTACATACGTCCGGTGTCCGGTCCGCACCAAGAGCCCTGGTTCCTACTTTGTCACTTGTTAAGCCCGGGTTTAGGGTGGACAGACCTGGAAGGGGCGGGCACCGTCCACCTCTGGTGTGTCCGCGATTCCTGCAAGCCACCGGAAACTTCCCTGATCCACCCTCCATTTCGACTCTCCCGTGTCTCACCACCTCTGGTGACAGGGTTCAGTCCACCGACCTCGTTCCATTTCCTCCCACGGGTCGTTCGTCCCGCTCGAGGAAGCTTTCACGGTTCCCCCTTCACATCGACCTCCCCTCCCGTCTCCGACGACTCCCGTTTTTTTAAGTTCCCTCCCCCGTCCTGAAGGACCACTCCCCTGATCCCTCGGTATCTTCCATAAACGTTCCCAACACCCCCTCCCACAGTAACTGTCCTATATTGAAGGGAAATTTTCCAATCAGACCGACTACACACTCTTTACTAAACCCCACTCACCAAACCTCCTTCGTCCTACTCACCAAACTCTCCTACTCCTGACCCCAACTCCCACCTTCGGAAATCCGGTGTTCTTCGTCCGTCCAAGACCCGTACAAAAACGTCCTTCTAGGTCGTTCTAAAGGACCCCTCAACTTACACCCCACAACTCTCTAAGTGTTCCCCTGTTTCGTACCAAGGTCCTAAGGCGGACCCGGCGACATTCCTGTCACCTGGAACAGTGTTCTACCAGGATTATATACTACCGGGACCCCTCCGATGTACCTATTACCCCATCCCCTTCCCGTGACCTAAGCTCACCTCTACTCTCTTCCGTTGACTCGGTGGTACTCACTCCACGGTAATCTGTCAAATTTCCCCTGAATTTCCCCTGTGAATGATGCGACCAGTCGATCCTTTACTTCGGACCTAAGGGTGGTCCAACTACCGTGGGTGGTGTGTACCAGTATTGCAAGCTCCTTTGGAGTCATCACACTCCTTTCATCAGTGAGTGTGAGGATCGCAGGAAAGTAAATAGGACGTTGTCCCTACCTACAGAAACATGTTTTAACAGGGGTTTCGAATACCAAATCACACGACGGAAAAAGTGAATTTTCTTTTTATTTTCGACAAAAACATTGGTATTCGTTATCTCCCTTTACACATTAGGTGCACATTATGTACCGAAACTACACTAAAAAGGTGGTTCACCTCAACTGTCGGGAGGACTCCAACCGATACCCCACCAGTGACAACTGGAAGTTCGGAGGGCGAAAAGGGGGAAAGACCCAGTAAAGACCTCCTAGTTAAGGTCCTGTCCGAACCCAACTTCTCATACAATAATGACCAGGAGGGGAGTGGTCCAACGTCACTCAGTAACTTGAGTGTCGTCACAGACCACTGCTTGTGTCGTAGAGTAGAAGACCCCGAAGGGACCACCGAGTCGACTATCTCTTAGGCGGACGTCACGTCCTCTGGACCCAAGCTAGGGACCCAACCCTTCTGGGGGGAGGGACGGGGCCTCTTCCCTTGCCGATGGGTGAGGTCATAAGACCGGACCTCTTAAGGTACCTGACATATCAGGTACCCCAGAGTTTCTCAGTCTGTGTTGACTCGTTGAAAGTGAAGTGAAGTAGAAGACCGCTCCTTTGACTTTGCGTTTCTCTGTCTCGGCAGTCGGAGTCCAGTGTGTCGGACGTCCACATATCCCGTCCCTAGGTTTGGTCCGTCAGTCTTTGCACACACAATCGTACTTTAGTGTGGTTTACAGGGGGTACAACCAAAAGTTCACCACCTTAACACCGAAAAAAGAGTGTAACAGATTTTACTCGTACAGAACGAAGGTATCAATTCTTTTAACGATTGTCAAAAAGCTTTTGGTCGTTTGTGATCCTCGACCTAGAGACCCGGACGTCGGACTAACCACGGTCGGGAGCGGTGTCTCCTCCGTCCGTTCCACACACTTCCCCACACGGGGAGGATCCACTAGTCCGACTCCTGGACTCCGTCTGGAGGACCAGGGCCGAGAAGGGATAGTCGCGGCCACGTCCGACGTCCGTGTCACTGCGAGTCTCGGATCAGAAGTGACGTTTGACGAACCACACCTCGACTTCTCCCCGGCGCCGGGTTCGGATCGTACGTGGGGTCGAGACAGAGGAGCGGACACCCGGGGACTCCTTCCGTCGAGCGGGAGGGGCGTCGAGCCCCAGTAGGGCCCCAACGACCAGACGAACCACGAGTCCACTCTCAGACGGAAAGGCGACGCTAGGCCTGTCGGACCTCCACTCGTGCGCGACCCGGGACCTGGCGCTCGTCGCCCTCTTCATACTCGACCACCGGCGCACGTGCCAAGCGCACCCGCGGGCGCTCCTCCTCCACTACCGCGGGAAGGGGCACTGGCACATGCTGCTCCTGCTGAGACGCGGGTGGAAAGAGCCCCCGCAGCTGTCGCGGTCGCGGCACCACCTCAAGTTCGCCTTCCTCCACGGATACGCAAACAGACCACGAGCAGACCACAGACAGCGGAGAGACAACCCGTAGACCCAGGGAGGTACGCAGTAGACAGGAACCACACAAGTCGACAGGTGGATCGGTAGGTCAGTACACCGACTGGTGAGACCGATAAGCAGAAAGTAACAGGTAGTCAGACAGACACCCCCAAACAACCAAAGGTCCTGCCGACTCCTCCTCTCTCCTGGTCGGGGTGACCGTGGCTCGACTGGGGACGGGACCCTCCGCCCGCTCCCCTCCCCGACCCCACGGCCACCCCAACCCCCACCCCCACGGGTCGGAGGCTGAGTCGGCCGTCCCGAGGGTAGTCTCCCCGCGTTGACACGAGGACGTGTCCGCCCCGCGCGACGGGGTTCCTCTGCTCTCCTGTAGACGGTCCTCCGGCAAGGGAAGAAGCCCGACAGTCGGGGAGTTCCCTCCCGGTCACTCAAGTCCCTTCCATGGGGCCTCACCTCCTTCTGCCCGGGAACCTAGACTGTCCCTACAGGGACGCGGCGGGGCGGGCGTAGCCCCGGGGCGGAAGGAGACCGGGCGCGTCCGCTTCGCACTGACGGTGGACGACCCGGGACCCGATAGGACGTCGGCTGTCCGACCGCCCTCGTTCCCCTCCCAGCCCCAGCCTATAGGCCACCAACGGACGAAGAGACCCGCGGGGCCTCGTTCAAACCACCTACCTACCCGTCCTCCTTTCGTGCACCGCATCCCTTCACAGAGTACTCGGACCCTCCCGTTGAGGTGCCACTGTGACACCTCGGACCAGTCATCACTCTCGTCTCTACTGGACACTGAAATGAGTCTTGGGGGTGAGTACTGGGGTAGGTTGGACCCCATGTCTTCGTCGAAATCCTCTCGTAAGACCGCCTGTGACACGAATCCAGGGTCGAGACAGCAGACAGTGAGGTACTACGACTCGACTGGGGAGGTGACACGCCCCGGGTCGAAGGAGCTTCCTCTCGGCCCGACGGACGAGACGTGACACCCCTGGACCTACTCCAGAAGGTGTCTCGTGCTCCCGCAGACGAGATTGGGTATTAGTGCCCTTCAGACCTCTACGGCAGCGTGGACAACGTCTCCACTCCACGTCACCGGGTCCTTCCCACTGTTCGTACGACCGACCCCCGGGGAACGCCGAACTTGGGACCAGTCAGACTGGGACCTCGGTCGAGACTGGCGTGTGAGGACTAGGTGGACACCCCGTGCACGGGACGATACGCGAGACCGAAAGCCCCGGGACTGACCGGGGGTATACGAAACGTCCCGTGTCACCATCGGTGCAATGCACAGAAGCTACGTCTGCACCACGGTCGGAGGCCCCTCGAGGACTCTGCCATGTGCTTGTGCGATAGACCCCTGCGGTTCCGGGAGGCCTGGAAGGCTCACCTCGTGCGCGGGTTACTCTGGGACCGGGTCCGGTTGCCGTCGAAACACGCCCGTTGGCACGTACTGATGTCATTCTCCCCCGGTCACACCGGACTGCCCCGGGGGAACCCTTGACCGCCGGGCGAGAGGCACCCGTCCCGTCGTGGGACGTGTGCATTTGTGGATAGGACCGGGAGAGTCGGGTCCACCGGTGGGGAAGGTTGGGAGAAGGGTCGGAAAAATGGAACCGGTGGCACCACCCACAAATGTCCGACAGGAAAGAGGGACTTGACAGGGTTCCGGCTCCGACTGGGACGGTCCTGGGGTGGTGTGATGGGACACGACTGGTGCGGTCCCGAGTGACATTGTGGACAGAGGGAGACCGGGGACCGTGGTCGACACGGTGGAGGATCCACGGGTTCACGAGTCCCTAGGAACTGTGGGTTGGTCGTTGAGAGGCGATTGTCCTCGACTACAGGTCATCGTCGAGACACGGGAGTTTAACTTCCCAAGACCCTACTGACAGGGCAGACCGAAGACTTTGCACGGGCGGGAGTCCCGATTCGTGGTACACGGGGGTCCCGAGTAGACGTCCTACGGTTTGGAGGGGCGGAGGGAGTGGACGGGAGGACGGACACAAAACATCCTAGTGGAAAGTTTATACGGGGAACACGAACCTAGGAACAAACCCCTGGACGAAGACCCCTTGGGTCCTAGCGACCACGGAAATGGGGAAAGACGGACCGGACTAGGATAAAGGGTGGAAGAGGAAGGAGTGGTTCGGAGACTACTGGAGACAAGACACACTCCCCTTTACAGTAGGAACGGGGACGTGTGAGTGAGGTATGAGGTACACGAGGGTCTCTAGGAGCGGAGGAAACACGAGGTGATTTACGCCTAGAATCAGAACCGTGTGCCACTGACGAGTCCTCACACCATCGAGGACCCACGAACTCCGACACCTTAGACTCCCAGGTGTCCTCCGACCACGACAACGTTCTTCAAGAGTCCCCGGTCCTGTCAGAAGGACCCTGGAACTACCACCACTACCACCACCACCACCCAGAAATGGACACACACGAACGGGGGCTGTACGTAGAAAGAATGTGTTCACGTGTGTGTGTGTGCGGAACGACTCCAATGGAGGACCAACTCCTCCCAGAAGACCCAAGTCGAGTCGTGTCACTGAGTACAAATTTCATCAAGTTGGAATCACGGAGGACGGTCCAGACAACAGACACATGGCACACCCATCTTCATGGACGACAGTGTGTATACGGGTACACAGGTCCCTTACGAAACGTCCCCTCTACACGTCGTCGTACCCCGTCACCAGAGGTGGGACCCGTCCCGGGGACGGGTAGTAGTGTACGGAGGTGGGTGTCCCGACCAAGAGTTGGCCTCGGAGGGGTAGAGCCTCTCGACCCGACACGTCGACCGGCACGACCAGTTGCTGAGTCTGAAGGTCCCGGGCCCCCTCCCACAGCAGGAGGAGGTGAAGTTGCACAGGCACGACGGTCAGTAGGACGCGGACGGGTCGCGGATGAGGAAGAGCCACTCGTCCGCCCGGGTGGCGAAGCGGGTCCACTCGGGGACCGGAGAACGGTTGGACCCCTCCCCTTACCTCCTCGTCGCTGGGGGTCCTACCCCCCAGTGTACCCCCTGTACACACCCGTGGGGGAGGGACTCGTGTGTCTCAACGAGGGACCCCTCGTTGTCCGTGTCTCGGTCCCTCCGATTCCGGCACCCTCTTACCTCGTCAGCACTCTCCCCGACCACCCGAAACACCCGGGGAGAAACCGGAGAGGGAAGAGTCGTAAAAATGTAAAAAACGATTACTTTCTCGTCACGGTCCATTTAGATACGGTTGAACCTTTCTGCAAGGTCCACTTACTTCACCCTTTTCATGAAACGTCTTCATAACCAGAGTCTACCGAGGCATACAAGTTTTGGTTCAGAAGTAACGGCCTTTAAAGGTTCACACGTTTGTGTCCGTAATCACCTCTGGAGACGTCCCTTTCTGTCCCTGACGAAGATGAAAGATGGAAGGACGTTCAGACAAACGATCTCGAATAAAACGCAAACAGTAGTCTTTTATCACCAATCATCATCCTTTTTTTTTTCCTTTTCATCATTCTTAAGTAGTTTTCCTATGTTCCCTATCTGTCCTCGCCAGAGAAAAGTAGCATAGTCGGTCACAGATTGCAAAACCACGTCAAGAAAGATCTTACAAAGAGACTTCGTGAAAAATTTCAAACGAACGCCAATGCGGTTCGTATACTGAATTGTATGACGTAAGAGGATTACCGTATCGACACCGGTACAGGGTAAATCCCAGTAGAAGACTTATCCTGTCGTCGATACGGTCAAAGACACCAACCAAGGGCACGGGAGAGGCGAGGACCGTCGGTGAGTCCTGGATCGTGTTCTTCTCGGGGTGGGAACCTGTGTCGGGCTGAGGGGTGGACGGTGGGGACGGTCCGGAAAGGACCTCCATCTCCCGTTCCCACCACTCTCCACTACCTCGTCTCCTCGGACTCCCCAAAGGTCCCCCCGACTCCGCCCGTGTCCGTAACGGTCCCCATACAGTCGTCTCGGTCCGTCACCCCTCCCACTACTCCCGACTCACCCTCACCGAAGACCCTCCCGCCCGGGACGGTTAGAGACGCTACGGGGGGTCGGGACGGGTGATTCAGAAAGGGACTCGGACCTGAGTCCTCCCACGTCCCTGGACTCAGGGTAGGGTCGGAATGTGTATGACGTCAGAGAGTGGTCGGGGGGGTGGGAATCATAATATTCAGGTCATACTAATATTTAACTTCCACCACTGGAGTCCGTTAGAACTCCTAGTACCCTCTTTCACCTTCACTTGGGCGACACGTGTTCCTTCACGAGTCTCGGGTCCTCCACCAAAACAACACCACAGTCCTCACCCGAACCACCTCGGACCGAGACGGGACCCGGCCTCGTTCCGACTCGTTCCCGGACCGGATATCGACGTCCGTCCCCCGCGACACGGACGACGGTCAGGGGGTCGGGAACCGGAACTGATCAGTCTCGAAGACTCCCTCCCTTTTCCTCTCAAGGTCCGGGGTCACTGGTGACGCCGGTACTCCGTACGGATCTCTTCATAGGGAAGAGAGGGGCCCCAAGACCGGGTTCAGAATCCTCCGAGGTCCAGGACCCACCCTGTCATTGGGACGACACACCGGGTCCACGGCACGAGACCGACTGGTCCGTCCTCTGGGTCTGTCCTGTGATTCCTACCTGGGATCACCAGGGGTCTCGTACTGCCCGGACGGGTCTCCTCTCCCTCCACACACCCTCCGTAGGTCCGACGGAAACACGGACTTACTCTCTCGTTCATTCCTTACTCGACCCGTTCGGTCGTTCGCGGAGGGACCTCCCGGTCAGGGATTTGGCTTCGGGCCTTGGGACACAAGAAAGGTGGAGGCCGAGGGTCCTTGTCCCCACTTCGCACCACAGTACCGGACCCGTCCCGGTCCGGTCCGTCCGTCTACCCAGATGTCTGAGGTCCCCGGACCTCCTACCCCTCTAACCCCCGGCGTTAGAGACCCGACTCACCCTTTGACAGGACCCTGAGTTCGACCGTGTCTCAGGGAGGTCGGTGACAGGGTCCACCAGGTCGGGTGGGTCGATTCCCAAGGGACTAGGGTACGGATCTAGCCCTTTCAGACGCACCTTTTGACGGTCCTCAACTCGCCGCAGGTTCACGTCATGTCCGACGTCGGGAGGTCGCGGTTGACGTCGCGGGACCCCTACCAGTGGAGCCGACTCCTGTGGAGCCCCTGGGACAAACACTTACTGTGCCTCCGGGACGTCGCCGGGCTCACACGGGTCGAGGTCATGTGCCACCACCGGCGGCTCTTTGGTTGGGCGGTCGTTCGGGTCCGGGGCGACGAGCAATCGCACCTTCCCTACACACTCACGGGCCTGACGCCCTTCCCAGTCCCACCTGCCCCGCACCGTCTCGGAGCCCGACAAGGACATGTTCCCACGCCAGGACATGGGGCAGCGACTGACCACCCGAAGGAACTCGGAGGAGGAGACATTCTACTCCTTTGCAGTGTGTGGACGTCACCTTCCTACTACCCCCGCCCCACACTGTGTCAAGTCACGTCTCACTGTCGCACACCCACCGGGGACGACGGGTAGCGGGACAGTCGTCCGGGATGGACGCGTGAACAAAATCCCGACGGCCCATGATATCCTGAGTCCGACTCACACTTAAAGTCCATTTGTTGCTCGTCAAAAGCACCATATTCATGCAGAGTACATCGGAAACGTCGCACAATCTTCTGTTTGAGAGGATACAGAGACACCATAATCCCGGCACAAATGTGTTTCGTCCATAAGTGACAAGAGACTTCAAGTTCAAATTGACCCACAGGACACACAGGGACCGACTCAGACCGGTGAAGGGTAGGGGTGAGGTATGAGTCGCGGGATCGACGGGGGTGACACACTGACACTACGGTGGGGCAGGGGGTCGTCGGGAAAGTGGTGGGGTGCGGGCGTCTCGAATCACTGACGGAGGGGAGACCCGAGTCGAGCACCCCTGTCGAGTCGGTCACGACGGACGTGGACACCCACGGGCACCGTCCGACCGGGGGACCCTGACGAAAGACGGTGGGGATCTGCACGGACTCCTCGGACCGACGGGGGACAGGACGCGCCAGTCGTTCTCCGCCGGGCTTACACTCCTTACGCCGCCGGACCCGAGAGACTGCCCGTCCACGCTCACCTCCGTCCCTCTGCCGTTTCCATCCGGGACCCGTCTCGGCCCGCCACCCCTCGCACTACGCCCGACTCACCCTCACCCCAGACACGCCCGCCCGGGACGGTCGGAGACGCGGTGGAGGGTGGGGACGGGTAACTCAGAGGGGGGGGGCACGAACCAGGGACGGAGCCGGGGACTACGGCCCTCTGCCACCAGTGCTCGCGTCCCTCGTCCCTTGAAAGGTTGACAAATAGTGTCTACCCTAGTGTCCGCGGACTCCGATTTGAACGAGATCTGAACTTTTCCAACCCTGGTTTCAACTCGACACACACAAAAGAAAAATGCAATAAGATTTTAAGACTTAAAGAAAAAAAAAAAAAAATTAAGACTTAAAGACATAACCACGGGTTTGGTCTACCATTAATTGTACGTATATAGGCAAAGAGATGGGCATTTGTGTATTTATGTGTACGTTTGCACTTTCATTTTCACAATCAGGGAGTGAGCACAGACTGAGAAACACTGAGGTACCTGATGTCAGACGGTCCGAGGAGACAGGTACCTTAAAAGACTGTTCTTACGACCTCACCATCGGTCAAGGAAGAGGTCCCTAGTAGGGTTCGGTCTCTAGCTTGGGTCCAGAGGTCGTAACGTCCGTCTGAGAAATAATAGACTCGGTGACATAAGTGGGTCACGGAAGAAAAAAACTTGAAAAATACAATATAACCTCGTATCAACTACTTGTTACGGCACAATCAAAGGTCACAAGTCGTGTCACTAAGTCAATGTGTCTATGTACATATATAAGAAAAAGTTTAAAAAAAAGGTAACTCCAAAAAAATCTTATAACTCGTCTCAAGGTACACGATATGTCATCCAAGAACAACCAATAAAATTTATATCACACACATGTACATATAGGGTTTGAGGGACTGATAGGGAAGAAGGGTGAGAAGGGGGGTAAGTGGGTTACGAAAATCTGTGTATCAAGTGTCTGGGAAAAGCTTCTAGAGAACCATTATAATGACACGTAGGTTCTTCACCTCCTTAATTCCATCCGATGTGACAACTGTACAGTAAATATCAACCAAAATGAGGTACTTTTGTGTTTGCAATTTCATTAAGTTTTATAGGTTTTACCAGAAGTCTCTCCGAGATAGGTACTTCAGGGTCGGGTCCCCTGCACCTGGGTTTATCCTCCCTGGACCCGTCTGAACCCACACCTGTCACCGACCGACGGTCGACCCGGGTGGTCAGACTCCCAGGGTGGGTGTCACGCCGGACCTCTCCCAGGGTCGGAGAAGACCGGAGAGACTACACTCGGACCGAGTCGAGACCCTGACCGGACCGAGGAGGCCGGGAGTGGTAGGACCGACGGGACGTGGAGTCCCTACGGGGCGACCACCCCGAGACACACACCAAGAAGAGACGAGTCTAGAGTCAAACGAGAAGGAACGTCCCCTACCCCACCCCATGTCCCAACTGGACCTTCCGGGACCCCACGCTGGGAGGACCGAGACGTCAGGCTTGTCCCGTCGACGAGGGAACACCAGTATGGACGGGCGAAACACAACATCCCTAGTGGTCCTTGAAGAGGTGGACGAGGGGGTCGTAGTCCTGGACGGGGCTACCGGTGACACTGCGGCACCTCTCGTCTCTGGGGTTGTAGACGGGGGTCCTGACGGAGGCATTCGTCGGACTACTCGGACGTACCACTTGGACTCGTTCGTCCTCGGACCTACCCTCACCCCCGCCCGTCATTGGCGAGAGTGGACCTGAAGTCGGTCTGGTCGGCTCAAGGACCCAAAACTCACGGCTCGGGAAAGGATTGTAAAACAAACTTATTTCCACGAGGAGGGGGTTTTGATCTCGAACGACCGAACTGGGTGTGAGAGGTCACAACGGGACCGGTTGAGTACCCCGTGATGGGGGACAGGGGCAAAACGACTGAGGGTCGACGGGGACGATGGGGAAAAGACGAAGACTTTTCATTGGTTCACACCTGGAACCGGTCCCGGGTCCCGTCGGACTCCCAAGGAGGAGAACGGGCTACACCGGTCCCTCGACCGAACCCCCGGGTAGTACGACGCTGACCCCGAAGGGTCTACCACGATCACCATTCCTTTGGGTGGACGGTTGCGTCCTCTATGCGCCCAAACTAGGGACCTAAACCTTCTAGGGGACTTCTTCCCGGACCACTGGGTGAGTCATAAAGACGGACCTCTTAGAGTACCCGTCTCCTCGAACCACCCGATGTCAGGTATCACGACGTTTCTCGACTGTACTGACTTCGCTGAATCGTGTGTGTGTGCGTACGCCTCCGAGGACGGGTCCCACTGGGGCTGAAGGCTCGAGTGACACGAGGGACCCGGACTCTCACGACTGTAGTCCACCCCTCCCCGGAGAGTACTAGGACAGACCACCAGGACCGACCGGTCCAGGGGGACCTCCGACTCTCACCCGACGACTCACCCACCACAGACAGGAGTCCCCCGCCGTCGTAGTAACCACCCGTGCTCGGACCCCTCGCGGCCCCCTAATTTCGACCGAAGCCATAAACGTTGACGAAGGGACTCCTCTTCTTCACGAAGACGCTCGGCCTCCTGTCGGTCCCACGCAACGTCACGACCCCACCCCCCCCGTGTCGACCGACCCTAGGGCTACGGAGGGACTCGGAGGTCCCTCGCTCCCTCTGCTGACGCCCTTCTTCTCTATGGATCCTCTTGAAGAGGAAGGGACCCCAGAGTCAAGGGGGCACACACGTCTGTTCCTCGACCGAGTCCCGATGATTCCGGTTGAACACCGGGCTTCAAGGAAAAAAAAAAAAAAAAACGTTCCGAACACCTTAGAATCAAGGGGTTGGTTCCTAACTTAGAACCGGTGCCGTCACTTTCGAGGCACAGGATTGGCGACCTGGTGGTTTCTTAAGGGACCGGAGTTCAAGATATTATTTCTAACCTGACTTTTTAATCAAGAAGGTGGTTTATTGAGTCGTAGATGAGTCTGACAGGGACACATCTCGGAAAGGACCCGGACACCGTAACCGGTCGACCCAAGGGGGAGGGTCGTGGGAGGTCCACGAAGAAGATCTTGTCCCCCCGCGGTGACTTGTGTACCCCTCGAAAAGACCGTAAACTCACCAGTAACCCTGCCGGGTCTAGGACCCGATGAACAGAAAGGAGAGGTGATATATAACTTGTATTTTATGTCTTATATAATCCTCACGTCCTCTTCTCGAAGAGTAGGGTGGGGGTCCCGGAGACCCGGAGACCGAAGTCACGTCGCAAGATCCCAACCCCCCACTCCACGTCCCCACGTGTTAAAGACCACACACTGGAGTCCGTCCGACGAATATTTACGAGTAAGGAAGGTCTTTTCCCGTTATTGTCAGAGGACATCGTTTTTGTATGTCTTGTCATGGACGGTGCCCAGGCCTCCCAACCGTCCGTCGAGTGTCAACCAGTGTCGTCGGTGAAGGACCGATAGTCTCCACACCGAGACACCCCACAACCCCCAGGGGAAGGACCCCACAGAAGAGAGTGCCGGGGACGGATGGGCGTCTGAGGGACACACTACTCGAGACGGCGTGTCACTAGTGCCGCCGGCACGAGAAGAGGAAGTAGCATAGACACGAGGACAGGTGGAAGACGTAGGTGGCGATGGTGTTCTTACGGGTGTTCGGCGGGTAACGGAGCCGGCTCTACTGGAAGGCGGCTGGGCGGGTTCGGAAGGGCCAGTCGATGAGGAGCAGACCGCGGGCGGCCGGGAGAGACCTGAGGTACCTCTTGGTCCAAAGCCACCTGTGGAAGTTCTAGGGCCACTCCAAGAGGCACACCGTCGTCCCGGTCTCTCCGTCGGCAAGGTCCCTCGAACACCCATCGGAGACCAGATCCCGTCGACCCCTTCCTACCCCCCATGTCTCCCACGTCCTGGGGACCCCGATCACGTGGGAACGGGTGACCCTCCTGGGACACTCGAAGGTCGGCAGGAAATGGAGGTGACTCGACGGGAAGTGCCTCCCGTCTTCCGTCCCCACCCCGTCTCTCGCACTTCGTCCCACCTCTTCCTATCCGCGACTAAATTTACTCACTCTAGACCCGGCAATCCAAGGTTCTTCTCCCGTCCGGTACGACATGGGCGAACTCTAGAGAGAACGCCTCCGGGGTTCACGACCTCCTGCTTCAGACCCCCCTCCGGGACTCCTCCTCACACTCAAAATAATAGTCTCCCATCCTGGGGGGGATCCCGACCCCGGCTACAAGACGGAAGTAAAGGTGTCCAACGAGACAACCCCTCAGACAACCCATCCTTGGGGCACTACTTTGTGACAGGGGTAGGTCCGCTCTGTCTGACCGTCCACCCCCCGAACCGGTACCCACCGACGTCGGCCCTCCCCTCAGACAGGCACCGAACCTCTCACCCCCACGACTCTCCGGAGAGTCCGTAGACACCCCCTCGGGTCGGGGTCCTGAGACACTGACCGGACGGTTCCGCCCTTCTCAGTCGGCCTCGGCGGAGGAGGTCCCGTACCAGACCCGGACGCCAGTCACGCCCTCGGAGTCTGTGGCGGAAGACGGGCTGGTCCGGCGAGGAGACGGACAGAGGGAAGGTCACACGAACGACTCCTCTGACTTTACGATGCCCCTGACCCCCGACGACTCACTGACCTTGGGGGTCGGCGACTCACTGACCTTGGGGGTGGACGACTCACTGACCTTGGCCGTTTCAGTCCTCCCTCCGGGGACACCGGTGGTGTAGACCCTTACCGGGAGCACCGGGTCCCTACTCGGTAAACTCAGGAATATACGGGACCGCCACACACGACTCTACGCGTCACTCTCGCCAAGAAGAGCCCCGCCCCCCCCCCCCCCCCCCGNCCCCCGGTGCCAGGTAAAAGCCGGAGGTCGCGTCTCACGTCTCTTCGGTCTCGACCCGTACTCCGGGTCCCCGGTGTGACTGGTCGAGACTCCAGAATCTGTGTAATAAGCTGGGAAACCGGAATCAACACAAAATGCATTTCACCCCTCCTGTGAAACCCAAAAATCATGAAAATTTCTCTTTGTTTAGTCACTATAGGGGAAAATCGGGTCAGAGACACACGTCAGTCAGCAATGGGTCACGTCACACCTGTGGTCCCGCCACCGCGACACAACAGTGGAAACTCGGACTGATACCCAAGAACCACCTCCTCCTTTACCCTTGGGTGAGGTCACGGACCTCTTAGAGTACCTGTCTCCTCGGAGCACCCGACATCGGGTACCCTCAGTCTGTGCTGACTGAGAACGTTGAATTTCTTGTTCGTCTTACCCAAGAACCCCTTTGACTCTGTGGTCCTGCGGACCCCTCGACCGACCTTCCGCGGGGACCGACACCACGACTCTCCTCCGACGGAGACGAAGGTCCGCATTCTTGTGTCCCGAGACCAGGGACGCCCCGTCATCCAGGGGTCACCACCACACAGACACCCAATCCGCTCGGACCGTCCGTGTAGTATTCGTCGGGGACCTCGGTGTGGGTCGGTGTCACTCTGGACCCCTGGACCCGTGGGCCACAACTGCCCTCCCGTCCAAGGTCTGTCCGAAGTCGTAGGGGTCTCAAGTCCAGAAACTCGGTCGGAGCCCCAGACCCTTCCGGGGTGGGGTCTCCCCAGAAGTCACCCGTACCACATAACCCTTCCGACCACACACGTTCAAGATCCGTCACCGACCCGACACCCCCTCGTCTACGAAGGTGTACAACCGTCCCTTCCCACCCGCCCCCAAGGACTCCCCATGTCACCATTGAAACATCTCCGACGGTGTGGTCCTTCCACAGGAACTGTGGGGGTGGACATCGACCCTCAGGTCCCGACCATCCGTTGACCCCGGTGTTCACGACGAACTCAAGAGAACCTTCAGGACCTCGGACCCGGCGACGTCACGGACCACAGGTTTCGTCTCCGCCGCGGTACTCCGAACCCGGACTGAGGGTCCTTTCCCCGACACGAGGAGACACTCGTGGACACCCACGACTCATTTGAGACTCAGGGAGTGACCTCTATGGTCCGGGACCCGTAGATGTCATCCACCTCCGGTCACTCCCATGCTCGTATGCCTCAGGTCGGCCAGACACCGTTGTCGACGGAAGGACACCCCCGTGTGTAGAACAGTAGTGGAGTCCCGAACTGACACCCCAGAACGGGAACCGGTACCACTGACAGTGGACAGACGTGTGACCTCGAACAGGCGGCCGAGAACGGAAGAGGAAAGGAGAATGGAAGTGGTAGAGAGAAGAGAGAGAAGAAGGAAGTGTGGGTTACATCCTCCTAGGGTTCACCCTTAAGGGTGCCTTCTTGAACCACGAACCTTTTTGAGACCCTCTTCCGCTTAAACCTTTTCACCAGTTCCGGTGTCGGAAGGCCGACTTTCCGTTTCGCCCCATGTGCTGACACCGGCACTTCTACGACTTTCCATGGACTGGCCCATCATGTCTCCCCCGAGACGGTGAGTGTGGACGCCCCCGGGGTCGCCCATCTACTTCGGGACCACTGTCGGTCCTGAGACCGTCAGTCGGACGACGAGGGCTTCTTGGTTAGGGGGTGGGGACGAGAACTCGCCGACGTCAGATCCCTGGGGGTGGTACCTACTACACCCGACCACTCCAGGGACTTCTTCACCCCATTCTGTCAGGAGGGAACTTTCGAAGGTCTCGGTATGACGAAGACATAGGTACCACCCATTTCTAGCCTCAAATTTAATTTTCGGGAAATCAAGTTTTGACTGTCGAGAGGGGTGGGGTCAGACGGGGTAAGTAAGGAAAGCGGTTCACAGGTGACTTCAGGACCACTTCTCTGGTGGGCATTCCTGACCGGGGACGGGGATCCCGGGACGGAACGGGTCAGGGGGGACCGGGAATCGCCCGGTCGTGACGGGGTCAGAACGGTGTTCGACCCATAGGAGTGACGACGAAGAGTCGTCCCTGACCCATCTGCGAGGAGACGGTACCGGGTCGAGACCGAGTCGACCTGGTTGACTCCCGGGTCACCGGTACGCCACCCGTGTAAAACCCGATTACGTGTGACTAGAAGTCGTCAGTCCCTCGGTGCGTCACGGCCCATGAAGACACATGAATGGGTTCGGGAGTCTGACCCCAGTGAGGAACGGATACTTTGGGGTCCGGGATTCTCCCGTGTCACTCTGACCGGGACCCAGTGGGTACACACCAGGTTTCCCAAGGTTATGGGGTAGAGGGTCGACAGAATAAAGGTCTGTTCAGATGTCGGTCTCCGTCACCATGTCGACCCGTCACCCTACACCCCGTACTGGGTCCTCCTACCAAACCGGTCCTCTGGAGGTGTGGGTTCGAGGACTCATGTTGAGAGAGACGGGAACCCTGAGTGAACGAGTTACACCGCTCTCCTGAAGGCACTTCAGAGTGACGGAAGTGGAAAGAGGTCCCGGAGTGTGTGGGCGTAACGGTTCACGAACGAGTCGTCCACAGACCCCTGTGGTCCCTCAGGGAAATGGAGGAGTCTTCCCAATTACCTCCCAATAGAAACACGTGGAAACAGAAACTCTCTACCACTAACGTCCCTCTATTACGGTAAACGCACGTGTCGGGTCGGGTCTTCCGAAAGGTACCTTTCTAGACGAGTGTACTTTCACGCGAGGAGGTCAAGAATGAGGGACCTCCGTGAACTCCGGGGACATCTGGGAGGTACCCGACTCATCGGGGTTCGTCACTTCAGGACCGTCCGGAGTCAGACTTGGACCCACCCTACAAACCTTCCTCTGTTCAGACACATCTGGGGAGTACACGCAGACACTGGGTCGTTCCACCATCGTCCCCGAAACGCTGGGCGAAACAAAGACACGCAAAGTCTCTTACGGAGGGGTTCGCTCGACGCCCTGGACGATAGTCTCAAGTTGGAGGACTTCGTCCAGTTGGTGGGCGTTCAGTAGTTCGACATGCCCCGGACGTCGGTCCTGCCATTCTCGCCGGCCCCTGATCGTCGACGGGTCCGTGTCCGGTCCCCGAGGCCCGACGAGGCAAGACGTAAGAGGGGGAAGGGGTAGGAAAAGAAACCGGGCAGGAGAGAGAAGAGCCTTCGTACCGAGACTGAGACCGGGAACGGACCTTGAACCCACAGTCACCTGGTACTCCCCACGGTGTCCTCACAAAGACTCGAAAGGTCTCGACGGTACTCCAGAGACCGCTGTAGGACCAACAGTCGTGGGACGGGGTCCGGCTCGGGGATTCTGTCCCTGCAGGTCTCTACTCGTCACAGAGGACCCGTGCATGAATCTATACGGTATTGGAGGTCCACTAGAGTCGGGGTGGGGTCGGACCCCACCGTTTCCGTCGCCGTCGTAGTGGTAACAAGTGTATTCTCGTAGAACGAGATAACCAGAAGGTTTTGACGAAACGGTGGGACCCCCGGAGGGTGAAACACACACACCCCCACACTCCCTCCACCCTCCGGCTGTCCCTCTCTCGTCGTCCCTGTGGTCAGTCGTGGTCATCACGAGTCCCGGTCCGGAGCCCGTCCTGACACCGGGTTCTCGTCCGTCCCGTCCCTCTCCCACCGGTACCCGTCAGGTCTTGGAGACGGAGGTAGTCGACACGGGTCCGTTATGACACCGTTCTGGTCCCCATGTCTTTCCGGACTGTAGACTCGTTGTCGCCAATAGAGGGTCCCGTCGAGGTTTACGTCACTGACGAACGGGACCCGTGGGTCCTTTCTCCAACACCAGTTGGCAGGTCCGTCGACCGAAACCTTAGGCTTCGGGAACGTTCTACGTCCTCGAAGGGTTCACCGTGATCATTATTTCTTGGACGGACGGTCACGTCCTCCGTAATTTCTGAACCCAAGTTAGGGACCCAGCCCTTCTACGGAACCCTCCCTGTACCGTTGGGCGAGGTGATAAGAACGGACGTTTTAGGGTACCTGCTCCTTGGACCGCCCGACATCAGACATCCAGTGTGTCTCAGTCTGTGTCGACTTCGTTGTATCGTGACGTCCCACCTCTCGTCTCTCTACACTCTCACTCGGTCCCGAACTCAGGAGTCCGACGGCCCTCGCTAACGGGGTACGACCGGGTCGAGGACGGACGGGTCCCGGTGGATTCGTCGGTCAGGTGCATGGATGGCGAGACGGGGGTCCCGGTGACGAGGAGTAGCACCTCATACGGTTCATGCCGAGGGACGCCCCGAAGGAGGCTCTCTCGGCGTTCCGCCCCGGACCGATGCACCCGTCGGCGTTGAGGTCAATGGACCTGTTGGGCCTCCTCGCCCGGGACTGGTACCCGCTGGAGTAGAGGAAACGGACCGTCTAGAGTGCTCCCTACGTCATGGACCGACTCTACTTCCACGCACGGTGGGGTCGGGGCACGGGGGAGACGGTCGGTACCCGGGCCCAAAGTCCCCAGGGACGACAACAGAAGGGGCGTCGAGCAGGTAGCCCTGAACCGTCGGTCTTTGCAGGACCATCGACTTCCGGCGTCCTACTTCTAGAGTCTAAAACCAGACAGGGCTCTACAAATACTTCTCCTAAGGATACACTTCTCCTCGTTCCATGGTCCAGGACCCCACACAACCGGACTCCCGTCTCCCGTCATCAGTCCCACGGGTGTCTCACCCCTGTCTAAAACTAGACTTCTTCTATTTCGTCCAAAAATAAATAAAAAAAAAAGTAAAAAAAAATTTCGCCCAAAAATCTCACATTTGAAGGTCAGGAGTAGGGGCTTGAGTAGGAATCAGGACCCAGGGGTCTCTGCGTCTCGTCCTGAGTCAGGACTCGGACAAGGAAGAGAAGGAGTGTCGGTGTGCACGACGGACGACCCCTCGCCCCGAGGACGTCGAAGAGCGAAAAGTAGTGATAGTGAAGATTTCCAGTGGATGGTGACGTCTTTATTCAGAAGAACAGACGTCAACAAGGAGAGTGACGACGTCTCACTTCCAGTGACAAAATAAGAGACATAGGAAGCGAACCCCTTTTTTTTACTTAATTTGGGTTCGAACGATCAGTAAGAAGTGTCTTCCGTACTTGGTGAAATGTTGTCCCATACGAGGACCAGGTTCCCGGATCCTTCACGACTGATTCACTCAAACCTTCCGCTAGTCCACCCAGGACCTCTGTTTCAGGCCTCAGCGTCCCATCTCTAAACCCTTCGAAAAAGGTTCAGTGACTTTGTCCACCAAACCCCGGGAAGAACCCTTTGGACCAAGGGACCACACCAGGGGAAGGGACACTGCAACCAGAACCGGGAGAACCACGACAATAGGAGAGTCGGGGAGAGGTCCTCGGGGAGACACTGTTCTGATCTGTCCCGTCTAGTGTCCGGGGGAGTTTTGTGTGTCGATTCGACCGTAAGTCTTGTCTACGACGAGTCTTTCTTTTGGTCTTTTGGTGCTGTGTCAAGTCGAAACGAGACTCCCTGCTCTCTTCGGGTCCACGAGGGTCCCGACACTCCTACTACAAACTAAAGAACATCCCAAAGGTAACACTGTCGTGCAGAATCTTCACGACTTCCCCTTCACCTCTCCGCACGAGACATGGGACACCTCCCCCCACCTACCTTGAAGGACAACTGCGTGACCAGGAGCCCTTCCGGGACACAGTGGGTCGTTCCTTCGTGTTCCACGGGTTCGAGCCGGGGACTCTCGTGTCGGACGCCCTCCGTAACAATCTTTGTGTGTGGGAGCTTCGTCAGTGTGAAGTGCATCCCATACTTAGGATTTATCATGAAAAAATTTTTTCCTTAATATTATTTACGTAATTTTAGGTTTCGTTTACGGAAAAAAAAATTAACTAAACACGGAACTCCGACTGGATAAACAACAACAAATTAACTAGTCAGTGGAGGTTGAGAAACGTTGGGTACCTGACATTGGGACGTCCTAAGAGACAGGTACCTTAAGAGGTCCGTTCTTATGACCTCACCCAACGGTAAAGGATGGGGTCCCCTAAAAGGACTGGGTACCTAGTTTGGGCGTAGAGGACGTGACGTCCACCTAAGAAATGGTGACTCGGTGGCCCTTTCGGTGGACTAGATAAACATGGTTTTCCGAGAAAGAATTCAACGTAATCTTTCCTAAACAATCCAACTTGGGGTCGGAGAGGTACCACCTCCCGTCAGAAGGTCTCCTACGATTTTCCCGGGACCCTATTTTGTTCGCCCTTTTTGGTCTGAGTTCTGTGAGTGTACCTAAAGAAGGGAGTCTCGAAGAGTCTTCCCGGAAATCACACAAACAAACACAGTCTTTAACGGTTCTACCTTTGCGACCTACAGCCAAAGGGTTTGAGGAAGTGGGAGTCTATAGTCCCCTCTAGAACTACCTTCACGAAGGTCGGATGCGTGACCCGTCGTGAGCCCCACAGGGACTAGAGGGGTCTTCACCGGTGTCACCCCGGACCGAACGTGAGTCGTAGTTAAGGAACCCTTTACCACGTACTGGTCGTATGGAACATATCGACACCCGTCCGACTGACTGAGGGAGACCACAGAGTCGGTTCGGATCCTTCCACCCCGACCCTGAGGTCGGGGACACTCCGACACGACGACCAGACCTGGGTCCTTGTGTGATGTCAGTAGTGAGTCGCAGGGGAGTCTCGACTTTCTCGGACTCTGTACGGGGGGATGTGGTCTAGGGGCCTAGAGTCTCGTTGCAATTACGGAAAGAGAGTGAGGGAGGAATCCCAGCCTAGGGTCAGTTCACCTACCGGTAGCTCAGGGAGAAACTAGTATAGATGTGGTGGGTCTCACTACACACTCAGACCTACAGGAAAGGACCCCACCTCCAATGCACATACGTGGACAGACCCGTCGAGGGGACCCCTTGTCTCGACGGGACTCACGGACAGTCGAGTAAGGTTGGCAGGTCTCACTGGAGGGGTTTGACTCCCCGACGTCCACCCCCTCGAAACACATGAGTGTGTCGTCTACCGTTCCCGGGTCCGCCATCAAGACTCACGGTGGCACCTTACGTACTCCCGCACTCGGGGGCGCAGGAGGCGGAGGGGGCGCAGGGGACGGAGGGGACGGGAGAGAAACCTGTAGAGTCACTGTGTGTCAGGGTCGGTTTGTCAAGGGAGAGACACCCGGACTCATACTCGACCGAAGTTCGTCCAGGGGCCCCTGACCAGGGGTGGGTCTCTGTCCAAATCCCACCCCACTGGAACTCACCCAAAGCCTAGAGGATTTGACGAGGTTCTGGTTTTGAGTCAGAAGGTTCAGGTGGATGTAAGAACTAACAAAACTTTTGGTGTTGTCTGAACAAAGGTTGACAAGACGACATTTGTCGGAACGTATGAAACTTATTGCATCCGACACTTTTCCGTTAAGAATTTGTCAAAATTGTTGACACAAGACTAATGGTTCAACTGACATTTTGTTGACCTTTACGTCTCCTTTCGTATTACTTCTCTGATTTTCAGTGACCCTGGGGTGGTAGGGATTTATCGATCCCGGTCGAGAGTGTCCGGAACGGATCTCAACAGGCACCGTACGTCCATATATAAACATTAATGACATCACCCGAACACGTTAGTACGACGAAACACTATGCTAAAACAGGGGTGAAGTGTCATTTAAAAGGGAGTGTCAATCCATAAAAGGGCAACGTCACAAAAAAGGAAAATTGTAGACTACTTTTAAAGGTTCATGTGTCTTTTTCACTTCCCCAAAACGTCTCAGGGTACCGGAACAAAGGTGGACGAAAAGTGACGCGAGTAAACGTAAGGGACACGGCAGAGACTACGATGTCTCGAAGTGGAGTCCCCAGTCGGTGGACGGGGAAGACCCACACCCCCGACTCGAACCCGTCGTCGAACAGTCCCCCAGTCCCACTCCGTCCGTCTGTGGACCAGGGTGGAGGTAAGGTGAAGGTAGACAGACCAGTCGGGTCCGACTTTGGCACCCGTGAACCTGGTTAGAGACATGTCCCTTGAACCCAGGACAACGACGAGTCCCCTTACTATAGACCCCACGACTCCCACGACGTCTGGGTCACGTCGGGGAGTAACCGGGAGACCAAGGCGTCCACCAGGAAACCGCAGGACGACACCCTCTAACACTGGGACCCGCCGTTGGGGATGGGACCCTAAGGAGGTCTCGCCGAGAAGTTGGAAGACTTCTGTCCGATGGCCTACCTCTCCGGCCTGTTGACGTCGCTCCTCTACACTCGTACGAAAGAGACCAGGTCGGAGGGCTCTGTGACTGTGAGGCCCGAAACCGTCCCACCCCACGTGAGTAGGAAAGACCGACGACCCGTCGGCACCCACGGTCGGGGTCCGCTTGACCCGTCGACCTTCACTGTCCGACTCTGTTTCCGTGTCTACTGTCTCTTGGTGAGAACCCGTACTACCGTCTACGACCCCTGGGTCTAAGGTGACCCCCGACCCACCCGAAGGACCGTCCTGAATCTTCAGACTCCCCCTCGTCCTGGGGTCCTCTCCGCCACCTTCCTACTCCCCCACGAAGTCTGACTCCCTCGTCCGAGTCAGGTTCCGACTTCTGGATAGGGTCCCACGAACCCCTCCCCGTCCATTAAGTCTTACCGAGGTCCCCACGTATATCCCCTCGTGGGTTCGCCTCTGTGGTTCCGTCCGGTTCTCGTCCGTCCACCGCGGACCTGAAGTCGAGCTCCCGTGGTCTTAGAAGAGTAGTTTACCACCAAGGTAGTCTACTAGGAACCTCCTGTCCAACTCGTGTATACTCTCACCCAGCAGGTACCCGTTTTGTGACCAGGTAAGTAAGATGTTCCAGACAGTACGTGGACGGTACACGGACCGAGCCCCGGCACCCTCACATTCCCACTCATCCGCGACGAAGGGACCCGTGGGACCTGACCGTCCGTGTCCGGGTCGTGAGTGGGTGTCCCACCGGGGACGTCAGGACGGTCTCGGGGTTCCCTTCTCCCTCCACGTTCTGTCTCACGAACCGTCCACAAACACAAGTATGGGTCAAGTAGGAAGCATTCTCAAACTTCCTGAGTATAGACGCAATCGACGGTATCACTCGTACCGACCTGGTGTCGCGGTCTGTGACTCGGAGACGACTGGGTAGTATAGGACCGGGTCGAGTCTCCTCCTACAGTCACTGTGTCCTTGTCGGAGCCCCAAACCCTTGTCTCGGAGACCGCGGGTCCCGCGTGACATGACACACACCACCAACACTGACCCGTCAGGAACGACCTAACGGTAGTGGGTGGACAAACAGGGTGGTCCATGTCAGACTACGACGTCACGACCTTCGTCCTTGGTCTGTTCTCCGGTCACAAACGGCTGTAGTCGTTTCTGGACCTATTCTACTACCAATTCTCGTCTCACTCATGGGTCTCGGTTAGGGACCACGGTGGAGGGAGTGGGGTCAAGCACCTTAAGGGTCACGTTTCAGTCTCACGCCGACACGTCTCACTCTACCAGGACAGCAGAGGTCCACGCCCCCACCCCCACCCCGCCCGTACTCGGAAATAGGAATTAGGTCCGGAGAACCTGGAGGTCCTAAAAATGGAACTGTGAATCCTTCTCGGGAGGTGTCTGTCCCCACCTTTCTTCTATAAGGTTTCGACTTGTTTTAATAAAAGTTATTACCTTGAACTTTTTCATCTCAACCTTACTTACACAGGATTTAAGTCTAAGATACTTCCCAGACCGATCTCCACCTTTCACTTCCCTCGTCACCTTTGACACTGTTTATCGTCGGGTGGTCGACGGAGACTTCCTGGAGAGTGGTATCTGTGTACATTGGACATCCTTATACTCACGGTCGTACGGTCCCGAAAACTTAAAAGTCCCTACAAATACAAAGGGTCAAAAATATCGTTAAAGGTTTTCGAGTCACACCCGGTTGGTTACATAGACACACGGAGGTCAAATGTTGAGATACACTACCTCCTTCAGTTGTGTCAAAGATGATTATAACTAACCCGTTACCCGACGGAGGGCATAAGACGGAATGTACGACCCCTACGTTCATTTCTTTTATCTGTGTCTGGAACGAACGGGAGACCACCAAAGTAGGAATATAATTGTGTCAATGATTTTCAACAGTAAAGAGGTCTGTACCTTTCGTTCTATGTACCTGACCCGGGGAACTTTATTTTGGGTTTGAGTCACATAGCAAACCCGTTTAGGATACTAAGTGGGATTTGTCTCCATTATCGACTACGGATGTCTGTCGAAAGGAGCTTGTCACGATTCTTGGTCGGTCTTTGTGTGACTTTCGTAAGAACTGTGGAAATAGGTCTCGTCACCCTTCATCGACCAGGAGTGTTTAGTAGGACGAACCCTCGACTTGGGAGATCGTCGCAGAACACGTTTTGGGTGTGGCTACTGAGTCTAAAGAACCAGGACTGAACTACAACCTCTATCGTTCTCACGGACCTCCCTTCGGCCTTTCACACCTCGTCTACCCCTTACACAGAACCGGAAGGGTGTACTCAGTGCCCCGACGTCAGGGTCTCGGAGTCCAAAATATTTGTCCGGACAAGAGGACACGACCCCGACCACGGGGGTCGCGACGTCTCTCTCCTGGTCCTGTTACTTACTTGTGGAAAGACGGAGGTTCCTCCACTAAGAGACGTTACTCTTGGTGTCTCGTCCCGACCTGCTCCGTCTCCGACTCCCTTGAGTCGCGACCGTTGGGACCGGTCCCCGAGTCTAGAACACTCTCCAACTATCCACGTTCTACCCTGAGCCGACCCCGAAGACGAGAGTCCGTCCCGCACCCACTCCCCACCCCACCCGCACAGGTCGTCACCGGGCGAGGTCCCCACTGGTCGAGAGAGAGGGAAGGTCCTGATGAACCTGGACCGGCGCAGGTGGGGTAGGCTGAGGGACGACATACTGCTGCCGGACAGCCTCCTCCTCTGCGGGGACCACCTGACATTATTGCGAGGGGAGGGAGCGTGGGAGGGGAGGTGCACCTAACTTTTGTTTGAGATACCATCTTAAAGTGTACGTAAATGATCTAAGATCGGTGCAACAAGGACGAGAGACGTGACAGGAATGAGAGACATTACGAAAAATTCTCATAAAGACCAAACTTACTTTGGTTTCAGACGAGACTTGGAAAAACAAACATTTACAGACTGAAACGTAGGCAAATGTAAGTCCGAAAAAAAAAAAATTGTTGATACAAAAAAAATTTCCTACACTTTTATACACACTACTGGTGTAACGGGTCGTCGAATTCTACTATCTCCTCTCCCACCCCGTTTTGAGAGTCCCCGATAACTCTTTACTACTGAGTCAGTAAAGGCCCCACCCCTAAATCAGTACCATGAAGATTAAATTGATGACCCCATGTACAAGGACTGGACCCCTCCGTAAATTAGATCTTTCCGCCTTGGTCGTGATGGGACGGACGTGACTCTTGTGTCGGTCGTAGGGGGGTCCGAAACAGACCCACTCACCCCCACCCCCCGAACCTCCGGTGGGCCACGACCCCTGGTGGTAACCGTCCCCCTCCCCCCCCCTGTGTGTTTCTGATGACAAAAGTGTAGGAAACATAGTGTGTGACAGTACTGTCAACAGTGAATACTTCAGTCACGATTTTCGACCTCGTTTTACGAAAAACTTTCTTGCATCAGACACCACGACACCAGAACGTTACCTGTCATTTATGCCAAGAACGGTTTTGAGGAAGAAGACAGAAGTTATGAACTTTAAAAAAAGGACAAAGGATTGAAGTAGTACCTCACAAAACTTTAGAACCTCAGAGTTCGAAAAAAGTCGGCTCCAACAAGGAAAACGTACGGAGGACCCAGTGACTAAGGAACGACCGATCACACGGAACGGTAAACAGGGCAGCTGCGACACCCTGACCCGACGCACGTGGGAACTAAACCTTCTAGGAGAGGAGACATCATCCGACCCTACCTTCTGTTCATCCGAGGAAATGCAATCTCGTGAAAAATATCTTCGAAGGACGACGTCATTCGGTCCGTCATGGTATTCCAAGACTACGAAATACGACAGAATGTCTTTCTCAATTTGTCCAGTGGTCTCTAACTAGTCTAAACTCTCAGACTTCGAATATTTTTAGTTTTAACCATCAAAGACCATTCGATGTCAATGGTTCTCTTGTACACTACAAGGGGGGCAGGGGGTTTGTAATGGGTACAAAACCTTTGGACCTCGTACTTTGGGACGTCCGTCAACCGGGTCTTTGGTCTTCAAACCAAACTTGGAGTTTCCCTCAAAACGGTTCCGGAATGACAGACGTGTACTTCAAACCCAAGAAGTCGCGTCTTGTTTACTAGACAAAAGTAAAAATCCGTACAGTCTGGGCTTGACCGGACTTCTCTCAGGACATGGTGAGTGCTCTCGGCGACCGTGGTTGTAACCCACAGGCTCTATACGTTTACTATCACATATACGATTGACCTACCAAAGTGGGAGTCGCTGTGTTAATTACCTGTGTAAACTATCAATTGTAAAGAAACACTTTTCATTACCTGAGCGCTCCCCTTCTTTGTACGACTCTTGTCTTCCAGACGGCCGGGGATGAACGTGTAAAGGGTGACCGACCGCCAGAACGGTGGGTCGTCTACATCGCGCGACCTGCCACATCCACAGGGAGGAGGAGGTCGGGAGCCGTCGCGGGTCGGCCACGTAGGCACCCGTGGTGCGTGAGACGCGAGTGTGCATACCCGGGGAGTGAGTGATGGACTTGACAGACTAAAAAAAGACCAACGGAGGTTTGTTCCGGTGTACTAAATTTGTACTTCGTGTGTGTGGTTTTTTTCCGTCGTCCCCTTTTTTTGGACCGGGTCTGCTGGACAGGAACAAGTCTTGTTCTCGGGTCGGTCCGACGTATCCCTATAGTCTCGGGCTGGTCCCGACCTCCCCTTCTCCCCTGAAACACCTGTCCGGAGCGGCGTTGGAAGTTATAGGACAACAACAAAAAAAAAAATTTAGTACATTGGAAAAGAATCCTTCTGTAAACTAAGAATAATACTAATTTTACTAGGAATCCAAATCGTGTTGCCTCTCCGCATTACGGTGTAAATCATACATCCATCCACCACACTCCCCTCCCCCGAAAATCCTGTGTAAACAGGTGGACCGACTCTCTAGTGTGGGGACACTACCTTTCACATACCTCCTCCCCCGGAACCTCACCTCACCTGAGTAGAGATTCCTAAGACTGGTGTCTCTGAACCGACGGCGCTTGAGGGGTCGGAGGGGTTGGTGTCGGAAGTCATGGGTGGGTAGGTCACGGGGTTTCGCCGTCTCCGAGTAGAGTGTGCAAGCACCAACCCTGAACCCGAGTAAGAGTCGATCAAGCCAATCTTCATCCCAGCTGTTCACTGGTTCCTGACACTGTGGAGACTACTGTTAAGACTACCCCTTTGCTGTCCCAAAACCGAGAATATCTCGAACACACTTTTCCATGCACAGGTGAGAAGGACACAAACATTGCATTACGACGATACCGTTCTGTAAAAACAAAAATCCAAGACTGGTACTGAGTGTTCGAAGAACAGTAAGAAGTGACGAACAAACACCAGTGTCTGTGAGTCGTGAGGAGGGTAGGACGCCCCCACCGAAATTCCTTCAGGGCCCCCGAGAAGAAAGACAGGGTTACGACAGTGAAACGTCCTCTCCCAGTCAATGGTTTTGTGACGGACCGGAAATTTGAATTTCGTGACACTTTCTTGAATTGCTACAGAGTACTTTTACGACCTAAAATGTCGGTAAAGTGGTTTCACCATTTCACCATTTTAATACCGTAAAAACACCGGTTCTTCCGAACCTACTCAATACACCTCCTCGGCACACACACACACACACACACACACACACGTGTGGGGGTCCCTCTCGTGACCTTTTTGTGAATTGACGTCTACGCTGTACCGAAATCAAACCCGGTAACAAGTCTGTGTGACACTATTCAAGAAAATGTCTATGGATCAGTACCATCATTTGAACACCCAAAGTCTACACGAATTACTATCAGAACAATTTACGTCTTTATCCCTCTTTGAAAGAGTTCAATAATTTTTACGGATGAGTCACACTTCTCCGACATCGTCCAAACAAGAGTCGTCTCCCTCTTGAGGTTCAGATTGACCGACTGGGTCACCACCCCTCAATTGGGAACTGAGTATTGGATTAACAGACAAGGACTCAATAGGTCCATAAGTGTGAACAATCAGATAAGTCTGTTAAAAGTATACGTATATGTGTCTTCAATGATTCATAAATTCCTAATGACTCATAATTCATTGTTAGACAAAATTTTAAACAATTTAGAGAAATACTTTCCAATAATTTAGTAGGGCACAGTTAAACGAAAACATCAGTTCCACTGATTCTTTTATTAAAGTCAATACATTTATTTTAGTACATAACATGCTACACATTTGAAGAAAAGAGAACAATTGAAAGACCAACCTTTGTAATCCAAAGACTAAAATTTCAAAGGTATATTCCTCATTCTACAGTGTTCCCCTAGATAACACCACTGGTGACCCCTTCATTCTGACTAACTTCCTGATACCCCGGAGAACCACTACAACAACTGAACGGAACATACTATACATGTGCTTGTCGGTGTAAATATCATTGACACTTTTGATTCGAACAAGACGGTGAATCTCCTAAGGAGGGGATTTTGTCGTCGTCGGTTACAGTTCAAGTCCATAAACGAGAAGAGATCGTTAAACGACAAACGAAGAACTTCGACCTCAACCTGTCAACACTCTCTCTGACATTTTACGTAACAGTACTGACTTCCCGACGACCTCCTTTTTGAAACGGGACTTGGTGATACTTTAGATTTTATGATTTACGAAGACAAATACTGAAGGACAACCCAATACGTCCTTACGATACTCGAGGAGTCTTTGGACCGTTCCTCGTCAACCACCCAGTCATCCCTTTGTGTTCAATAATCGTTGTATCCGGACTAGACGCCAATGTAACACGTGACCTGTGTCTCCCGGAACCCACGTGTGCACATGTGTGTCAGTCCACGCTCTCAGTGGGTCCCCGACGGGGTCCGGGTGTCACGAGCTCGAGGACCGGGAGTCGCGGAGGAAGTTAGATCTGGAGTCCCTACCCTTTACTTATATTAAAGATCTGAGTAAACGGAGACTTACAAATCTTTGGGCACAACTTTTTTCGATTATGATTTTATGCTTTTTGAGGAAAAAGTTCTCCTCTTTCGAAGGTATTCATAACAGACACACATACACACCAAACAAAAAGACTTTTCCGTGTAAGAAGTGGTTCGAGGTGTGTCCTAATGAGTGTTGCAGTCGAATAAACCGATCTTTACCTCAACTTATGACCTCCTCCCTTACCAATGGACAAGGTCATAAGAACGGACCTTTTAAGGTACCTGTCTCCTCGGACCACCCGATGTCCGGTACCCCAGTGTTTTCTCAGTCTGTGTTGACTTGTTGACTCGTCCATAAACTTATATTGCGGACTCTTGCAGAACCTGTTTGTGAATTGTATTTTCCCTTTCGTCTCAAAGGGGGTGATCTTTGTCGTAAAAAGGTCCGTCTTCTCACCTATAAAGGGAGAAGAGGAAACTCGTACAAATATACACCCTATAAACCTACCACCATAAATCCCACTAAGATCTTTCATGTCTTCTTTAGGAATGGAGACACAGGGACCTTTCTACGTCATTCTCACCCCGACTTCCCACACACGGTGTCACCCCCGTGTGGGAGGGAAGACGTACTTAAACGTGTACCACGAATAGAAGACCCACCCGGATATGTAGGTCTTTCGCGGCATGTGAGTCCAAGGGACGGGGCGAGGTAGGGAAGAGGTGTCGTTGTTGGAACCGTCCGAGTGATCTTGAAATATCCTTGAAGGGACCGTCAGGTCACCAATTCTGAGGTACGAAGGTACCGTCCCCAATACTCAAGCTAGGGACCCGTCCCTTGATTCTAGGGGTGTACGGTGGGTCGTGTCGGTTTCAAAAAAAAAAAAAAAATTATTAATTTTCTTGAAACATCTCAAAGGGTGTAGAAATCCCTCGACCCTAAGTGTACTTATTAAGAACCGACTCTAGTCCTCTGTGGTCTTGGACATACATCTCTCAAAAAGTCACACCTCATACCACGACACGGACGTCTTCTCCGACCTACCCACCGACACAATTGATTGTCGACCCTCCTATTCGAAGTGAGGACTTTAATTTCTCCGTGCATACACTTACGAACTTTCTTTAGGGCCAATTAGACACGTGGAGTCCAAAGTTAACGACACAGTTCACTACTCTATAAAAACGTCTACAAAGACCTTACACGATTCAGTGTCCTGGACCGCTTACCTCTAGAGAGTCCCCTCGACACTGTCTCTCCGGTAGAGCGACCCAGTCGAAGTCGCTGTAGTCACAGTGTCCTTGACCCGGTCCGTGCACCTCCCTCGGCGCTGGTGTCTGGTGGGGTTAGTCACACTGGGTCCTGAAGACATGGTGGGGTCCTCTCTGGAACTAGAACGTAGGAAAGTCTACTGTGACGTGTCAAGTTCAAGTTTTAACCACACCCGTCCACTCCATTCATGTAAGATTTTGATTCTCCCTTTTTTTAGTAAAAAGTTCTTTTTCTTAAAAACTATGAAGTCTCTGATAGTACGTCTGGTACTCAAAAAAATTATTTTTACGTTTCAAGTAAAAAATGTAGGACTAAAAATAAATACAGTCAAAATAGTTACCATGAGAAAGTCCGACGTGAACCAAAAGTGGACACCAGGTCAGGAAAAGACGTGCAAAGTAAAAGGGAATCTCCTTTCAGTAAGGACACCCAACCCTTCCCAGATCAGGATCCATCGTGTCACCACTTCTTAGGCGGACGGTCACGTCTTCCATGCTCTCTGACCCGAAGTTAGGGACCTGACCCTTCTAGAGAACCTCATCCTTTAACGTCGGGGGAGGTCATAAGAACGGACCCTTTAGGGTACCTGTCTCCTCGGACCGTCCGACGTCAGATACCCCCGCGTCTCTCAACCTGCGTTGACTCGTTGTCGTGTGTGCATCGGGCCTTCTTTTCTTGTATTCCGACGGAGAACAATGGCCTCCGTTCCCTGAAACTTCCTGAAGTCCCTCGGGTATATACGAAACAGTGTCGGAGACGGGACTCCTCGAGGAGAGTTGTTCTCGTGCACTGAACGAGGTACAAAACATGGAAAAAAAAGACCCTCAAAATTTTTCGAATTTTTAAAAGGAACTCTGAGAGACCGGTATCCTGTACTCTTTGGTTTCAAGAACCTAAAAAGTCTTGAGGTCCTATTTCCCCAACCTCCTGAAGTACTTGTATAATTTTCTTTCTATTCTAATGTCCTTTGTTTATATACATACACACACAAATAAATCGTACCGCAGAATCGGTAACCTGGTAGTCCCTTCACGGGTATCCTTTGTTAAAAATTACAGTCCTTACTGTGTCTTCTCCCTTTCTAACGCCAAAGAGTTTCCTATCAGTAACTTTCTTTAATCTTCACAACACCGTTTTTTATCTTAACAAAAAACAGACGTGACAACACCGAACGTCATAGAATTAAGGGGTTGGTCCCTAACTTGGGTACGGGGGACGTTATCTTCGTACCTCAGTATTGCTGACCCGGTGGTACCTTAAGGGTCCTTTAACATGAAAAAATTCTCTCAATTTAGTAGACATATCGAAACATCTTTGTTTATTCTGGTGGGTTTTCTTTTACTCGTCCCAAATAAATAAGACGTGAACAATAACGTTTCCTTCTCCGGTGGTAGAAGAACGAAAACCGTTTCTGAGTTTCCGTTCGTCTCCTCCTTCTTTCGAAATGTCCTTTTTTTTTTTGTCACCCCCTCCGAAGTCCATATGACACTAACCTCCGATAACCGTACTCCTCCGACTTCCGTGGTTTCATTGATCTTACTCGTAGAATCCACTAAGTGAACCTCTTATATAAACCGAAAGAAACCCGTCAAAGTTCAACCTTTGCCCCCGTTTTATCCCTTAGACCGCCAATAACTGGTTTAGGACTGGTAAAATCCGACCAATGACGTCTTCAATGCCCAACCTCAAGAAACCAACATGCACCCGACCGGTAACAGACATATAAGTCAGAGAGTCAAGGAGAGCAAACCAGTGAAAAACGAACTTTCAACTACTTATGTTCCTTCAAATATTTAGGTCCGGACATGGTGAATCTCCGACTAACAAGTCAGTAGAGGTACAAATTGATATAACACTCTATTAACATAAAATTTCCTACCTAATATAAATAAATAAATGAAAGTTACACATAAATAGACCGGTACGACTTCCCTCATACACCTTAGGGTATAGGGGACGTAAGACCTTCGTACCTCAGAATTGGTGACCTGGTGGTCCCTTCAGGGACAACTAACTAAAAAAAAAAAAAGTATTCTCAGTAAGATTGTTTACACTCCATTATACGGTACCAACAAACCTGAACTAAAAGGGAATGGAAGGACAACATAGTAGTACAACTAGTGGACTGTTCTTTCACCGACAAGTCTTCGTAAACCCAGGGTCTATCTGCGTTTCTTGTCGTAGTACTGTGATCCTACTTTTGTTCTTGTCAATTATTTGGGACATTCCAAATAACTTGCTTCTTAGGGTTGGGTTCGGTTCGTGTTTAGGGTATATCTGGTACTCCTAGTTTAAATAATCTCTCACTTCATCGAAACGGACTTCCGTAACATAACAGACAGGGTCGAAGGGACAAAGTTACTGTGTTCATCCCATAATCCTTATCGTGTCTAGTACAGATTCGTTGTTCTTCAGATCTCGTTACGTTAACAGGTAGTGATGAACACAGTTGTTCTGCCCTGACTAGCCACAAGGTAGACCCCTTCTCCGCCATGACGATTACAGAAAACGGTCTCAATCACTATTCAAAGAATTTTTGGATATAAGTACTAAAGATGACTACCTTGTGACGAGATTAACAAGTGTATTTGTTACTCTGTCTTTAAGGGGGTCCAACTCACGACGTATTAGTTCCGACCGAAACAAAACTTTGAGTCTTAAAAGTCGGAACCAGTAAATCTCTGAATCTCAGACACATGTCTGTTCAGAACCTTATAATGAGGATTGAACGTACTCTACAACGATACAGTGAAGTCAGTACAGACTGAGACGTTGACATACCTGACATCGGATGGTCCGAGGGGACAGACACCCTAAGAGGTCCGTTCTTTTGACCTCACCCAACGGTATGAGAGGAGGTCCCCTAGAAGGACTAGGTTCCTAGATTGGACGTAGAGACCGCAGAGGACGTAACGTCCACCTAAGAAATGACGACCCGGTGGTCCCTTCGGGTTTCGTTTGTCCTGGTCCGTAGGACTAATGTTTTCTACATTAAAGACCATCCCTGTTACCGCTAGATCCTTTCTTCAGTGAGTATTGTCTTCCGACCTTGGTCCCGAAGTGTACTCAACGTGATGTACAAACCTAGCGACAACCAGAAAATGTCCACCGTTTATAAACTGAATAGTGAGACTTAAGTTTGGATTCCAGACTGTTAATGGATCTAACATTATTGACACAAAAAAAAAAGAAAAAAAGACTATTTCGTCCTGTGTTCCTCTCAGTGCCCACTTGAACAAATTCCAACAAAAGGTACAACGACGTTTACCTCGACGGTAGTTGACATTAAGAATAACAGAGGAAACTACTCTACTATCGAAGGAACACCAAAAGTAGTGCCCCAGAGCTCTACCTCCCATCTGAGTCGTCAGTCAAATTCTAGATCCCGTCACCGATGAAGAACCCTATTAGATAGTTACCGCAATCTTACTCATACAAGCCTGTATTGGTAACATTATTTCTCTTTTCTGTCCTCTCCTTTTCCCATTAATAACCATTTACTGTTCGTCTCTAGATGTCTTTTACTCTTATTCTTATTCGTTCGGTTATTTGTGTGTGTGTGTGTATGTTCTTAATCCCAAAACCAGATTGTAGAACCCCTCTTGAGAAGATATAGAACGTGTGATGGGATCCAACAGACGAACAAGATTTCCAGAACTCAGTCGAGGGACGACGACTTCTAGTCGGTGAAAACCCCCAGAGTCTTAGGGGTCAAACTCCAGGAGATAACCTTATCGGAAGGTCAATACACCTTAAGGTCTAATGAAGAATCAACACTTTGTACTTGGGCTCCTAACTACGGGATTTCAAAGTGACGATATTGTATAAGGGAGGGTCTACTTCCGTCTTTTCCATAACTGATAACAATAAGTCGGAATTTTTCCGTACTTTAAGACTGTACACGACGTTGTACCTACTTCGAACTTTTACAATACGATTCACTTTATTCTGTCTGGTGTTTCTCTGTTTGTGATCTAAAAAGGTGAATGTACTTCATGAATGTCGTCAGTTTAAGAATCTATGTCTTTCAGTTTACCAACGGTCACCACCCCCCTCCCTTTTACCGTTCAATCACAAAGTCAAAACCCCACTACTTTTTAAGATCTGTACAACCACTACCAACGTAGTCCTGCACTTACATGAATTACGGTGACTTGACACGTGAGATTTTACCTATTTTAACACTTAATGCATATGAAATGGTACGTTGGTGTTTCTTTCGTTAACTAACTCAGAACTAGATCTTCGTATGACTTTTTCGATTCGTTTCTAAGTGATGTCTTTCATACCATAAACTCAATTCACTCCTCATTGTCCTACCATAAACTTAATTCTTCACTCCTCATTGTTAAAATAACTACCAAGACACCAGAATTTGGACAGGAACATTACACCCGTATAATATTACCGTCCCATAGTCAACCTAGGGAATGATACGAATGTCAAAGTTCCCAATAACCTCTTCAAATTCGTTACCAAACCATCCTAGATATACTTGAAATTATCCAAGAGAAGACTAATAAAAGGGTATTGTCACCTTGATACACGGGCACCTCACAGTCCAAGTCAAAGTCATAAATAGACCCCGTACGTGGTTTTTATTACGTTATGATTTATATGTGGTCTCATGACCCCTGATAAACACTCTAAGGTCTCCTGAGGAGATGAGTATTCGTCCAACTAAGACAAGGGGTAATAAAAAACCACGTATTAAAGTTTACGTAAAGAGTTTACTTGTTTGAACAAGTTTCAGTTACAAGGAGTCTCACCGGGGACTTCCGGGTCTTGTAGGAACCACTTCAATGCGGTAAATCTTTCTATCTGGGTTCTCGACCAACCACAACGTTTCTTTGTTATATTCTTCGTCTTCCAAAGGAATCCCTTGTGCTACTGTCGGCTGTTGTAGTCCATCCTTACAGTACGAACACGTGAAACAGAGAGTCCTGTGTTAACTCTACCTTCTTGGGGTAATTCAAAATGACTGTCGACATTATTTCAAACAGGATCACCCACTTGCGATCTGAGTGTCCAGCTCCTCCGAGACGGACACAAGACGTGGTATTGAGAGGTAGACTGTCTGTTATGAAAATCTGTCATGTTGTGTTTTATCTTTGTGTTTTCTGTCGTTTTTCCTACGTTTTCTTACTGGACGAAGATAGTTTCTACGGTCAGTTTACCCTTAGTTGTTGTTTTGGACTTATGGTTTGACGTTGATTTATCGGGTCCTTAGATTGTATTTCTCTCGTCTCCATTCTGGGGTTTACTTCTTGACGTTCCATGTTCCTCCGGTGTACATGGTGTAGACGAACTTCCGACGTCAGACTCCGTTGTTCGTCCGATACTACGTCTGGTATAGAACCACCCCGGTGGTCCTTTCACTAGGTTTACTTCTGACGGGGTTACTTTGTCCGTTTCCGATAAATAAGTCTCGAACGGTATCTTTCCCCCAGTCTGGGTAGTGAATGAAAGCCGTCTCTGAGTTTCCGTCCGACCCAAAGGGTCTACCGAGTCACCATTTCGTAGGTGGACGGTTACGACCTCTACGTCCAAGCTGGGGACCCAGTCCTTCTAGGGAACCTCCTCTTTTGTCGTTGTTTGATCATAAGAACGACTCCATTAAGGTACCAATCTCCTTGACCGTCCAATATCAGGCATCTTAACGTCTTAACCTGTACTGACTCGTGCATGTGTATGCACGTCTTCGTCCGACTCCTTTCGAAATATCAAATTTTCTTTTAGAGTCTCTAACCATCCTCTAAAATCCCAAGAAATTTGATGTAGGAAGACTATGATTAGTATGGTGTCAACGCGAAATCATAAAAAGGGTTCCCTTGATGAATAAAATATTCGGGGTTATATAGTGGGTAATAGGTGGTATCTTAAACTTAATACGTAATAGAAGAGAGAATTAAGTTTAATGTATGTAAATTACATACTAAAGTCTCTTCCGTTACCGTGAGGTGAGGTCATGAGAACGGACCTTTTAGGGTACCTACCTCCTCGGACCATCCGACGTCAGGTACCCCAGCGATTCTCAACCCGTGCTGACTACTGAAGTGAAAGTGAAAAGTGAAAGTACGTAACCTCTTCCTTTACCGTTGGGTGAGGTCCTAAGAACGGACCTCGCAGGGTCGGACCACCCGACGGTAGATACCCCAGCGTGTCTCAGTTTGTCCTGACTTCGCTGAGTCGTCACATACTAAACCGTCAATTATTCGAATGTTAATTTTAAGTAACTACCGTCTTGGATTTAACATAAAAATTTTGTTAAGATTACCTCCTAAGTTTCTTGTCAAAATTTCTTTACTGTGTGACGATACTAAAGTACGGTCTAGGACGTGACTCTCTCGGAGATGTCAAAGAAAGAGAACTCAAACGCAAAAGGGACAACATTTGACTTCTGGTATTGGATAAGGTATCTCCATAGTTCTTTGATAGGGATCTCGTATTGGTCCGTTGGTCTGGTTTCACATCAACACCGTCCGTCTTTTACATTAGTCCGTACAGTAGAAGAGATCTTCGACCAGTTTACCATCTCTAAGACCTTTTCTCTCCCTAGTAATACACAATAAAATTGGTTAAGTTATATATAAATAACTGGTGATACACGTTTCAGCCTCTTCCGTTACCGTGGGGTGAGGTCATGAGAACGGACCTTTTAGGGTACCTACCGCCTCGGACCACCCGACGTCAGGTACCCCCAGCGTGTCTCAGTCTGTGTTGACTTCACTGAACCGTCTCTCTACACGTTTCAGGACCCTCTGTTTTCTGTACTGGGAATAAAAGTCTTCGAATCTCTGGGTACCTCAGATATTGATCTACTTAAGAAATGACAACTCAGTCCGACTCCCCCTTTCCCACAGTCTTGACATTTACAAAAGTAAACAAGTCTTTACTATACTCTCGTCTTACTTTGGAACTCCAACCCATCTCTGACCTATAAGATGTTCGGACCGAATCTTCATCTGAAGGTCTGAGAGAATGGGTACCCTAAAGAGTGTCCTGTATAGGTTCCTCTTGTAGGCCGAATTTCTGTAGGGTTGTTGGTAGTAGGTCATTTCTGTCGCCAGTAATCCTTTGGGGAGTCTGGTGGTGGATGACACTGGAAGGGATCACCGTTTCTCAGACGGACGTTATACCCTCTGGACCCAAGCTAGGGACCCAACCCTTCTAGGGGACCTCTTCCCTTACCGTTGGGTGAGGTCATAAGAATGGACCTTTTGGGGTACCTGTCTCCTTGGACCACCCGGGGTTAGTTACCCCAGCGTTTTTCAACCTGTGCTGACTCGCTGATTGTGTGTCTTGTGGTGGTGATTATGTCCTCCGTGGGGGGGGCGGGGCGGTAAGTGGGGTCTGAAGACAAGATTGATTACGTGAAGTACTATCGGTACTCGAGACGGATGGTACATGGACGATCCGTGTCACGGTTTGTGAAGTTTATGTTTTAAAGCAAATTAGGAGTGTTGTTAGAATCCTTCATGTACGACACAATAACAGGGGTATTGTATCAACTCTTTTGACCCCGAACTTCTCCGATTCAGGTGCTTCCGACGGTTCCATTGGTTTACCCCTTTCGTCTCGGGTCTATTCTCTGGATTCGGGAGAATCGTGTCAGTACACGACGGGTCTGTTTCCGGGCCATAGAGGAGATGACGAGTCGAACCCCGGACTGTTTCACGGAACCCCTACAGAGACCTTGTCGTTAACTCGCCGCCCTTAGAGTCCCTCCCGAAAAGAGGGGGGCGTGGGTGACTTCAGTTCGTTACAGTCTAGAGCTTCAGTAAAAGGTATTTTAGATGGGGTTAGGGGAGGAAAGTGTATGTTCCTTTAATTCCCGGTTTCTTTACCTCACTGACCGTCGGTCCCGAAGGAGCGACCCCGATTTGTGCGTCGGGTCGTGAGGACTCCAACGAGTCTGTGGAGACTGCTGGACAGTCAGGAGTCGAGTGAAGGGTGCGTCCGTGAATAGCGGGGGAGCCAGAGGGTTCAGTCCCAAGGACCCGTCTTAGTCGTGACGGTAGGAGACGACTCAGGGAGGGAAAACGTTTCGGTCGGCAGGCCGGGTTCGACCACCATGAGGGCAGGAACATCTGCGAACGAGCCCGTTTTCGTCAAAGGACGGAGGGCGTGAGAGGGTCGGAGGTGTTTAGCAAAAAAGCTCGAAGTGTGTGCGCCAGTGCGTGTGGCCGTATACACATTGTCTAGTACCTAATATTAGTCATGACCTACGATGACGCGAAAGAAGCGGTTCGAGCCGCGCCTACCCCGCCCCCGCCCCGGCCCCGCCCGCACCCGCACCGCTCTAGCGAGGCGACGCCGCCGGGGTAAAGGAGTGCGCGCGGCCTTCACCTCCAACCGCCGCGCCGCCGCGCGGGGCTCCCACCCTCCACTCCGCCGCCGCCGGAGTCTCTCGGCCCGCGGCGGGTCATCACGGACGCCGACCCCTCGACCGCCGTCCCGTTGCCGGCGGCACTCGTCTACCCACTTGCGCCACTCATGGGTCGGGAGGACCGAGTGGCCGGACGTCGAAGGTCTCGCGCCCCCGCGCCCAGGGCCTGACACCCAGAGCGAGGACCAGCGCAGTGGAGTGCCTGCTCGAGAGGCCCCCCAGGACAGGCGCACCCCAGCGGCGTGCCTGTTCGGGAGGCCTCAGCCGAGGCACAGTCCTCTTCGACGCCAAAAAGCCTCGCCAAACAGAAAAATACTTGTCACGACGGTCTCTGGCAACCAAACGCACAAAATAAAAATAGTGAAAAATTTTTTTGGTTATGTGGTGACAGAGACGAGGGGAGTCACCCATTTGAAACATCAGTCGACAATGGAGAAATAACGCAATTTAATCATAAGAGACCGCCGTCGGAGCGAAAGAGGGTCTGCGATCCGCGGAAACTTTCTGCGTGTAAACACCTCGTTAATCACCCCGGCTCCTCTGGTTCCCTGTCCTTTGGAGAACGTAAAAGTCTGAAGTAGAACTTTTAATATGATAAGGTCTCGTTGAACGTCTCCTTATTAACCATTTGCGGTATCACTCCGAAAACAACTACTACTACAATAACCGTCTTACTTTTAAACTAACATTTAGAATTCGAAAATAGGAAGTCGGACGAAAAGTCTAAATATACACTACAGACCTATAAATTGATAGTGACTACCAAGAGTCCTCGACCTGGAAGTAAAAACGACCTTAATTACAACATAATTTTATCATGAAGTTTACACCTTCATCGTAAGGGTTCATAGAATACTGACTCTTACAATTGCAACCAAAACATAATAAGACTATGACAAACAAAATTTAACAGAATACTAAATTTCTTACACATTTCCTGAAACCTATAGGTCATAAACACCGAGTCTCTTAAAAATGTATTTGTGTCAAAATCAGGTAGTCAAACCTTTAATGTAAAAAAGAATTGAAAAACTAACTCCATATTTTATATATACTTCAGTATTTCACGTACTTAGAATCAACATGTCGAGTCACTTGAAAATACATACATAATTCAAAACGTCGGTGGTCGGTGTAGTATAAGATATGGACACCTTGCAAAGGTAGTAAGGTCCTCAAAAGGGGGACGACGAAGATTCAGTCAATATAGGGACACGGGTGGGGGGGTAGTCATAAGTCTAAAGACAGTAGATAATCAAAACAAATCAACTCCAAAATATAATTACCTTAGTGTGTCATATGAGACGTATGACGACTACTCAAAGTGGGTATTACAAAGTACGTAGTCATCAAGAAAAAATGACACACATCTTAGGTAACGTACTAATATACTGATGAGACAACCAACTAGAAAAACAAAGATCAAAAAGATATAACACATAAAACTTCTGACGATACTTGTAAGAATGTTTACAGAACCACTTGTAGACACAGTCGACACCTTACCGATTTAGTATTTCATCTACCTTTTAATGAAAAATTGGTAGGACCTCAGAAGGAAAAAATTTTTCATGTCAAACAATAGAATTGAAAACATTGTAATTTCTAACCATTTTTCGTATTGGTAATTATAAAATTTCTGAATTCACTAAATAATGGTATAATAAATGAGGAACCTAACGTGTAGACACTGACAGTAATAAATTGACAGGGAATCAATTCAGACAACCTATTCTCCACCACGGCAAAACAGGGACTTTGAACAACACATTGTGAATCCATTCTTGACACAATGAGTTCAATCACCAACAATCCCCTTTACTTTGTGGCTTTCTTCCACTGACTTTTACCTAACTTCTCAGTTTACCTAACGTTCAGTTTGTGAATTGTAACAAGAGTATGACGTGTTTCAAGACCCATATTTACATTTTAACTTAATATTCCAATCAATGTTAACACTTAAATGATGTCCTCATGTCACCAAAGGTGGGCACGACTCTATCACTATGCAAATATTACCTTTGTCTGGTATTTCTACTAATTTGTAAACACCCTTTGCCATCGTGCATTTTCTATGGGGACTGACTTGTTTTGTGTTTCCTGACCTGGACTTTGTTACCTCAAGTACATTCTTTTTCTTCTTTTGAAATTATATTTATAATTATCCGGGTCTAAACCCTTCCATACCGAGGGGATCACCGAGTCACCATTTCTTAGACGGACGTTACGTCCTATACGTCATCTACACACATGCTAGGGACCACCCCTTCCAGGGGCCTCCTCCTTTACCGTCAGGTGAGGTCATTAGAACAACCCTGTTAGGGTACCTATCTCCTCGGACCACCCGACGTCAGGTATCCCAACGTTTCTCAGCCTGTACTGTCTCGTCGACTCGTGTCAGTCGTGTCAGTGTATGGATGACTTATATATGGTCGACCGGACTTTTATTGTGTCAGTCAAGAACTTATAATTTTGTATCCCACAACCCTTTTCTTGAAGGGACCACCAGGTAACCCATTCTGAGGTCCGAAGGTGACGTCCACCGTTCCCAAGGTAGGGACCTACCCCTCGATTCTAACGTGTACGGAACGCAACACCGAGGAGGGGGTCCTTTCGAGAGTAACTCGTAAGCGGGGTGGTGGGCGGGGGTGGTGTAACCTGTACAAAACTTAAGTCTTAGAATAAAGAGTGGTTTGAGACTAAGTTTCATCACCCTTTTATTTTACTAAAAATGGGTCTGGGTGAACCTTACAGAGTCCTACTTGATATAGTTTACTTTTTAATTAGGTTCTTTTTATGCACACCTTAAGTTCTTTGTCATTACTTTCTTTTGTCATTTTACATAGAGAAATGAGGTTCCGTAACGATTGATCGATTCTTCCAATTACGTTACGTTTTCTTCTTCAGTATTCGGTCACATATATCAAAAATTCAGACATTAGACTTTGTCTATAAACTGTACTAAAATTTCAATTAACCCTTCCACCTATTATCTATTTCGTACAACCTTGTCAATAGGGCTCATTCCCTCTTCGATATCTATTGACTGGTTAATGACAAACTTTACTTACGAAATACCTTTAAACAGGATCGACCTTTCAAGGTAAAGGTCCCTAAATAGGACTTCTACTTAAGGGTACACCTTTCAACACATATGTGTATATTCTGATAAAGACGACTCTAAAATTATTACAGTTACCTAAATCTTCTTATGTGTTTTTGATCTCTTCCCTTGGGCCGGAGACCCAATCTTCCTATCCACAGTGACATACGGAAATATAACACAAATTGAAAAAATAATGTACATAACAAAACACCTTAAAATATTTATATTTCGTAAAAATTCTTACATTTTTAAGCATTCCCAAATCTCGTACCCAACGGTTCAGACCAACAGGTGGTCTGAACTAAGATGAAAGAATGCTAGACACTGGATTCTCACCGGAAATATAAAAATTCACGAACCCCTTTTTTCTTATCAAACATTGTACTTTTAATATACTTCAATTTTAAAGTCGTAGGAAATCTTGTGTGGAGACGGTAAGTAAATGAGTAAAAGATACCGACGGAAACACGAGACTCCGTCTCAACTGACCAACACTATAAATGACGAACTGGGAAATGGATTTTACAAACGATTGGGGAATAAATCTCCGGTCTTTATCTGAAGGTATATACATCCTTAAAACGAAACTAATTTCACCGTAAAGTTTAATCACAGTTCTCGTACCTAATAAATTATTTACCATTCTTAACTGATAAACTCCTTTATTTATAATATGATCTTAATAAAGACTATCCTTTCGGTTTTAACTCTTCAGGACGTCCTTTTCTAACTATCCAAATTGGTAATTGTCGTTGTTGTTTCGTTTTGACACATTACCCTTTATTATGGATTGTGAATAACTTGTGAATTACTAACAGTGCAAAACGAATTAAACATGTTATTGTGAGATTCCATCTAAGATATTGACAGGGGTGGATTGTCTACTCTTTTGACTTCAAATATCTCTAAGTTCTTAAACATAACTACTCAATCTTTCACTATCTCGTCTACACACTTGAGCCTGGTAGACCGAGGATTCTGACAATATGTCTGTTTTGGACTTTCTTCATAAACATCAAACAATTGTGGTAACATGACCTCTTCCGTCACCGTGGGGTGAGGTCATGAGAACGGACCTTTTAGGGCACCTACCTCCTCGGACCATCCGACGTCAGGTACCCCAGCGATTCTCAGACTGTGCTGACTCGCTGAAGCGAAACTGAAAAGTGAAAGTCGTAACCCCTTCCTTTACCGTTGGGTGAGGTCATAAGAACGGATCTCTTACGGTCCCTACCCCCTCGGACCACCCGACGGTAGATACCCCAGTGTGTCTCAGTCTGTGCTGACTTCGCTGAATCGTCGTTGTGGTAATATATCTATAATAGATGCAGTCGGCGTAGACCTAGACGAAGTAGAGAAAATCTATCTGTAAGACAATAAAAGACCATCTGCAAGACGTCAAATGATTTGGAAAGGGGATAACTTCCTGAAATTTAACGAAAATAAATCGCAATATAGGGACCTCAAGTCTGCCATTTCTTAGACGGACGTCACATCCTCTGGACCCAAACTAGGGACTTAACCCTTCTAACGGACCTCTTCCCTTACTGATGGGTGAGGTCATAAGAACAGACTTCTTAAGATACCTGTCTCTTCGGACCACCCGATGTCAGGTACTCTAGTGTTTCTCGCCTGTGGTGACTCGCTGATTGTGGGTGTGAGTATTGTGATCGTTTGTGAAATACGTAACTGAAATATATAATCATACTTATAAAGATATCAAATCTTAGAATTTGTACCTTAACGTTTAACAACTTAATTTCCCGTACACGTAAATTTAGTCTAAACAGGAGGTTTTTTATTCTTACACACACGTACACACAGGTATATACACACATAAAAATCAAATAGGAACAGACATACACATATAAAAATCAAATAGAAAGTAGTAGGTCTGTTTGGTAAAGAAGGTCTGGTTCGGGTCTTTCCAATTCACAATACGAGTTCTAATGTATCGATAATTCATCGATACTAAACTGAGAAAATAACACGACGTCCGACGGAAACCGTCTTAAAAGACGAAATAGATATTACTATAACTACAATGACGTAAATAGAACGACTTTAGACACATGGTATTCAAATCAAAACCATTTGAATATTTTAGGTATTCAAATCAAAAGGGATCTTTGTGAGCAGTCTTAATTAAATAGACTGGAATGAACAAGAACTGTGGGCCGTGATACGGACAGAATCAGTCAAACCGGTTAATATTATTTCATGAACATCTGACTCCCGAGGGGGACACCGAGTCTCCGTCTCTTAGACGGACGTCACTTCCTCTACGTCTAATTTAGGAACCCAGATCTACTAGGGGACCTGCTCCTTTACCGTCGGGTAAGGTAATACGAACGGCCCTTTTAGGGTACCTGTCTCCTCGGACCACCCGACGTCAGACACCCCAGTGTTTCTCGTTCACTGGTATCTGACTCACTGAATATTGTTCATATAAAGAGTTCAGACTCTAACCCTACGGTCGTACTAACCTAACACAACTCCTGGGAGAAGGTCCGACATAGAATAACATAGAAGTGTTTCGTCTTTCTCCCGATGAAACAAGGGAGTATCCCGAAGGGACCGACCGAGTCTACCATTCCTCAGACGAACGTCACGTCCTCTGGACCCAAGTTAGGGACCCACCATCCCTTCTAGGAGGCCTCTTCCTTTACCGTGGGGTGAGGTCATAAGAACGGACCTTTTAGGGTACCTGTCTCCTCGCACCGTCCGATGTCAGGTACCACAGTGTTCTCAACCTATACTGACTCACTGAAGTGAAAACAAGAGAGTATTCCCGTATTCAGGGTAAGTTCTTCCGAGGTGGTTTTTTTTTTTTTCTCCCGAGGTGGAAGTACTTGACTAATCGACGGTTTCCGGGACTGAGGATTATGACGGTATAATCCCAAATCCTAAAATTGCATACTTAAACGACCCCCCACCACCCACGCCCAGTAAGTAACGTCACGGACCTGTGTGTCATCCATGAGTTTTATAAACAACTTACGTGTGACGGAAAACCATTAGTCATAAAGATTTATAGATGTTTTGTAAATAAGTCATTGTACAATTTCTTAGGTACATAGTAACCTTATGAGTAGTCAAAGAGTTCTTTATTTTTCAAGATTAAGGGAGGGAGTGTACAAACATGAAGTACAAATCAGATGACTGTCCGAAACAAAAGGATTATTAAAAACACTGAAACAAATTTACTTGAGTTTTAATACATAATTCAAAAACTTTTGAATTAATAAGACGTGTCTTTTAAATCCTTCTAATATGCCTGATCTTGAAACTTTTATTTATAAGTTTAAGTTTACTTAACGAACATAAAACGTCTTCTGTCATCCGATGAGAATAACGTCTTCAATCAAACCGCAGGACGTCCCATTCGTAAGACCTTCACTACAAACTTTTCAAATAATCATCAAGGTATTTTAATATCTTAGTCTACAAACTCATCCTTGACCTTTCCAGTATAATATATCCCTAGTCATGACATCTTACTTGATAGAAATTATGAGAGAAGAACAGAGTTTCAGTGTTCCGTTTATCTTTCTACTTACTCTGAAAGTCTCATTAGGTCCAAGATGAAAACATCCCTACCTCGGACCCCATAAGAATCAAAACAAAAAAATTTATGTTTAAACAACAATTATTTAGAAACATGAACAGGTTTACTGGTTTTACATCAAATGAACGTTTACGGAGACATCGTGATGATGAGCTTGATGTAGCCTAAACCAAAATAAAAAGTTTGTCGAAGCAACTCCATAACATCCCATAACTGAATATTATGGGATGTGTATAAATTTCATATTGTAAACTATTAAACTTGTACAGATGGACTTTAATAGTGGTGTGAGTTTTACTATCTGTATAGGTAGTGATGGTTTTCAAAGAAACACGAGAAATTATTAAAGAAGGACCATAGTGGAAGGGGATGAGAATGGGGTAAGGTCCGTTGGTGACTGAGGACACGAAAGACAGTGATATTTAATGGAATGTAACAGAACTCAAATATATTTACCTTAGTATCAGAAAGTAACATGAGTAAAATAACAACCTGAAGATAATAACTCTAAGTAGGTATAATTTCGAGTCAGTGAGGGTAGAGAAACACTGGGAAACTTGACATCGAACAGCCCGACGAGACAGGTACGCTAAAAAGTCCGTTCTTATGACCTCACCCAACGGTGAAGGAGGAGGTCGTCTGGAAGGACTGGTCCCTAGCTAGACAGAGAGGACAATGTCCACCTAAGAAATGAGCGACTCGGTAACCCCTTTCGGCGACTGCAGACATAGTCATCAAATAAGGAAAAATAGCGATCGCCACAAGGTGACATACCGACATGATCAAACGAATAGGTAAGGGAACAATTACCTGTAAACTCAACAAAGATCAAAAACTGACAAAGTCCATGTCGACAAAACTTGTAAACACATGTTCAGAAACATACCTGTATATGAAATTAAAGAGAACCAATTGATAGCTCCTTACCTTACCGAGCTAGTCTACTATCCGAATATAAGTTGAACAATTCTTTGACTTTGGTAGAACGTACTAGTGGTCGTCACATACCTTCAAGATTGAGGAGGTGAACAGTGATCGTAGTCCGAAAATTTAAAGTCGGGTAGATTCTACTTGGTAACACCACAGAGTACAAAACTTAAACATAAAGGGATTACCGATTGTCACAACTCATAAAAAAAGTACAAGAATAAACTTCACAAAGAAGTGTAGAAAACGGCTAAAAAAAAAAAAAACCACAAACAAAACAACAATAACGTAAAACCATGAAAATTTTTATATAAAACTTATATTCAGAAAATAGTATATAAACGAAGTGGGTATAAAAAAGGACCAGACACTGAACAAAAAGGTAAGAGAATTACCACAAGAAGTTTCTCGTGTTTAAAACTACTTCAAGTTAAATAATTAATACGACAATCAATGTATAGTTTCTATGGAAACGGATTAAGTTCCCGTGTTTCTAAAAGGGGAAACGAAGATCAAAATATCAAACGTATATCTTGATACTAAGTAAAACACTAAAAAAAAAATTCAACTCCACATCAATTGAATTTTATAGTAAACTCAAAAGTCCACATGCTGTATCACTAAGTGATAAAAATATCCAATAAGACGTAAATTTCAATAATATTTTATAGTCGACACAAGGGACACGATATCTATGTAGGAACATAGAATAAATATGGATCATCAACTATGGAGAGTTAGGGGAAGGGGACAGTACGGGGAAGGGGGACACTGAGTGGAACTTGATATGTGATCACGTATACTTCGTCACAGAGTAACACCAAAAGTAAAAGGATAACCTAATACTACAACTCGTAGAAAAATATAACGAACATCTGAATTAGAAATTTCTTTACAGATGAGTGTGGAAAAGCCAATGTATAGAAAAAAAAAAAAAAAAAAACCGACGTAGTCCGTCGTACGTCTTAGAATTAATCAAAGGACTGGTCTTTATCTCGGGTACGGGAGACGTGACCTTCGTGTCTCAGAATTGGTGACCTGACGGTCCACTAAGGGACAATAAATAGAAAAATTACAACTCATCATTCTCAAGAAATATATAAGATCTACGTCTGGAGATAGTCTATATAATGAATGTTTATAAAAGAGGGTAGGAAAAGTGAAAGAACTACTATGGGAAACGTCGTGTTTTCAAAAATTAAAATTACTTTAGATGAAATAAACTAGAAACCATAAAACTACAGTATAAATTCTTTGGTAACGGGTTAGATTCCAGGGTTTCTAAATGTGAATACAAAACTAACATTCGCATATTAAATATCAAAATTGAGATTTTGTGAATCTAGAAACTAGGTAAAACCCAATTAAAAACTGATATCCCACTCCATCTCTAAGTCAAAACAAGAAAACAAACACTCATATTTCCATAAGATCGTGGAAAAAAATTTTTCTGACAAGAAAAAGGTAACTCAATGGAACGGTGAAAACAGCTTTTAGTCAACTGAATTACACTTGTAAATAAAGACCTGGGAGTCAAGACGGGGTAACTAGGCATACAGATCAGAATACGATCAAGGTACGAGAGAACTAATGATATCGAAACTTCATTCAAACCTTCACCTTTTCAACTTAAGATGCTAAAACAGGAAGAAAGAATCATGACAAAACCGATTAGGTCCAAGGAACTTAAAGGTATACTCAAAATCCTATTCGAACAGTTAAAGACATTTCGACCCTTAGACTTCCTCTAACACAACTTAGACATTTGGTTAAACCTCTCATAACGGTAGAATTATTGTGATTCAGAAGGTCAGTCACTCGCAACGAGAAAGGTAAATAAATTTAGAAATCAAAGGAAATTGTCACAAAACATCAAAAGTCTCATGTCCTGAACATTAAAAAAAATTTAATTCCATATCAACTAAATGTCACGACACGATTAAAGACGACATGTCGTTTTACTAAGCCAATATGTACGTATCTGTAAGAAAAAATTATAAGAAAAGGTAATATCAAATAGGGTCCTCTAACCTATACCAAAGAAACGGTAGGTCATCCTGGAACAACAAATAGATAAGATTTACATTATCAAACGTAGATGATTGGGTCTTGAGTCCGAAAGGGAGAGGGAGGGGGTTGGGGTACCGTTGGTATTCAGACAGAAGATACAGACACTCAGAACAAAGAAAAAACAACTATCCAAGTAAACACGGTATCAAATCTCAGGTGTATACTCACTACACCACCACAGACAAAGACTGAATGAAGTGAATCGTACTACTAGAGATCAACGTGGGTACAACGACGTCTACTGAAAGTAAGACAAAATACCGACTCATCATAAGGTGACATATATACATGGTGTATAAGAAATATGTAAATAGACAACCACCTGTAAATCCAATAAAGGTACATAACTGATAACACTTGTCGTGACGATACTTGCATCCCAGAAAACTATAACATCAAAATAGCTCATATACGAGTCCTCACCCTAAAGACCTAGTACACCATTAAGACAATCAAAAAATTCTTTGAAGTGTGACAAAAGGTATCACCGACACGGTTGAATGTATGGGTAGTTGTGATATCTTCCCAAGGGAACAGAGGTGCGGGAGAGGTCGTAAACGACAAACATGTGAAGAATTAAAACCAATAAGACTGACCACACTCCACCATGGAGCATCGAAACTAAACGTAAAGAGATTATTAATCACTATAACTCGTATAAAAGTACACGGATGACCGGTAGACATATAAAAGAAACCTCTTTAGAGATAATTCCAGAAGACGGGCAAAAAATTAACCGAAAAAAACAACAACTTAACATACCGGAGGAACATATGACACCTCCAGTTCGGGAACAGCCACTGTAGTAAACGTGTATAAAAAAGAGTGAAACATCAAACAGAAAAGTAAAAAAAATTACCAAAGGAACCTTTACCGTTAGGTGAGGTCATAAGAACGGACCTCTTAGGGTACCTCCCTCTTTGGATCATCCAATGTCAGGTACCCCAGCGTTTCTCAACCTGTGCTGACTCGTTGAAGTGGAAACGGAAATGACACGTTTTCGAAAATTCAAACTAATCCAGGGTAAACAAATAAAAACAAAAACAAAGATAACGGAACCCTTTGACTGTATTCTTTTGTAACCACATTAAATACAGTCTCTTACAAAACGGGTACGAGACAAGATCCTCAAAATACCACAACACAGAATAAAGATTGAGAAACTCGGTAAAACTCGAACAAAAACACGTACCACACTCCCATACAAGATTGCTAAACGTACGTCGACAAGTGGAAAGGCACGTAGTGAACGACTTCTCCAATAGGAAACGGGTAAAACAAACAACTTCTAATTAACTGAAATCCATACACCCAAATAAAGACCTGAGACAATGAAAGGTAACTAAGTTCACAGGACAAAAACATGGTTATGGTGTGAAAAGAAGTCGAAAACACAACAGACTTCAGTCTCTCTCTCTCACTACGGAGAACGAAACAAAAAAGGGGGAGTCTTAACGAAGCAGTTAAGACACAGAAAATACTAAGGCACATTTAAAAACCTCACACTTTAAAGAAAGGTAAAGAAACTTAGTACGAAATTAAAAGGAAATAATTACAAAATATCAAGAGTAGCATATTCAGAAAGTGAAGGAACCAGTCCAAATAAGGATCCAAACCCAAAAAAACCAACAACAAAACCACACTAAAATTTTCTACAATGTAAGAGAAATGTAAGAGAAAGACTGCAAAATAACAAACATTTATTTACGTTGGTTAAAAACTCACAATTAGAACATAGGATGGTCACACGACTTAAGTAAATGATCTAGCTCATCAAAAACACACCTCAGTAATCCTAAAAGAGATATATTACAGTACAGGAGACGTATATCGCTGTCAAAACGGAGAAGGGGAAGGTTAAACCTATGGAAAATAAAGAAAAAAAACAGACTAACGACACCGACCCTGAAAATGGTGACATAACTTATCTTCACCAATCGCACCCGTAGGAACAGAACAAGGTCTAAAATCGTCTGTTGAAAAGTCGAAAATTGGTGACTCATAATAAAACCGTCACCTAAACAGTATTTACCGAAAATAATAAATCTCTATATAAGGGAAACATGGGAGACCATTCTCAAAAATAGTACCTACTTACAACTTAAATCAGTCTACGCAAAAGACGTAGACAATTCTTCTAGTACACCAAAAAATGAAAAGAAAAAATTACACCATATAATGTAACTAAATGTATATAACTTAGTAGGAACACTTGAACCTAACTTAGGGTGCACCAGTACCACATACTAGAAAAATATACAACAACCTAACCAAACGATTATAAAACAACTCTTAAAAACGTAGATATCAGTAGTTTCTATATCTGGACACTAAAAGAAAAAACCACCAATAGAAACAAACCAAACCATAGTTCCAACTACCACCGAAGTATTTTACAGAAGTCCTATAAGGGAGGAGAAGTCAGAAAACCTTCGAAAACTCTTCCTAGTCATATTTAAGCAACATATAAACCATCTTAAACCGACACTACGGTAGACCAGGACCTGAAAACAAACATCCCTCAAAAAACAAACAAAACTAAAAACTAAAAATTTCTAATATAAAGTGAAAATCACTAACCAGACAAGTTTAATCGAGAAAGAAGAACGGACACTACGGTAGACCAGGACCCGAAAACAAACATCCGTCAAAAAACAAACAAAACTAAAAATTTCTAACATAAAGTGAAAATCATTAACCAAACAAGTTTAATCGAGGAGACAGAGTCAAAACTACCCGACGAAGATCTTTCAACAGGTAAAGAACATCCGAGAGTAACAACTGTATATTATAAAGTATCATAAGAGTATAAAAAAAGTATATAAAGATACCATAACCAACTCCAAAGAGGAAAAAGTAAAAAATAAACCTAAGAGAGAGAAGAGGCAGAACCATTCGGACCGGTCTCCAAACAGTCAAAACAAAGTTTGGTTGAGAACCAAAATCACTAAAAAAAGGAAAAGAATTTTTTAGAGATAAAACAAACAAAGGACGGACTACCAATAACAAAGGAAGGAAGACGACTGAAATCAAAAACAAACAGGAAGAAAAAGATTTAGAAAAGTCAGTCAGGTCAGTGAGTCAGCACAGGTTGAGAAACGCTGGGGTACCTGACGTCGTGCGGTCCGGAGGGACGGGTAGTGGTTGAGGGCCTCAAATGAGTTTGAGTACAGGTAACTCAACCACTACGGTAGGTCGGTAGAGTAGGAGACAGCAGGGGAAAAGGAGGACGGAAGTTAGAAAGGGTCGTAGTCCCAGAAAAGACTACTCAGTCAAGAAGTGTAACCCACCGGTTTCATAACCTCAAAGTCGAAGTCAGGAAGGTTTCTTATAAGTCCTGACTACTCCACCATTCAATCCAACAAATTAAAATGAACTCTAAAAAGAACGGAAAAAAATAAAAACAAAAACTCCTTCCAGACATAGTGATACTTGAAGAGAGACTCTTGACGAAAAGGACGTAGGGTACGAAATATAATAAGGTACTTTCACTTTCAACGAGTCAATATAGGCTGAGAAAACACTGGTGTACCTGATATGTCAGGTACCTTAAGCGGTCCGGTCTTATGACCGTACTCATCAGAAAGGGAAGAGGTCCCCTAGAAGGGTTGGGTCCCTAGCTTGGGTACAGAGGGTGTAAGGTCCGACTAAGAAATGGTCGACTCGGTGTTCCCTTCGGGTTCTTATGACCTCACCCATAGGATAGGGAAGAAGTCACCTAGAAGTACTGGGTCCTTAACTTGGTCCCAGAGGACGTAAAGTCCACCTAAGAAATGGTTGACTCGATAGTCCCTTCGGACATAATAAGGTATCTATAGAATATAACGAAAAAAAAAAAAAAAAAATGAAAGACGGACGACAAAACTAATTAAAGGTAATAAGACAGAAGGTTTAGTGAATAAGAAAAAAGACGTAATAAGTAAGACGATAAGTAACGGAAATCGAGTCCAAAATAGAACCGTTTAGTTAAAAGATTAAAAAGAACTGAGGAGGTATATCAAAGATCAAGGAAAAATGTCATTAGACGTAAAGATAGCGATGCGAAAGAATTAAGAAATGAAGTCATAGAAGTAATGGAGGAAAACTTGAACCACAGTCTGGTATCTCTAGACAGAATAATGAACAAGGTAGTCCCCTTAAGAGAACCTGACAACCAAAGAGACGAAGAAGTAAAACGAATATAAAGACAATGAGATACTCAAATCCTCTTTGTTAATAGACGATATGAGAACCTCTCGATAAACATCAGTCCTCGTAGGGACACACCGGACACACCCAAAGTATATACAAACCACACTCACGACCAAACAAACAAACCGTACGATTATCCTTTTGTAAAATATCGGATGCACAAAATAGCTAATATGGTTTAACATTGTGTTTGTAACATGCACACGAAAATCGTCATCTGAATTTTCATTCGTCACTATATACAATACTCATCAATATGAGACATTTTTAAAGTGATCTATTAAAAGAAAGGTAGGACTTGTGACCCCATTTTTTATACAAATCTTCTTTATGTTATTGAAAGGATCAAACAACTCACTAAAATAGTCCTTTACCACGACCTAAAACACTTTACAAAAAGATAGATAACTATGTTAGAATACCCCAAACAGGAAACAAGATAACTACACCACATAACATAATTAACTCAAAGGCTACCATTTAGGTCGAACGTAAAAACCCTATTTAAAGTCAACCAGTACCGAACACAACTGTCTAAATCACACGAATAAAAACAACTCCTAAAAACACAGACATAAATATTCCTTACAATAAAAGGTAACTATAGTAACAGACCAAAACTATAGTTCTCAATTATGACCGGAATACCTCACTCAATTCTTCATAAGACACAAAACTTCCTAAAACACTTCTTAACTATAAGAATAATTACGAACTTAAGTGACCACTTTGATAGACCAAGACTTAAAAAAAACCACCCACCAAAAAAGTAACGATTAAGTCAGAATAATATCTAGATAAATATAAACGACAAAGAGGACTCAGTCAATGTCATCAAACAGATCCTTAAATGTGTAAAGTAAGTCAATATAAAATTTCGTTAAATTTATTATTTTCTTTAGAACTCCGCAAGGGACCGTCAAGTCACCAAATCCTACGACACGAGAGTGACGACACCGCGTCCAAGTCAGGACCAGTACCTTGATTATTAGGGTGTTCCACATACTACGTTGGTTTTCTTTTTTTTTTCCTTCTTTCCTTCTTTAGAACATTAATAGGTACTTCAATTGTGAAGTACAAAGAAAATGTAAAAGAAAGACGAATTTCCTGAAATCTCGTCCAGACTACTACTACTTAATAAAAATTGAAAGATTACAGATTTTCAAAAAACGGAAATAAGAACTTTCTGTGAAAAATAAAAAGGAAAGTCAAAGTATTTCTGTAACGAGGTAACAGAAACAAAGAACATACACATACTACACAGAAAGAGGATCCCAAGTAAAATCCCAAAAGACAAATAGTCATCCTAAATTCGTCAAGTTAATAGTACTCGGAATGAAATCAAAAGAAACACCGAAAACATAAACCATAAGTAACTCGAAGAACGTAGATATACAACTATCAAAAGTAGTTTAAACCTTTTAAAAGTCGGAATAACGAAATTTATAAAGGGGATCGGGGGAGGGGGAAGAAACCTCTGAGACAACAACTCAGTGATTTAGCACAGGCTGAGACGCTGAGGCACTTGACGTCGTGTCATCCGAAGGGAGAGAGTGATAGAGGGTCTCAAAAGAGTTTGAGTACAGGTAACTCAGTCACTACGGTAGGTTGGTAGAGTGAGAGACAACGGGGGAAGAGGAGAACGGGAGTCAGAAAGGGTCCTGGTCCGAGAAAACGAGAAGTGTAGTCCACCGGCCTAACAACCTCGAAGTCGAAGTCGTAGTCAGGAAGGTCACTTATAAGTCCCAACTAAAGGAAGTCCTAACTGACCAAACTAGAAGAACGACAGGTTCCCTGAGAAAATCTCAGAAGAGGTCGTGGTATCAATTTTCGTAGTTAAGAAGTTGTGAGTCGGAAGAAATGCTAAGTCGAGAGATTAATATATATATAATCCGACGAACTTCACCAGTGTGACCGAGGAACTTCGAAGTCAATTCAAGTCAACGAGTCAGTACACACTGAGAGACACTGGGGTACTTGGCGCCGTGTGGTCCGGAGGGACAGGTGGTGGTTGAGGACCTCAGATGGGTTTGGGTACAGGTAGTTCAACCACCACGGTAGGTTGGTGGAGTAGGAGACAACAGGGGAAGAGGAGGACGGGAGTTAGAAAGGGTCGTAGTCCCAGAAAAGTGTATTCAGTCGAGAAATGTTGTCCACCGGTTTCATAACCTCAAAGTCGAAGTCGTAGTCAGAAAGGTTACTTATAAGTCCTGACTAAAGGAAATCCTACCTGACCAACCTAGAGGAACGTCAGGTTCCCTGAGAGTTCTCAGAAGAGGTTGTGGTGTCGACTTTTCGTAGTTAAGAAGTCGCGAGTCGAAAGAAATATCGGGTTGAGAGTGTAGGAATGTACTGGTGACCTTTTTGGTCTTGGAACTGATCTACCTGGTAACAACCGTTTCATTACAGAGACGAAGAATTATATGACAGATCTGACCAGTATTGAAAGGAAGGTTCCTCATTCGCAGAAAATTAAAGTACCGACGTCAGTGGTAGACGTCACTAAAACCTCGGGTTTTTTTATTTGAGACTGCGACAAAGGTGACAAAGGGGTAGATAAAGGGTACTTCACTACCCTGGTCTACGGTACTAGAAGCAAAAGACTTACAACTCGAAATTCGGTTGAAAAAGTGAGAGGAGAAAGTGAACTCTAGTAGTTCTCCGAGAAATCAAGAAGAAGTGAAAGACGGTATTCCCACCACAGTAGACGTATAGACTCCAATAACTATAAAGAGACCGTCAGAACTAAGGTCGAACACGAAGGAGGTCGGGTCACAAAGAGTACTACATGAGAGTATATTCAATTTATTCGTCCCACTGTTATATGTCGGAACTACATGAGGAAAAGGATAAACCTTGGTCAGACAACAAGGTACAGGTCAAGATCAACGAAGGACTGGACGTATGTCCAAAGAGTCCTCCGTCCAGTCCACCAGACCATAAGGGTAGAGAAAGTCTTAAAAGGTGTCAAATAACACTAGGTGTGTCAGTTTCCGAAACCCTATCAGTCATTTCGTCTTTATCTACAAATGGTCCACGAAATAAGTACAAAAAGTAAGAAAAAAGGAAGATGCAAAACTTGATAAACAATACAGAAGTTAAGTAATTATCAAACAACACTTTATAAATCGGATGACAATTAGGGCAAGTCACATAAAATTTAGAGAATGCATCTACAAAAGTAGAGGAATCAAGTTAAACCCAGGAAAAAACAAAAAAAATTACAGTAAACAGAGAGGGATACAAAAAACTTGTACTCACAGAAAATTTATGTCAACGTTATCGAAAAATTTACATAAAGACACTTAAGGTCGTAGACACAGAAAGATCCAGTTAAAGTTAGTAAAGATTTTAATACCTAACGTAAAAAAGACACATACAGACTAGTAAAAATAAACCTACAGTTTTTTAACTTAAAATAAAATGACTTACGATCTATAAAAATATAAAGATATTTATAAACACTCCGAACACGTTAATGTACCTTTGTTAAACTAGGAAAGTCCAGAACGAAAATTCTAAACAACCGTCCTAGTCCAGGTACAAATCAGACCTCGATTAATAAAGGGTGATGACTCCGTTCTGGCAAAACTCAGGAGATGGGTCAGTCACGGGTACTTAAACTTCAAAAGGTCGGACAGACCACCCTTGCACGTGACACACCAGGACAAACTCACGACTCGAGACACAGAGGAGCAAAAACACAAGAAGGAAGGAATCGAAGTCAATCAAAGAAACGTACGGACGGGAGGAGTCACGAGACGACGTGCGGGTGCCCCACAGGAGACTTCTAGAGACCGGAAGGGAGGGACACGTCGAGAGAGGAGACCATGACATAGGAAACTTGGATCAACGGAACCAGAAGAGTCTGACAGTCGAAGGGGAGTAGTTGAGTCCCTCAATCGACCTGAGACGAATCCTCTCCTGAAGGACACGATACCACATCTTTGATTCCGTCAATCGACACGTCCGTGAACAAAGAACAAGAAGGTCTCTAGTCACATGAAATAATGGATTACAAGTCATAAAACTTTTAGTAACAAAGCATATAACCCAAATAAAAAATTAACTAAAACAAACACAAATCAACAAAGTTCACACTCTCATTTAGACCAGGTATAATGAAGTAGAACCGATATTCTCCTTTAGAGAAATCAGACAAAATTTCTCATTCTTAACTACCGAGGATTTGAAAGAAAGACCCCGAAAGGACCACCGAGTCACCATTTCTCACGCGGACGGTCGTGTCTTTTGAGTCCTCTACACCCAAGCTAAGAATCCACCCCTTCTAGGGACCTCATCCTTTACCGTTGGTTCAGGTCGTAAGACGGACCTTTTGGGGTATCTATGCCCTCGGACCGTCCGAATCACTGACTTGCTGTTATTCCTGAACAAAGATGAGGTCTCGAGAAACTAAAACAAAATGTAGACACTGTCAAGGTAAAGGGTAAAGGTGTTATAGAGTGGAAGTCTTATGAATTGACAGACGACAACCACGAACCTTGCAACGAACCTTAATGGAAACCCAATACTTACTTAGAACAAATAGTATGTTTGTGTGATGACGTCACTACCGTCAGTCCGACATTGTCGTACTTTTACCCACACAAGAGATTATGACAAGAATTGTATAAATCTCGACAGTATTAGGTCATAAAATCCTACAACAATTTCTTAAAGAAAATCCTTGATCCATTTATTCTGAATAAACCTTACGAATTTCATCTTACGACGAAAATACCAATTGTTGATACCTCGAGACGTCGATTGTAAATATAAGCTTTCATTAATGTTGTTGAAGAGAAAGTAAAGTCACCTATTATAAGTCGTATTCCATGAATTGACTTCTATCCGTACATTCTAGAGAGTCTGGATATAAAACGAATTTCCTTTATCTACTGGAACCGAAATTGCGCTAGTGAATTATCAATATAATGGTATAAATTTAATTTAGAAAAGTAAAGACCTGGACAAAAAGGATCTGTTTTACCTCTAATTTTGTCGTGACAAGACTTTCCTACCGTACTCTTTACATATTTTTATATTTAGTCATAAAAAAGTTCTAAAAAACCTAGTGTTGAGTGTATTTGTAAAACACACCGATCAGTACGTATACACACATACCTAAATGTTATGTTTTAAACGAGGACATGTATTACATACGGTTACAAAGGACAAGACAAAGTAACTTTTCATTTGGAATCCACGTACACCCACGTAAGTGAACCTAAGTTGAGAAACATTGGGGCACCTAACATGAGGGGGGTGGGGTCCGAGGAGACAGGTAGCTTAAAAGGTTTGTTCTTATAACCTTACGCAACGGTAAAGGATGAGGTCCCCTAGAAGGGTTGGGTCACTAGTTTGGACACAGAGAACCGCAGAGGACGTAGCCGTCCAGTGATCCTTCGGTAATTACCTACTGTAGAGTTAAAGTTTATGTGACAGATATACTTCTTTCTTTAATACTCCGTAGTATAATTACTTTCCAACTTCATGAATCTAAAAAAGCAAGTTTTATAATAGCTCAAACTTACACTTCCACTTCCACTTCAGTGAGTCAGCACAGGTTGAGAAACGCTGGGGTACCTGACATTGGATGATCCGAAGAGGCAGGTACCCTAAGAGGTCCGTTCTTATGACCTCACCTAACGGTAAAGGAAGAGGTTCCTTAGAAGGGCTGGGTCCCTAGCTTGGGCCCAATCGAAACGTAGGAATAAAAAATGAGTCAAAAGAATTATGACTAAAAAAAGGAATAAAAAGATATAGTGAATTTTATTCTAAATTTTAGTAATTTTTTTCTACGGTAGTATCATTTTAAATGAACACTCAATTTAAAAATTCCTATGTACCAATAGAAAACCAATTGATTTGATTATTTACCGATTCTTAACATTTCAGGTAACAAACACTAGGTGATCGGGTTTCTTCAAACTTAGATAGGATGTAAAACATGTCTCTACACGGTACCACCCCCCTCCCCCTTTAGTGTCGTAAAATGCGTCTTCTGTAGGTCTGAAAGGTCTAGTCATTCTTTGACTACTCCTAGTTGCAACGGGTGACTGAAAGAAGGTATCCAAGACGACGTCACCCGCTTTGGTTAAGAAAATTTTCGATCGACATCATAGTGTATAAGAAGAACTGTCTGTGAAGAAATCATCTCATCGAGAGAGACGTCATCTCCGGAAGGGACGAAGGACAGAGGATCCAAATTAGAAGAGACAAAGATTTTAATTCATAGGAATTTCCAATCTTTCTTTGTAACTTCTCGAGTGTATTGACCAACATCATACTTGCTATCGTACATTAAGACATTTAAATATTACCTAAGAAACCTCTTCCCTTACCGTCGGGTGAGGTCATAAGAACGGACCTCTTAAGGTATCTGTCTTCTTGGACCACCCGATGTCAGGTACCCTAGCGTCTCAGTCTGTGTTGACTCGCTGATTGGGTGGGTGGGTGTATTACCTAAGAAATTAAAAAAAGGACGTCTATTTGTACAAGTACAGAAATATATCTGAGGTTTGGAAAGGTCTGAACATCCTTTAGACAACGACACATTATGTCACCTTTCTTAATACACTAGATTACGAGTTTATTAGATGACCTTCTTTCTGAAACCTATATTTTTACAAAGAATTACACAAAAGGTCTACAGACACCGGAAGACTTTAACGAAGGGGGGCGAGTGAATTAAAATTCAGAAAATCTAAGTGATTCAACTCGATATCTTTAATTATTTCATCTTACGAATTTGACTTATTTGTCATTCTTTTAGAGAGAGAGATCTTTCGGTAATAGTCATATTGTTTTTGTTAAGTCGAGGGTTTACCACTATATAATATTAACCCTTTACCACTCAATTAACTTTACAATACAATCATATCTCAATATGCACTACATTAAATGTTTATCAATCCCTGGCTATATTAGATACATTGTGTTTGATACGATTTGTATTAAAATTACAAAGGAACTAAGTAAGTTCAATACCTATACATCTATAAGACCAACTTTCATAAAGTATATAAAATCACAAAGTCTTCCATAAAAAGAATTATGAAAGGGGGTCGTAACTGACTTATAATATATCATATAATCACCGAGAGTACCACGAGACGGATACTAAAGTGTATCGATTCGAATGATTTCGACAGTTGTCAAACTATATGAATTCCTTTGTTTTAAGACTAACTAAGACTACACAAAGAAAGTCTTTTTAGTTGTGGGTACCTAAAATAGACTGACACATCTAGTCCAAAAAAAATAAGACCTATAGTGCCATTGTCATATCCTTTATACGTAATAAAGAGTACAGACGTTCATCAGGAGTGACGACTTCCTTCGTTAAAAAATTCGATGTCGGTTTAAGTAAAACCATGAAAAATACCTTTAGAACTAAAACAAAAATGAAAAAATATTGGAAACCGTTTTCTATAATTGTTCGTTTCTCGAGTAGAGTAATCCGTTCAGGTGTAATTATTCTTACGGATCTTCTCCTAACTAAGAAGTGTGGGCCTGGGTGACCGATGACAACCCAGAACGAAATGAGACGTCAAACTATAATAAAAATATGGAAGACCTTACACGGGGGGTCTGACTACCTTTACGTAGAGAAGGACCATAGTAACCCCTTTTAATACCATTTCTCATAATAGTTCGGGAGGATGTCCTCGTTCTTCTTGTAATAGTTTGGTCTCGTTGGTCAGACTTTGCGGTTTAACGGGTTGACTTTGTTCTTGATGTTCTTTACTCACTCTTCTACTCTAGAAACGTTCTCTCTTTTTTACATCCCCGATTACCGTATTCGATAGTTCCGTTGTTTCTTGTTCGTGGATCACTAGAAAATCTCAAAGAAGTAAGTGTTTAACTGTTTCGACTTCAATCGTATCCTCGGTTTGATGGATCACTCATACCTCAGTAAGGGAAACTTTCAAAATGGAATTACTTTCATAAGGTCGACCTTTACCCAGAGTGAGCGGTAGGACTCCTTTTCGGTCAATCTTTTCTATTCGCTCTACTTAACCATCTTCAATAACTTCGACCGAACCTCCAGTAATTATTAGGACTACTTCTACTACTCGTCCTTCTACTCCTACCAGGGGAACCTCTCTTTGACTATAAATTACTTTTACTGAAGTATCTTCCATTACACTTTTTACACAACTAGGCAATTGTAATCATACTGTTTTAAGACAATAACATACGACTATTATACAGTCTTTTTCAATATTACACTAGTTTTATTTTATCTTTTATTCTTGGTCCCTTTATCTTATTCAGATTCGAACATATCGTCTTATGAGGGGTTCAACTTACCGAGAATCCCAACACACACATAAACGTACATATACATAAACGTAAGTAGAGACTTGACCAAAACTACAAGGAAAAAATATAAAAAATTTTACATACTTGATTCCGAGTTTTAAACTTTTGGTAAACGATTTCCTTTTTTCTTGGATTAATTCTAATCACCATTAAGACATAAAGCTCACCTCCTCTTTGTGTACAGTCTTGTAGTTCCTCCGTATGTATTAAAACTTTTCGTATAAACCGTAAACCTTTTCATTTCTTTATTTGGGTAAAAGAATTATGTCTGACGTCTTTACCGTATCGTAAAAATATACAGTACTACCCTGTGCTGAGTCTTCAACTCCTCGTGAGTATATGTAAATTCTTTAAACAACTAACTATATTAATATCTAATATAGTCCTTATTAATATCCGGGATTGGGTAGAGGTAGAATATGGGGTACGATCTATAAATCAACATCCGAATTTCGGCAAAACTTATGTTTATAAAGAATTTTCAAGAGTAACGTACTAAGACATACGGTGTACATCAAAAAACCCAAAACAAAAAAAAAGTGGGGTCAGAAGTACCCATAGTGAACGATATTATATTATGGAAGTCGGAAACCTCCGGCAGTGGTTCCCGGAACATGAAAAGACACCGTAAAGTCGATAGAAGAGGCATATCGGTAGAGAAAAATGGGGCAGTGAAGGACGTCAAAAACTACCCAACAAAGAAAGTTTTGAGGACATCAAAAAGACGTCCGAGTCGAAAAAGAAAAGTGAGTCATACAAATATCGAATACCGTCTTAACTTTCGACGTCTCCTTCATTGATTCTATACATTTTACAGAAGCACAGAAGAATTTTTCTTTCCTTGGATACGGTCAAAATATAAGACATCGAAGACGAAGAAAAAAAAAAAAAAAAAAATTATATTAAGAGGACCCTAAGACAGTGAATGTCCTAAAAAGAGGCAATCCCTTGTATAAAACAGGGAACCAAAAGGAGGTAACACGGTGAAGGGAGTAGTCTTTTTATTAATGCCTGTTACTAAATCATCGAGGACAAAGAGAAGGTCTGAAGTCGAATCTACAGTGAAGAAGACCCCTCCAGTAGCGGTTGGATTTTCAAATTCTATTGTCACAAGGATATACAAGAAAATTAGAGATGGGACACGGGGGAGAGTCTCGTGACAGGATTATATGGCGTAACGGGTAAAGGACTAAACATCAAGACAATCTGACATTCGGAGTCCTCCTTCGAGAACAAATGGTAAAATAAAGGTCTATAACCGACTGACTGTGTAGACATCCAGATTAGAGAGAGGACTCACAGTGTGAATGTTTTAGTCTAACGGATTATCTGAAGGTCCGAAAAGAGGGTTTCCGTAAAGTCTAGTGGTACAAATTTGAATGTGATTAAAAAGAAGTAGACTGAAGTAAGACAACACAAAAATGTACACATATAGTGATATAATAATAAAGGAAAAAGACAGAGGTAACGATCTGTCTTGACCCTGGTACATCGGTAGAAATATGGTAATCATGGACTGTGTCTTCAAAACTGAAAGTCCAGATCTTAAATTATAACGATCTTCATTAAAGAAATAAAGGTAGTAAACCAAATACACAACTATCTAAGACGATAATTTTTTTTCAGTACATTTTTCCTTAGTAGTAGTAAACCTCATTTAAAATACCTAACTTATTATCTCGTCTTATAAAAAAATTAGAAAATTCCATCGTCAAAAATGACTGACATAGTACCCCTATTTTAAAAGTGTTTACATATTTTCGACATGTTCAGACTAAAGTGTGAAAACTAGCAACTCATTTCAGTTATCAGTGTGACTTAAACACTCGAAACTATACCTCTGTAGAAACAAGGATTAAGAAAGGAAATCCAATAATAGCGTGACTCTTTCTATTCCCGTGTGTCATACTTGAGAAGAAATTCTTTCGTCTGGAATACCTTATATCTGTGCACTGAGAGAAAGCGGGAAAACCTGGAGAGTACTTTCACTTCTCACTCTACTAACTGTAATGATCTAGTTAATAATTATAGTAGCACGGTGAACGACTTTCTTGACTTCGTAAACGTGTCAAATACGTCTTGAAGTCCATTAAGGGTCTCGAATCACTAAACCGATTCACGAGGATTTTTTTTTTTAAAGTACGGTAAAATAAATCAAATGGAAGTGACTCATCCCAATGAATCTTAACGTCTTATTAAAGTATCCGAAACCCCTTGAAATACAAAAACTATAAGGGAAATAAGAATTCCGTACATATCATATAACACAATAACTGTTAAACTTGACACTTCATTTAACTCCCATTGTTGATAATCCTTGATTTAAACTAATGAAAATATTAACACAAACTTAAGTAAAATCCTGTTCAACTTAAAAATTTTTATTGAAATAACTCCGTATTGAATATATGTTATTTTAACTGGATAAGGTTCGTATGTCCAAAGTACTGAAGACTGTTTAAATATGTAAGAACATTGACGGAAAGGTTAATTCTATATCTTGTAATGATAGAGGAGTCTTTTGAGGGGACTCTTGTTAAACTTAAAGTTTTAACCTTCTTTTCTGTTTATAAGTTCATTTTTACCCTTTTACAATAAGATAGAACCCTTCGTCTCTAACATTACCAAAATTTTCGTAAAAAAATTAATAATTTAAACCTATAAAAATACACGACTTCACCATTTTTAATTGTAGATGGATAATCTGAAAAAAAAAAATCTGAAAACTAAACTCTTTTCAAAACAAACAAAAAAATTAAATTATTAACAGTACAAAATTTATGAAGTTATACCATCAGAATTAAGAAACATTAGGGTTAAAAACAAGAGTAACCTCAACAACCCATATTTTTGATCATTTGTGCTAAGACAATGTCTTGTAGATCTTTAGTACGAAGGTTTACTCAAAACGGAAAAACTTTAACGAGCGAACTCTAGACTAAAGGATTTCGTAAAAATTAACGGAAAACCCTTAATGGAAGTCTACGATGTAAAAAGAGATGTCAATTATGAGTTAGTACTGTTTATAAATAAGGAACTACTATCCATATTAAAGAGATTAATCCATCAGACTCCTGTTTTATTCAAAACTTGATTTTGAACTCAATAAACTAAAACTTGACTAACATGAATTAAGAAACTCATCGAATATCAAACGAAGACTTCCGTTATGGTTTCGTTTTCAAGGTTTTTACAAAGTTTTATACCGTCGAAGAACCCGACGAATGTAACCGAGAGGTTCACAACGCAAGTAAAACTGTATATACGACAATGTGTAAACGACACTACGGAAAATATTAAGTCGTTATAACGGTCAAAATATAAAGGAATCAAAGTACACTAAAGTAAGATTTACTCATTACGAAATAAACAAAAGAACATTTCAAAGCATACTAACGGAAGACTTACTCATCACGGAAGACATAAAAGGACTTACTTGAAATAAAAAGTTGGGACAGTCCCTACATACATAAGTAGTCCTGTTCTCTTAAGTAGAGTGTCACCACATAAAACCATTTCTTCCTGAAAGATTTCAGTTCAGATAGGATCTTAGACAGCGTTCCAACCACTCGGTACAGGTGTAACTTCAGAACATACATATTATCGTCTTCTTACTCTTCAAGTCTATGAATTACTTAATTATTAAAACTTATCAACGACAACTTTCAACCGATTCTACACTCACCACCACCATCATTCAAGGAGCAAAGTGGGGACTCAAATAAGTACGTTGAGATTACTGAGCAGAAGGAATTGGAGTCGCACCGTACTAATCCCACGAGAATGAGACACCGGGTGAGTGGAAGAAACGTAAACGGAGGTACGTGAGAAGTAAAGGAAGAAAACTTGAGAAATGAAAAAGATTTAGATTAGGAAAGTGAAAACATAGTAGGGGATTCGAACAGAGAATGAACGGTGGAAAGAAAGGAAGGTAAACGGATTCAAGAAAGAGAGGGACGTTTACTACGAATCCAGAGGGGATAGGAAGTCTCCGGGGGCGGACTGACACGTCATGGGTCACTGATGGTGATCCAAAGACAGGAAAGTGTTGATTTGGAGTGTCTTGTCATCAAGAGATTGGTTCGTTGAGTACATCATGGACCGTGTATCATCCACGAGTCTCCAAACTTGCTTACTTAGTCAGTAAGGAACTATGAGGTAATAATTAAGGCATCGAAGAGAAGGAAAAGTAGAGATTCAATACCCGGGTCTCAATACTGGATTGACGGTCAAAGTCGGAAAAGAGACAGTAGGAGAAACTGACGAAAGAATGTGAACTATGGATTGGTCATAAAGGAAGAACTTTGAGAGGAGACTACAAACATTTTACATATATAAAACATTTACATCTATACAATATTATATTCTATGCTCCAACTAACAGAAAAGACTGGTGTAGTTGAGACATAGGAAATGAACGAAGAAATGGAAAGACGATCAACACCGGTGAGGGATTCTCAGGTCGAAACCGGCCGGAAAGAAGAGCTCAGCAAGTTGATTGTAAGTAACTCAGGGTGGCTGATACAAGGTCCATGTGACGAACCCTCAGACTGACCCCACCAACCCTATCCTGACCCGTGTCTCCTCCCTCACGCGAGGGCCAGGGTTTCCGTGAGTCGTGACCCCATACTTTTTGTGACAGAAGAGGAAGGGGAAGCGGTCGAGGAGGAGGACTACCGGGAGAAAGTCAAGTGTGATTCGAGTAAGAGTATTAGGGACCCGAACTACAGACTCTCGTCGTAGAAAGTGAGTAAGAAAGGGACAGTAATCAGTCAAAGACGCGCGACGGGTCCTGGAGACGAGACGGGAAAGGAACGCCGACGGTGGTGGAATTGGGTCCAAGGAAAGGGAGGAATGGTAAAGGTCTAGTGGATGATTCACGGTCACTGACTACAATCGTAGTGCCTTCAACGTAATTAGTTTTGAGGAGACACCGTCTACTACCTTTGAATAATTGAATAAGACTTAAATGAACTCCTTTTACCCTCACAATAACTTCTTAGAACCTATTGAGGGGTCTAATTTCCTTAACAATTTTGGTTTAAATTACTTCTTATGGTTTTGTCGAAACCACAGAGTCACTGACCCGAGTCTCTGAACTTATGGCAGTCTTAAGAGAACAGAGGAACAGACAAAAAGAGACGTACAACTGGAGGAAGAGGACAACGTCTAACCGGGGAACGTGTACACTCCATATACCGACAACCGCCGAGACCCGAGTGTAGAAGAGTCGAAACGACAGTCTCTCCTTTCTCGAAAGAGGGTCCAGGTCAACTCTTTTAGGGTCCCTTCCTGAAAACGGGTCAGAACTCGGTGAATGATACCGGTCCACCCCACCCCTATAAATCTAATTGGGTCGGACTCAGACCGAGGGACGGGGATCCTTCAATGACACCAACCATATAAGATACTAATCAAGGAGGTGAACTCGGACCCTCACTCTCCACCACTAACTGTCAAAGGAGTTTTCTTCTCTCTCTAAACGTTGTACAGCCCACCTCCCCGTCCCCGTGAGTCTCAGGTGAGGCACGGAACAAACTCGGAACCGTAGGTAAAGAGGTCAGGGGTAAGGTAGGACAACATTCTCATTAGAAAAATTTTACAAGGAAAAAACTAGGTCGATAGGGGATCACGTCATCAAGAGGTTGCAGGCAGTGGACCCCCCTGAACAGCGCTCTCTCAGCAACTACGAACCGAGGAGGGGATTATAGACTAAGCCCCCAGACCCCACCCCGGACTCTTAAACACAAAGATTGTGCAAGGGTCCGTCTAGACTACGTCACCCATGTCAGGCAACCGACACCTTTGGTGACGGGAACACCTTTTTGGGACTGAGGAGGAACTGAAGTCTTGTGATTGGTTCAAGAAATTGGAGAGGAGTCAGACTGGGAAAAGACCAGAAGGGAGTAGCAACGGTGAAAGTAGGGACACAAAGTCAGACTAAACAGACTAATGACAAGAAGTTTTTCGAAAGATGAAAGAATGGAGGAACGGAAACTCTTATTAAGTAACCTTACTGGAAATGTAAGGGGTGACTTAAGTCATAAAATTGGTTCTGTATTGAATTTAAGACGAAGACTGTAGAAAAGATTGATGATGTCTGTGTTCGTCAGAAAAAAAGAGCTTGACGTGAAGTAAGTCAGTCAGTCTTTTATGAATAACTTGAGTATGGGACACTCCTCGTGACAGGTATCATTACTTGTTTTGTTTTAGGGAGGAGAGTACCTCGAATGTAAGATCACCCTCTGTGAGCTTGTCTGTACAGGCCACTATGACTCCCTTTGTTGCGACCCGTCTCCCTACTTCTAACTTCGTTTCCCTCCAGTCCCGATGAAGTGCACACCACACTTCCCCTAGGGGGACTACTCCCGTGTAATTTCGTTTCCAGATTCTTTGAGCCCCTTTCCTATAAGAAACATACATAGTAAGTACACCTAACGCAATAAATAATGGTCTGTGATACTAACAAAAGGGTACACACATAAAGAATTGCTGGGGTTATCCAAAAATTCTTGGACTTTCCATCACCGGAGAGTCGTGTATGATTGAAGTGTAGTGATCGTACAACGGAGTCTACACCCGTAAATCAACTTATAGACAGGGACTACTATGTCTGTAAATTTCGACTACTAAAGGGATATAGTCATATCTGGGTTGTAATATTTATGGACTTCACATTTCATAAAAAACAATGAACACAATTGTCTCAGTTGAAGTTCACCCTGAATGGTAAGCAACATACACAAAAGGAGTATCACTCAGATTAAAAGTGTTAATGTGGAACCAGAGTGACTTACTTCTTAAATTAGCACCTGCTCCTGATTTGCACCCACGGGCTCGGACCCTGTTCCCTCTTCAGAACTACAAAAAGACACTACAGCTATATATAAAGAGTCGACTTAAGGAATTGTCGACGGCTAATTTGCGACTCGGCCCACGCATTTTACAACCGTCCACTTAACTCACATTTTAAAATCTTGTAAGTTCACAGTCGCGTAAGGTATAAAACTTAGTTCAAAAATTTTCAATATAAACCGTACTAAATTAACCTTATAATTCATCCTTTTATTTTTAAACGGGGAGACTTCAAGTATGGGGAATAATAAAATACCGGTCTAAGGTCATATATGTAAACTTAGGTTTATTTGTTTACGTTTCTTTATTTTTCAGAACTTTAACTAATTCCTCCTTCATCTTGAGTAGTCTTTTTCGGTTCGTCACACTACACACACTCAGTCTTCGTCAGAAGGAGTCCGTCCACCACGGTTGTACGTACATCCGCACGTGAGTGCTTCAGATCCATGTCTACCACGAACCCGTTGACGACACATAAACCCCTACTGATGATATGAAACAAAATAAACATGTACAAAGTTTTTACAATTCTCGTTTACTGGAAATATATAGTCTATAATAACATTACACTATTCCTCCAAAAAGATATAATTTTTAAGAGTATCACATACAAAAAATATATCTTGATGAGTCTAGTACGTCCAATAGAAGAACGCTTAGTAAAACCAATCCCAACCAACAGTCCTTGAGAAACTCTGAGTCCCCCTATTTACTCCCAATCTAAATGAAAAAAAGATCGTCTATCGTCCTTCCGGTCTTACACCGTCAACTTCTACATAAACGAATTACATCTTCTTTATAAAATAGACTTCATAAAATATAAGTAAAATTTAACAAAGAAATTACATTGTCTTGTTAAACGGAACCCCTTTAACTCGAGGGGAAGGGATGTACCAAATTACTTCTACTTACTTCAGACGACCCCTAGAACACAATTTTTCTGATAGTGCAATAAATGTCCCAGGAAACGTCAAAGACTCGTGACATATAATGGTACAGACTAACTTCGGTCAGAGTCGTCCCACAAGGGACAACTCCCCTCTACCCGATCGATCAATCGGAATTACCAGAGAAGTCACGATTGATAAACTTTCGATTATTGTTCCGGAAAACTCCCCGGTAACCCATGAATTTTGAGTCAGAAGGGTCCAAAAGGTTTAGAACAAGTCTAGACAGACGTCAAGACATAAAATGAATAAGAGACATATAGGTAACATGTCACAGGAGACCTAAGTGACAAAGTGTTAAGTAAAACTTCCTACCTAAATTATCTGCAAAACCTCAAAGAACCACTAACCAATTGGATGTGGACAATGACGATTAAGTCACTTTATTACTAATTATTTACCGAGTGGAGTACTTGTCGGTTCTCTTATGAAAACTCGTAGAGGAGTCTCATTTTCCCTTATTTCGTAGAAAATCAGAAAAAAAGACATAAGAAAACGTCCCAATATCAAAGTATCGGACTTGATGACTACGTAACATTTTAGTAATAGTACTAGTAGTTGTACTCCAAAATCATTGGACTTGTAACTATCTTACGTTATAATTATTTTATTTTAGTAGTATACATTATTTTTGAAATTACTTTAACATCATCTATAACGTCATTTCTAGTCACGAAATAAAATAAGAAAAACACCACATTTACATATAAAAGTAAATATCCATTCTTCCACAAAATGGGACACCACAAGTCAGAAATGTTGGGACGGTAGCAAATACGGTTGGACCTACACGGGGGTGGACACCTTGTCGTCGACCATTCTGAGAATACCAGTTAATACTTTTCGGAGTTTCTAGGAACGATCCAAGGAATTACAAACAAAGTGATCATCTTTTTCAAAGTTAATTTTTGATATCAATGATATTTGTGAAAAGTATCACATGGGAGGAGGTATTGTACGAAAGTATAAATAATAAAGTCTTAACACAGTAAGACCGTCCCTACAACCCCTACCCTCTCTTTTCAATTCCGATGTCTCTTTTTACGTACAAGATCTAACACTTTTTATGATTTTTATTTTAAATTAAAATTTTGGAATGAATTTTAATTTCGATGATTTATTCTTCCTTATCATATTATACCCTTTAATGAATCTTTCAAAATCTTACCCTTACGGTATATAGTCTTAAATTATCAATAACTGTTTCAATGTGTTTAAAACTTTTTTTTTCAGTTTGAAGATACCTTATTAAGTCTAAATGTCTTTTCAACCTTTTTATCATATCTCTCAAGGACATGAAGTGGGTCAAAGGGGATTACAATCGTAAAATGTATTGGTACCAAGTAAACAGTTTTAATTCTTTGATTGTAACCATTCAATGAAGATTGAGGTGACATCTAAAATAATCCCAAAGTGGTCAAAAAGATGATATCAGAAGAAAGACAAGGTCCTAGGGTAGGTATCATGAAACGTAAATCGGATTAGAAAATAACAATAATTATTATAATTCTTGTTTTTCCTTTGTTTATTTGATTCTTCTATCAAATTGGACAAATTTTTTACTTTTTATTGAGGTCTTTTCTTCATTTCTATTTTCGTCTTTAATTACTTGGTTTTTATTATCCAACAGTGTGTATCGAATAAGAAATACACGTCCTTTTTTTATTAGTATTTCAATCCACTTAAGTCCCATATTTTCTTTTATGTTGTATCCTTTAATCTTATTCTGTAATGTTCTTTAGTTGGAGTATATCATTCAAAAATTTTTAAGATTTATCCTTAAGGGACCACCATGCCACCTATTCTTAGACGGACGCCTAAGTCTCTTGTGTCAAGCTAGGGACCAGGTCCTTCTAAGAAGTACGGAGTCTCGTCGATTCCGTGTGTGGTGTCGACGACTCGGACACATGACGTCGACGACCTTAGACACGAGGAGTTGTTCTCTTCGGTCACGTGACGTTGCTTGTCGTCGGGAGTGACCGGCTTATCTCTTTCCGGAGTGTGTCGTTACTTCTACGTCGTGTTGGTTTTTCTTTTTTGATTGGTTTTCCTTTTTAAACTTTCAAATATTTTATAATTGTACTCGATTTAAGTACAATCATAAAATATTTTCGAGTAGAATCATAAGATATTTATTTTCTCCACCTTCGAGAATTCTCTAATTGTCGTTGATTTTTATATTCTTATCGATAGTTTATCAATTGGAGGTATATATATATATATACATACAAAGTGACAACTCAAAAAGGTTTGAAAGTTTCTTGTCTATTATAATCATGGTATAGTAGACGGACGGTCCAAGGAGACAGGTACCCCTAAGAGGACCGTTTTAAAGACCTCGTCCAACGGTAAAGGAGGAGGTCCCCTATAAGGATTGGGCCCCTAGTTTGGGTCCAGAGGACGTAACGTCCGTCTAAGAAGTGACAGACTCGGTGGTCCCTTCGGGTAGAAGTATGGTCAGGGACCATTTTGTCCATACGTATCGTATGTATATGTGTCTACAGATGAAATAGACATCCGGTCATAATCCTTATATCTATGTTTACCCCAGTTTTACTGGTTGACCCGTGGTGTAGACGAAAGAGACTGTGAGATTTAGGAAACATCTTCATTTAATAGTCTTTACTTTTCGGTATAATCATAACCTCTTACTCTCTTCACGATAACCCTCTAGATTTGAAACTCTTGAAACATATTCTACTGTCATCAACAGTATCCTAACCGATGACCTCCTCTCTCGTCAGGACTTGTATAAATCCTCTTGTCACTGTTGCTCCGACGGAACGTAGGAGACTCGAGTATCTTCTGTCGTCACCACCGCAGACACACGAAGAGACCCTCCACACGACTCGTCGTCCGTAGTGTCCGTAGAGTGTCCGACTCCGTTATACCAACCAGGGACCTCGATCTCTCCGTCCTATCTCGGGATCCTAATGACTAATATCCCACCTACCCCTCGGCGTCTGAGGTTTCCACTTGACGATGACCGTGTAAGACAGGTTCTGGTACAAATCGGGGAAGAAGTGACAATAACCTCTATCTGGAAACATTAGTATCGATTGTTGGTACCAAAAACTTGTCACCAAAAACTTTGTTTTTACTCTTCGTCGATTGGTGTTGATCGGTTTGTCAACTCCCTTTGATTGTGACACTTTCTTCTGGTTTAAACTTATTTCTCTTTTTAACTGTGTACTCTTATACTTATCTTTATCTTTTGTTGAAATCGAATTTATATAGAAATATTCCTTTAATTTCTTTTACAATTAAAGTATTTTAATAATCGTAAACAGTGATTTATATCTGAACCTTGAACGTTTTTACATCTTGAGTTATTCAACCCACTTATCGTCTTACTAGTGTCAACTTTATCTCAACATTTGATCGTCTGTCCGGTCGACCTGTACATTTCTGGTTCTCCGTTACAATCTCTTTTTAGTTCTATACCCTTTAGTTAAGTCTTCGAGATTCTGACAATTTATTTACCTCAAGGTTTTCCCTCTCTTTTCTCTCTTGTCTCACTCCTCCTTTATCTTCTTTTGTAGTTTCTTGATCCCTTTCTCTTCAGAAGACCGTAAACTCTTGTCTTCCCTGTTAGGATCATCAAAGGTCTCTACGAGTTTCCTCGTCTTACATCGAATAGATGTTTTCTTATTATCCAACCGTGAACGTCGGAAACACTATTATAACTATGATCTTTTATGATTTCAGGGAACTTGTAAGATTTCTTTTTATTGAAGTTAATATCTTAGGTATAAACTGGACAAACTTTCGTTTTATCTGTAAAAACTTGTGACTTCTTGAGTCAAATTGATAAAAAGTCTCCGGAAAAGATTAAGTCGTCTTACTTTTTAGTCGTATAACTTTCTCCTTCTGGATTCTTATTCTCACCAGTTGTTATTCTTGGGTCATTTTGAAGGAATTAATCAAAGAAATTTATCAACTACCTTGTGTATTATTTATCATTAAATCCTAATTTTTCAGTTTTCCATATATGTACCATATTATACACATAATGGATTGAGACAGGGTTCTATGGGTCTTCGTCACTGTAGGAATCTCATTATTCGTACGGGTCGAGGGTCTACAATCACGACTCTACCCATCATCTCCTCGGGTCTTGTAGAACATTGAGATCTTTTTTTTCTACTACCATATACAGTCTCCCCACATTCTGGGACTTTCTCGAGGGTCACCGTTTCGACCTTGTCAAACTCGTTGTTTGATCATGACCTAATATTGTGGTCGTATTTTATTTATAGTATTCAGGTATGACTATACTTATTGAAACACTCACTTATTCCTCTATTTATTATTATTTACTGTCTAACTATCCAACTAATCTAATCTACCCCAACCTTTCCCTGTCTAGAAGGTTGTCTTAAAATTTTTTGAGAACATCCATGAGGGAAAAGGTGTTCTACCTCGATCCACTGAGTGAAGGTTTCTTTGTTCATTCTCTTTTCTTCAAAAAGAAGAAAAGTTGTCTCTTTTTCATGGGGGGTACATTCTACATTGTTCTTCCCGTACAGTGGGGACACCAGGAAGAAAGTTTTTGGATAATGGGGTTGGATTAGTACTCTTTTTGAAGTCTATTTGGGTCTACCTCCCTGTAGGATAGTTTATGGACTGGTAATGAGGAGTTTTGACGGTTCTAGTAGTTTTTCTTCTGACTCTCCGTGAGTGTCAAAGAGTCCTCTGATTCCTCTGTTGTAGTTTACATGACATCACGGGACCTGTCTAGATCTTGTCTTTTTTCTTATAATCTCCTTTTTGACCATCTTAAGTTTATTTCCTTTTTTGACTACCGTAGGTTTATTTCAGACCTCACTCAATCATCATTACATAGTTACAACCAAAGAATCAAAACTGTTTACATGGTGTTGTCACACTCTAGTATTGTAAATTTCCTTCGATTTCGATGTACGCTTTATATACCCTTGAGAAATAATGCAACATTGAAAAGACATTTGGACTTTAACAAAGTTTTAAATTTTCAGATTTTTAAAACGAACTTTTTGTTTGGTTTTCTTTACGTTTTACCTGAGTTGGATATTCTTACTTCTCTCTTATAAGAACAGACCAAACTCTCTCACACCTGTTTCTACAAAACTCCATCTAAGTAAGATCTACAATATATCTTTTTATTCAAATTCACGAAGGTGAAGTTTATGATCAAAGTGGTGAAACATTGGTAACGTTCAATAAATTGGATAAATTCGAAGTAAGAACAATTTTTCGCATTCTGTTTTCAAACGAGAGATATTACAAATTTCTATGTAAGCTTTCATTTATCCTTTATGTGGTTTGTCTTTTTTAATCCACTTTCTGTAGACTGTCATTAAGTATCATTTGTCAAACTTTATCAGTAAGAAGTGTTCTTACTCAATTTTGTTGTCCACTATTAAAAAAGACGACAATTTCACGAAAAAATTTTTTGTCAGTGTACTCACTCCGACCGTCCCATCTCAGAGAAGGTAGGGACGTCACCACACCCTTACGTCCATGTGAAAGACCAAACTCTCAACAGTCCATTCAAGTAGGGAGACTAGGTCATTAAAGGTACTGTCCTCAGAGAGGACTCCTTTATTAGTCTCCACACATTTCGTCGTCATACGTCTTGTAACTGTTGTAAGTTTAGTTCATCTTGAGATTATTATTTTACTGTTCAACTTAATATCTTATATGACACTACTTACAGTACACAGTTCTCCTCTAACAAGTACTTTACCTTTATTTATGTTGACGTACTTACATCTTCATTTACATTCCAATTTTTTACCTCCTACCATATATATATATAATCTATAAAATTATGATATTATAGATCATAAAAATACATGTAAAAAGAAGTACGTTCCATGACAAGACAAAAAATATATACAATTAAGTAAATTAGGACATTGTTGGAGAGTCCATCCGTGATAATAATGGACATAAAATATTTACTTCTCTCTTGATCCGTATTTACCCACGGGGAGGGGGTCACGTGTCGAGTGGTTCCACCCCGGTCCTCGGGTCCGTTACAACCGAGGTATCAGAGGTGAGACAATATAATTAAGTAATTTATCACTGACAGGTAAGACACGGTCGGTAATAAGTGGTGACCTTGGGGTTCTAGGTATGTTTACACCAATAATAAGTATTCTTAGAAATCAGAACGTCCTTCTCTGTCTTTTATTTTAGTCAATCGTTTATTGGTCGTCTATTAATTTTCTCCGACTCAACACTTCTTACTACTCCAGCAAAGACACGACAAACCAGTCTTTCCAGAGAGGTTCTACTCCGACAACCTCCCGGTAGACTTACTGTCCTTCCTTGGACGGGGTGTCACTGACCCCTTCCGCCAAGGTCTGTCTTTCTATCGATCATCTAAAGGATTCCACCGACCTCGTGTCACCCACTCCCTCGTGTTTCCGGTCCAGTACCTCTCGGACAAATATGGGGACACTCTCCAAACTTAAATACGATTCCCACTACCTGTCGGAACCCTCGAAACTAAGACACCTCTTACTTAACACGCACCGAGGTCGACGTTCATCGGTCAATCCAGAAACGTCATCTACCTCCTCCACGACACCGAACCCGTTCCCACCATTAACACATCTCTCCAAATCCATACTAAATCTTTGTCGTGAACGACAACCTAATCTTACACCCCTCACTCCCTCTCTGTCCTCACCTTTCTCCTCTCTTGTCCTGAAACCAAACTCGAACCATCCACGCACAACGAATAATCACCGGACTCCCTCACACAGTCCCAACGGTCCCCTAAGTACTTGGACAACAAACACTCCCCGACTCTCGACCTCTACATCGAATACACACCTATCGACGTAGGGGGCGAACGAATCCTCTTTTTATCCTCATTTTTGTTTGTTAGTCCCTAATACCTATTATACTCAAAGGAAGATGAAAGGAGGTACTTTTACACGATTAAATTTTTAGTTTCGGTTACTGAGAAAGGGGGTTCAGACTATAAACTTCTTAAAAGTATTATAAATAATTTAGTCTTAACCGTATCCCATCTTTACAGTCTCATCTACAGAATTATGAAACGTGGTCCTAATATACATATAAAAAACTGATGTCTCTATTCATATAATCTCGGATTAGAACCAAAACGGTGTCTTCAATATGGAGATATTCAAACAAATAAACAAATTTATAAATAACTTTCGGACAGGACACGGAACGTAACAAGGTCCACGATCTCTATATCTTCACTAATTGTAATCGTTTTCCAGGACGGGAGTTCTTTCAAAATGTAAGATGATCTTCGTCCTCGCCTCTTTCGTTACCGTTGGGTGAGGTCATGAGAACGGACCTTTTAGGGTATCCCCCTCCTTGGACCACCCGACGTCAGGTACCCCAGCGATTCTCAGCCTGTGCTGACTCGTTGAAGTGAAAGTACATAACCTCTCCCTTTACCGTTGGGTGAGGCCACAAGAACGGACCTCTTAGGGTCCCTGACCCCTCGGACCACCCGACGACAGATACCCCAGCGTGTCTCAGTCTGTGCTGACTTCGCTGAATCGTCGTCTTCGTCCTCTCTTCGGAAGGGGTGGGGTTTGGAGGGTTTACCTTATCCTTTCAAACACAAACTCGAAGATGAACTCGGTCGAGGAGTCAAGACGGACCCAGTAAAACAAAAGATCAACCAAGAGAGTAAGACGTGTCGTCGAAAAAGTCTGACAGGGGACTTTGAGAGTTGAGGGGATTGAGAAGAGTCTTCAATGACGGAGACGTCTGGACATATAAGAATATAAGGACGATAGATATTCTTAAAGGTGCACCAACGGGACATCTACTGAGTTTAAGTAATACAGGTCTTGTAACGAGGTGTAGTAAGGAGGACCCGACTGGGAAATACCACGAGGGTGAGAGTCCCTCTATTGGTAGTACATGGGAAACAGTCCTGTCGTCAGACACCAGGTTGGAGGACGGATCAAAACATCCCGGGTCCTCAATTCTTACTAACTTTTTATAAAAGTTTTCCTATTATAAAGTACTGTATACTTTTAAAGTACTTTAAGTTTAAAGTCACCGGAATTTATTTCACAAAACCTTATGTCGTACAAAGAAATTGATAACAATTACTGACGAAAGTGAGATGTGACCGTTTCAACTCTGTCTAAGACACAAGAAGTCTCGGATTTTATATATGACAGATCAAAAATAGTTTCAGGACTCTGGACGAGATGTAAGCACCCGTGGCTTTGTAGACTGAGGTCATAAATCTGTGTAGTAAAAAGTGGGTGTCACCAGAGAGGGTGGAGTCCGGAAACGTGTTCGACAACAGAACGGACTTTGAGAGAGGGTCGTATAGAAGAAAATGAACTAATTGAGAACGAAGAGACAGTCTAGGGTCGAGAGGGAAGTAAAGAACCTCCTTCGACAGAGTCTTACGACGTCAAACCCACTCCCTAGTCAGGCAGACGAAAGACAGTGGGAGGAGTGTCGGTATAGGAGTGAAGGGAGGTATAGATTGACCTGAGGTACCAGTCAGTACTCGATGTCGGAGAAGAAACGCCATGTGAGTGGAGGAAGTAGGGAGTGAGGAAGGTCACAAAAGAGAATCTTGGGGTCGGATCACCTATTCCCGTGGCGACAGTTGGTCCGGTGGCTCGTCGTCTTCCATCTCTCGCTCTTTGTGTGAGGGTGACGTGTCGTGTCGAAATTTAAGAACTGGTGTCCGAAGACCCAGAGTCCGACGGACATCAGGGGCATCAGAAACCGAAGGTGAGGTCGGTGTGACAGGGACGCGGAGGGTCGTTGGGAGTGGTGAAGAGTGAGGTGCATAGGACGAAGGACAAAGTGAATCCTTCCTCTTCGTCCGTTCGCAAGTGAGGGAATAAAAGGACAGTACTCTGGGTACCCGGAGTGACCGGGACAGTGGAGGAGTCGGAGAGAGGTCAGGGTCACCTCCTAGATGGGCGTAGGGAAGGATTCCGGCCGAGCAGGAAGACATCACCTGATCTATCTCGAGTAGGGACTGCAGATTTGTTCCTATAGGGAGGTCGAAGGAAGTGAGATAGTACAGGACTGTAAGACGGAGAAGACCTAGTAGTGGTAAACGGATGTTTTTATGACATTATGGTGAATCCAGACTTTTTACATTATCGAGAAAGAACTGGACCCCGGTGCAAGAAGAACGGGAACAAGAGACTCAAGAACGGTGTCAGCGAAGAAATGACAACTGGTGAGGTCTACACGAGGATGGAGTCTCGGCACCAAGTACGAGGACCTTACGAGAGGTCTATGAACGCACCAAGTGAGGGACTAAAGTGATCCCAGAGACGGGTCTGAATGGAGGAGTCCGGAAAACACCGACAATATAGATTTTATCCGAAAGACAAAACGAGAGAGAAACCGGATGTCGTAGAAAGAAGGATTGTACACAGTGGTGGACTCTGGACATCAATAAATAAACCATAAAAGGGTAGTTTTGCCTCCGAGACACCATCATCTCTGAGACAAGTACCGACCCAGGGGTGACTTAACACTTAAAATTTTCCGTCAGATAGTTCGAAGTTGAAAATGAACTAAGATGTACGGGTTACAGTAGTTTCGGGACTAAAAAAAGAAAGAGACGAACCTGAAGTCCCCACCGATAAGGTAAAATTTCGACCGAAGGGAGTACCACCCTTTTTTGACGTCGTCAAGGTCTGAAGTATAAATGTGGGATACGGTCTCTGACTGTTTGAATGAGACATTTCTCGGTGTATCCTTTATAAAATCCAAAGCGTCCGGTATTTAGGGACAACGTTGATAAGTCGAGACAGTAACATGGTACTTTTGTGGGCGTCTGTTAAGTATTTGTTTACTCACACGGACACAATGTCATTTTACTACATGTTTCGGTCATCGACCGGTCTACATCGGACCTTCGACATCAAACGAATGAGGGCGGGACGTGATAGGTTCCCCTCGTTCGCAGAAAAGATCATAGAGAGAGTCTTCTTACTCCCCCGAGAGACAAAAGGTTGCAAGGGTTGTTCGCAGGATAAAATCGTACAACCGGACTTGTAATAGAGCCTTAAGGGACATCGAGTTTGCCATTTCTTAGCCGGACACTACGTCCTCTGGTCCCAAGCTAGGGACTCAGCCCTTCTAGGAGACCTCTTCCCTTACTGTCAGGTGAGGTCATAAGAACGGACCTCTTAAGGTACCTGTCTCTTCGGACTGTCCGATGTAAGCACCCCAACTAACCGATTACGGACAATCACTTCATCAAGCACTCACTCACCCTACTCTGACGGAGTAACCACCTCCCACGAGTGTCAGGTCAGACTACGACGATCACCTTCCTCGCAGGGACTTCGAGTACCCGACGTACCCCGGTCCATCAATGGACTCGTTTCGAACTGTCAATCCTTACCCCCATCCCCTTACCTACGACCGGTACGTAGTTTATTCCAGACGACACATCCTCTCTAACCACATAATGTCATAGACGGATGCGGTGACCACAGGAGGATTTTATCTTACATTCGGGGGACTCTAGTTCGTAGTGTGAGAGACTAATAATCATTGGAGTCGAGTTTGGAGCATGTTCTGAACTTAGTCTAGTTCAACTTCCGCCAATTCTTAGGATACGGGTACCCCTAATGATATAAAAAACAACCAAAAATATTCCTAAATTATTATATTTCGGTACACTAGGGTAATAGTTAGTGTATTTACTAAGGAAAAATGTCTTTTTTAATAAACCTTTTATAAAATTAAACAAAGTAGTAACTAACTTTGATGAAGACCAAAAACTCCCTAATTTAACTCAAAACAAAAAATTTGAATTCCAAGTGTTTTTCCTAAGACCCAAAACCGCTCTAAAACCTAAGCCTTACTGAACAGTCATGGTTAGTCTAAAGGACTGGTAACCATTCATATGGAATGTAAATTCTTATCCTGAAATCCACAAATGATATTATAGAATTCTGTAAAAAGATTTTCCAGAGTCTGAAATTACAAAAGGATTATTTAAAACTTATAGACTCTAATCGACTTCTCAGACCTTTATGCTTTCTGTTTTATTGAAATAATAATCTCAGAAACTGACCTTTTTACTCCAGTATTTCTATTTTATGGGTACAAACGCCAACAAAGATCATGACATTGTTTTCTAGACATGGACTGAAACCACCACATTAGTGTCTAACAATGTCGATCTTCATTACAACCCAATAGATCGAGTTCCCGAAAGTATAAAAAAATAAATCTCTCCTTTGGTGGAAATAAACACAAAACTTGTATTACGTCTTAAAGTCATAGATTTTGTTTACTCCCCCTTTTCAGAGGACAGAGATCGAGACCAACATCAACCTCATTCCCTGAATCTTAGTGACCGAATCAGTAGGTGAGGGGATTTGGTCCAACTGACACTTCTTAGACTAGATTCGATGGACGGGGGGGGGTGGTGGTAGTCAGAATGGGTCGTTTTCCTTCCGTAGTCTCATATCAAATTCCTTCGTTCGACTTTGGACTAAATAAGTAAGGCACAAAGGACTAAGTGAGTCCCCGAGGGAAAGGTGACGTATAACAACAAGTCAACGGTTCAGTACAGGTTGAGGTAGGGACACCTGATGTCGTACGGTCCGAAGGGAGAGGGAGTGGTAGAGGGCTGAAGTACAGGTTGAAACGGGTTCAAGTACAGGCAACGTAACCACTACGGTAGGTCGGTCGAGTAGGAGACCGTGGGAGAAGAGGACGGAAGTTAGAAAGGGTCGTAGTCCCAGAAAAGGTCACTCAACCGACAAGCGTAGTCCACCGGTTTCATAACCTCGAAGTCGAAGTCGTAGTCATGAAGGTCACTCACTCATAAGTCCCAACTAAAGAAAATTCTAATTGATCAAACTACAACGACAGGTTCCTTGAGAGCTCAGAAAAGGTCGTGGTGTCAAGATCTCGTAGTTAAGAAACCACGAGACGGAAGAAATACCAAGTCGAGAGTGTTGGTATACACTGAGGACCTTTCTGATATACCTGGAAACAGCCGTTGCACTACAGAAAAGAAAAATTGTGTACAGATCCAAACAGTATCGAAAGGACGGTTCTTCGTTACTAACGGAAGATTAAAGTACCGACGTCATTGGCAGGTGTAACTAAAATCTCGGGTTCCTCTTCTTTAGACAGTGACGAAGGTACAAAAGGGGAAGATAAACGGTACTTCACCACCCCGACCTACGAGACCAGAATCAAAAAAAATTATAAATCAAAATTTGACCGAAAAAGTCACAGGAGGAATTGGGAGTAGTTCTCCATGAAATCAAGACGAAGCCAAAGACGGTAATCTCACCATAGTAGACACATAGACTCCAACAACTAACAAGGTCGTCAGAACCAAGGTCGAACATTGAGTAGGTCGGGTCGTAAAGAGTACTACACAAGACACATATTCACTTAATTTGTTCCACTGTTATTTGTCGGAACAGTATGAGGAAAACGTCAGGACGTGGTTGGTCAACAAGGTATGTCTTAAGATTAACAACGAAGAACTGACCGTATGTCCAAAGAGTCCTCTGTCCATTCTATTAGACCATAAGGATAGAGAAATTTTTCAAAAGGTGTCAAACAATATTAGGTGTATCAGTTTCCGAAATCGTATCAGTCACTTTGTCTCCATATACAAAAAGACCTTAAGGGAACGAAAGAGATACTAGGTCGTTTACAACCGTTAAACTAGAGACCAAGGAGACGGAAAAGATTTGGGTCGAACCTACAGACCTTCAAAAGCAAGTGTATTACGACTTCGGATCGGACTTCCTAAAACTTGTACTGGAATGATCGTATCCTCTACTCACGTCAACAGGTCACCAGACTTGTTAGAAATCATGACGGAAAGAACCCTTAACCCTACTCCTAACTGGAAAAGATCAGGACACCGGTGACGACCCAAAAGGTTTAAACGACTGTATAACTCACGTCGTGAAACTATCGTAGTAAATCCTAAAATTTATCGAAACGACCTTAAGGTAGTGGAGGTGATCGAAATAACTGTGGTCACGAAGGATTCCGGGTGAACTGAAGTGTGAGGTCTTACAGACCGAGACCCACACACCGGTGTGGTAGTACCAATAACAACAGTAATTCTAGAAAAATATGTTAATAAGACACATAAGAAAGATAGAGAAAAACTAGAGAAGATGAAGATAATCCAGAAATGCCAAAGACAGGAAATAACATGGGTAGAAACAAACCTACTTACAAGGAAACTATAAAAGTCAAAAGATCTGTTCTAGAGATCAGAAAGGGGAAGACAACAAAAGGAGATAAAGAAACGTAACAAGTAACTTCTTGTGGAAGAACAGAGGAACGAAAAGAGACCTTAAGATGCAAATCAACCTACATGAAAAGGGATAGAAGGAACGAAAAGTGAATGGAAGAAAGAAGTCGATAAACATTTCGGAGGACTCTGTTGGTGAAACGGAAGAACGAAAAAGAAACCCTACCAAAACAAGTGACGGAGGACACGTTATAATGCCTCCGTCACACGTTATAGGTATCAAGAAGTCCGTGAGACAAATGATCTAGATTGGGAAACTTAGATAAGCAGTGGAGGTGATATCTACGTATCCCCTAAACTAAATTCAAAATGGACCAACCGGTCCACCAAAACGGACGAAAGAATTCAAATTCGGACTTAAAACGAGACTCTTCGACTACATAAAAATTATCTTATGTATTTATATACAGGTAAAATGAAGGCAAAAATATCAGTCGGTAAACGAAACCTTTAAGGAGGTGGAACAGAAAAATAGAGACATTGTTTACTACCTTTTAGTCGTTTATCATTATTTTTCTGATAATTCACTTTGATTATTTAAAAGGGGGACTAAAGAACGAATTATTTTATCATTCCTAGGTAGTAGCGGAGACTGGACACAATGAAGAGAGGCGACGAAAGAGAAAAGGGAAGTATAAGGATAGTCTACATATAACCACGTCAATTGCCACTCTGTAAGAGACTCTGTACAAGTAAAAAGAAGTAGGTAAAGGAGAACAGAAACACATTGTATTAGAGTCAACTAGACAGAAGTCCAAGAGACTAAGAAAACAATCAAGTCTAGATGAATAACTCGACGAGATCACTTAAAAAGTAAACTCAATACCACGAAAGATTGAGGTCTTAAAGAGAATAATTTTTATGCATTAAAGATAGAGAAATATTACAAGAGATGAACTACTCTGTAACAGTAGAAAGACAATCAAGAAATTCGTACTAAAGAGAATTAAGAGACTTGTATAAATATTACCAACAAACCTTTGGAAACGATTTTGACTGTAGGCTAGGGAGAGTATCCGTCAAAGACAACAGACGAAGAGAAAACTATGTATCCAGTGTCAAAACAAAGAAAGTTATACAAAGAAAAAACTTTTACTCTGTAAGATTCAATATATAACACAACTAAGATCTATAAAAGGGACGGAGGTCCCGGATGTAAAACAAAGTGGAAATGAACAAATAATCAACTGAGACGAAATGACAAAATCATTGAGCACCGAGGGGTAGGAGGTAGAGTACAGTGAAGAGTACAGTGAGCAGTCCCGTACACTTGTCAGTAGGACCCCGCTGGAACCTAACTCACTTATAGAAAAAGTGACAGAGGAGGGTACGGAGACAACCACAGTGTGGACCGATAATCCGACGTAATTAAACGAGTGTCCTGTCACGAGACCCTGTATCTAACGAGGTCAGACTTGTCTAATTTGATTTGGGAAAACTTTCACAATCAGTGAGTCGAGTCACAGACTGAGACGTTGGGCACCCGGCATCGAGTGGTCAGAGGAGACAGGTGCCTTAAGAGGTCCGTTCTTATGACCTCTCCCAACGGTAAGACAGGAGGTCCCCTAGAAGGACTGGGTCCCTAACTTGGGTCCAGAAGAAGTAACGTCCGTCCAAGAAATGGTAAACTCCGTGTCTCTTCGAGAATTTGTGAAAACATCCCATCAAAACCTCCGTTCAAAAACTCCAAACAAACCTGGAGTCCTACTGAGAATCGACAAAGAGAAGGAAGGACAGACCATTTGACCCACCGGATGTAAAATCGAACGAGATATACCCGATGGTCGGCGGAGAATTACCAAGTAGTCGTAGAGGTATAAATATCCTCGGGGAAATACGGAATTAAAGACATGTGAAAGAAAGTCTATTTCATTTAAGGAAACCCTGCTCGAGACCTCATAAACAAGAATACCTGACGGAGAAGGGGATTTTTCGAGACGCAGAGACGAGCTCTGGACCCCCACCTCAACCACCGTGTCAAGAGAGTCTTCTTGTGGGGACGGAGTACTAGTCTTGTAATCCACCCTCGACTTCCCGGGCAGAGGGAGAAGTCAAGTTAAGTCAGAGAGACAGTACAGTTTGAGAAACGTTGGGGTACCTGACGTCCTACGGTCCGGAGGGACAGGTAGTGGTTGAGGGAGAGGGAGCACGTCTCGGAGATAGGACACTTACACCCGAACCCCTCTGTCCCTCGGGGGCGGGGAGTCGTCGTGAACAAACGTCAAAACGGAGGAAGTAAATTTCGAACATAAGGAACGGGAGAAAGGAAGACCGACAGGGTAATATGTTTACAATATGGAAACCATCAATAGGGTATCAGGAACCTATAAGACAAGACAAAAAAAAGAAAAAAGGGGGTGGAGGTCAGAAGAAATAGAAACGAAAAGTCAGAACCTTCAAAGATAAGTGCACAGGAGTTCAAATCTCTAGAAAGGAGTCGGTTCAGGTCAGAGGATCACTCGGGACGTCTCCGTAAGAAGTAAAGTAATGACGAAAAATAGAAACTGTAAAGAAAACTAAGTAAGAATCTGAGAGAGAGACGAAGTAACGGGTAGTCAAGAATGTATAACAGAAAAAGGTAACGTCCGGAATCACATAATTAGTATCAACAAAATTTAAGTGTCAGGATATCAAGGTTGTAGGGACGGCATAGACTCAGACCAAGACTACGAGAAAGAGAAGTTATAAAAAACTGGAAGTCAACCGGATTATAAAAAAAGGTATCGACTTGTACTACATGACCCATTTCTGACTCCATTTGTCCGGAAGTCACTACACTACCATTCCGCACCCTCTCCTCTTTCACGAGACATCAGGACACTATTCCAGAGTCAGGAAAGAAATCGCTAGGACACTCAGACCTGGTACTTAAAACGTCAGTAAAGAGTCTATGAAGGGGGTTAGAATCCATCCTGTCCTACCGATCTCACCTGGTCAACCGATATAGGAAAGGGGGTCTATCGAATCCGAGACCATCCTATCAAAAAGGACTCCCATCTGGAACAATTCTTGTTTTTTACCGTATAAAGTCTTACCAAGGAAAGGGGGAGGACTTTCGTGACTCCCTAAAAAGACGTCAGAAGTGACACTCTTGGACCATTTGGATCTCTATTTTGAGTGTTTTCACATACCCGGGGAGACCTCAAAAGTCGAGGACCTAAAAAGGTGGCTCGGAGATCGTCGTCAAGTAGTCAAGTCTGAAAGGATGGGGACATCACCAAGGGGACCTCCAAAGAAGATCAGACAAAGAAGGGATTGTCACTATCAACACTAAGACAGAATGTGCGGATAGATAGAGAAGTCAAATCCCTTCTCGTCAAACGGGACACTGAAATAAAGAGACTCCCTAGACTCTTCTCAACTCAAAAGTCAAACAAGTTGAAAAATAAACAACCTTCCTACCTTACTTCCAGACAGACATGCACGACCTGTCTTTGCCCTTCAGGAGATAAGTAAAAGTGACAGATGTGGTAGAGATTATAAACTCCTTGAATAAGTATAGATGTTCATTCTTTTCTGTTCTATATGGTTTGTATCGTAAATAATTTCGACACTAATAAATTTTATTATGAAAAGTCTCTAGAGTCCTAAGAACAGTAGGACATTCATACTATAATTCACTGTACCTTAATAAACTATTTTTCTGTAGTAAACCTTTGGATCTAAAACTAATTTCTTAATTAAAAAAGAGGTAGAAAGTCTTAGAAAAGATCGAGAAGTTTTTTGAGTTTTATCAAACATAAGAGGTACGAAGAAAATTCAATCAAGTCGGATTTGGTTGAATTTTTATCACACTGGAACTAGAGGATACGAGATCCACTCCGACATTCACTGCAAATTGCAACGTTTTAGATGGACTAAGAGAAATTAATTCGTCGTGTACTGGTAAAGAAGTCCTACGAAAGGAGTAAACTGACGACACTACTGTGTAAGAGGTCTTAAGAGAGGAAGGCGACCCCGACGGAGTCAGACAAAACGACTGAAAGAGACGGACAAACGGGAGATCTATAAACCGTAAAGAATCGTCAATCTGGACCCGGGACAAAAGGAACATTTGAAAATAATCATTAAAGTGGATGATTACACCGAAATTTAGTAGACATACAGGTAGAGTTAAAATACACAGGGTGAACCGGGTAAAGAAGACAAAGGGGGGGAGTGTCTTTTAAAAGACACTGGGTCTTTTTGAATCTAGAGTTTCCTATCTTCCTTTTGTGGTATTTTGTAATAACCACCACTATAATACCCACTAAATCCAAAGGAAGAGGAAATAAACTGAAAGATCTCCAAAAGATATTTTGACTTCAACCGTTTCATAAGAGTTTATAAATTAGAATGAAACTATGAGTTGTTGTCTGGGAACTGGAAGGTCGATAGTCGACTATTGACATAAAGATTCGGTTCTACAGTCAGGAGATGAAGTCTACAGAAATCTAACATGTACAGTAGAGTAAACTTCGTCTTACAAATTTAGAATAGTCCAAGCTGACACGAGACGGTCCGTCGATAAATCATCATACTCAAAACTAGAATGTCCACCTAAACTGTACCTTCATTTTCCAACCCCACCTCTTCTACAAGTAGACATAGCTTTTATGAATGTGTCACTGGACTAACACTAAGCCTGAGGCCAAGGACCAGAAAAGGTGGAGACCGTACTCTTCGCGACACGACTGCTCAACTGGGGACTCGTCATGGCGTACACGTAGGTCAGGTTTCGGTACTTGCTCCGGAGAGTGAGCGTGGACCCTTACGACCAGAAGTCCCTCCTCTATCTCTGCGTAGAAGTGTTTGTCCGTATGTCCTGTTTATCGCTTCGACAACCAATTACATTAGCAATTGTGTGATCAGACCTGGCGTTTGGTCGTGATAAACGAATCGGAATTAAGGTTTAGGTCTACGTCACGGAGAAAGTCCTTCTGTACCGAAAACACAAGAACGACTATAATGAAGTCGTCAAATTGAACCATACTCTTCTTTTTCGTCGCAACGTTACGTTTCAGAGAAAAAGACTCGTATGGAGTGATACCTAGTAACTGTTTAGTTTTAGACCATAAACAGGATTCTCATCAGAACTCAATTAAAGACGGACCGAAGTACACGACTACACATAGGACCAACGTAGACCCGACTCCCCACCTTACACAACACGAGTTCCATCCAACCTCGTAGGACAAGGAAAACTCTTCTACCTCCCAATACCTACCTCACACAGTTGTTCCCAAGAAGTGGACGACTGGTGACTCAGTTGGACGAACCAAAATTTACTTCTAGAAACCAGTCAACGAATTTCTTCGGAAAAAGTGACTTCACCTCCTATTGATTTATTGTATAGATTTTAGGGGTTGATTACTTCTCGTCCGTCTCTATTTTTAAGGAGTCGAAACACAACGGATCGGGGGACTTACAGATAAAAATTTGTTTACACATTATCATCTTATATGATTCCTATCTTAGATACTGAACTAATTTTTATATTACACAATATGATTAAATAGTAGTACAAGTCTAATCCTCAGTCTCAACGATATCCGACAAGACTTGTTTGTTTATTTATACCTTTGTGGAATTTGCGTTCAATCAATACGACCTCATGTCCTGTGATCCCCACAGACCCCTGTAGTCAAATGTGCTCGGTCCCGAGATCGTCCCGGAAGAACACCAAGTCTTATCCACTTGTATCGCATCACAACACACAAAAAACGAAACACAACAGAGTAAATCGTCCCTAGGTATACAAACATAATAGGGAAAACAAAATATACAATTAATACGATGTAGACATAAATGTAGTAATATTATGAAACTCAACTCCCCTTCAAAGTGACTCTCCTCTTTTGGTTCGTTAAATCACTCCATACGGTCCTCTAGTATGACTAAGTTCCTTTCCCCGTCTCGTCTTGTAGTAGACTTACCTTTAGACTTAATATCCCATAAAATCCCTTTATATATTGAACGTCTATTTTACCATAAAATTAACTCCATATTTAATATAATTACTCTGTTCTACTCATTCGTCAATATAAGTCTATCCTGACATGACACGACAAATAGTGTGTACCTAGAAAACGGTGTCCTAGTTAGCGATATAGGTGTTTAACCTCTACACCACTTTCGGTACATATCTAAAAACTTGAAAACTGAAAATTTTCCCTGGATATGCCTTAAGAAAGATAACATATATTTGGGGACTTTTAAGTACCTTCTGTTTAGTAATAAGAAAAACGAGGTATATAGTATAGTAGACTTTATAACATTCAGGGTTTGAAGAACCACGATATACTTAAGTTAAAATGTTATTGAGAATGACTTATAAGAAAATTCATAATTCAACCCTATCGTAAATCCGAACCAAAAAATTCTACACATTTTACAAGAGACGTTTTAACAAGTCCAGTAACAGAGGAAAATATATGTCAATAAATAACATTTTTGGTCACTTAATTCTATAAATTTGACTCTCTTGGATTAATAAATGTCTTCACTCAACATCGAACAAAAAACTGTCTTGGTTTACCTTAAAAAAGAAAAAAATTTTTTTGTTCGAAAATTAAATTTCTACCTTCGATTCGTTACCTTTGTAATGATACAAAAACTATCATTCTCCATGGTTATTTCATAAAATAATGGTTTTCAATTTACTTTTACACTATTCGATTAAAGAAAGACAACTTTTCATAGTTTATGTCTTTTAACGTACTGTACATTAACACATGAAATTTCTTGTCACTGCGGTTGTGGTCACATCGTCGATAAGTCTAATCTTAGAACTTGAAACAACCACTTTCCAGAGATACACGTGAAAGAACTAGTGTATGGGAGTGAGACAGGTATAATCAGTGATAGGATTACTAAAAACACTATTAAAAAGTGAATAAAAAGAAGTGACAAAAGGGTTGATACATACATATAGATGTGTTATCTGACAAAACGGACAAAGCTTAATTATACACATAATAAAGTAGTATATAAGAGATTGGCACCACCAAAAAAAAAAAAACCAAGTGAGTACAATTAGAGTTTTAATTAAGTAAAATTAATGACTAATCATAAGGTGATTTACTTATATGACGTCATAAGAAAGACGAGAAATGTCTATAAACCTAGAGAGTCAAAAAACAACAAAAGAATAAACGAAAACGACAGTGTTCGTTACAACGGTACTTGTGACGACACGCACAGGGAATGCTCGTAAACTCTTGAAGGAGATCCTCATTACTACGATTCAGTGGTCACACACACATAAGTTGGATGAAGGGTTTCACCTGGTGAAGTTGTGACACTCTCCAAGTGAAACGCAGGGACCGTTATGAATTAATACAGTCTGAAGAATTAAGAATGATTAGATCACCCGAAAGCCGTACTCAGCATCAATGTTAAAAGTAAAGGTCGGAAAAACGGGTAATAAAATTTAAGTATCCTTAAGAAGTGTATAAGACTCATGGTTAAGAATGACCAATTTACAAACGTTTATAGAAGAGACCCTACACCGAACAGGAAAGGGTAAGAACTACCATGAAAAACTACTTATTTTTAATTGAAATTACACAAATCAATTAGAAAAACGGAAATATATCAGAAGCATAATTAAAAACTCTTACCTCTTTTTATAGAATTTCGACAACAAGAGATAATAGAAGACTTATAGAGTATGTATCGAAACAAGAATTCCTAACAGTACCAATAAACATTGGAAACATGAAAGTATTTTCAAAATCTTATTCGAACAATTCAAAGTACTTTTGAACACACTTAAAAATAATCTTAGAGTAACTTAGATATTCTAGTGAAACCCCTTTTTCATGTAAAATAGTATGTCTCGGGAGGTCAGGAACTTGCACTATAATAGATAAAACCAGAAATAATAGAAGTCAATTCAAAACATGAAAAAGTGTGTCACCTAAAAAAAATTTCGAAAAAAAGGATCTATCAAACGTAAAAACTACGGTGACATTTATAGAAAACAAAAAGAAAAAAGAAAAATAAAAAAATACTACAAATCTTTAGTCTGACTAAACACAATTAAAAACACAACTCATTGGAACGGTTTGTGTTAAAAAAAAAAAATGTGGTCGTGTACCCTAGAATCAAAGGACTGGTCCCGAGTTTGGGTACGGAGGACGTCACTTTTTCACGTCAGTATTGGTGATCTGATGGTTACTTCAGGGTTTTTTGAGATTATAACATAAAGATCAACCGTAAAAAAGACAATGTGTTAATATATAGATAATCATTATCTCTTCAAAACAAAGAAAAGTTAAAGATATATAAAAAGAACAAAATTTGACGAACAATCCTAAACAAAACGTCACAACTAACCTTCACCACTTTCACCTGAAGACGGGTATAAAGACTAAAGTTCCCTCTGTAAACGTCAAAGTAGTCATTCATACCATAAAAAAAAAATTATTTATGGGAAATAATTCAATTATTTCAATGGAAGACCATGGTGAACCGTTCAAAAATAGTACGAACTTTCGTAAACGATTTATAAAAATGATGTAGAAAACTCTACTAATATACTAAAAGGGTAGAATTTATACAATTCAACTACCTAATTAAAAGACTTCGTGGGAGCGTGAGGACCCCACTTGTGGTCAGACAGGACTATGTACTGGGAATGTGTAACGACCTAAGCCAAATGTACGTATACGTTCGTAAATAAACGTATAGACATATATAAACACATACCCACAAGTATATATTCATGAAAAAAGACCACAAAAAGTAGACACAAGTACTCATTCTAACGGATATATAACATGTAGGAAAGAGTAAGAACCCGAAAAGATATTTCCAAAACGAGCGAATATTTGATTCAATGTCCACAAGGAAACATGAGATCAAAGATCTTTTCAAAACATACTGACATTAATAAAGAAGGAATCTTATAAACTGTTTTGAAGGACTTTCGATGGACCCGGACTTGGAAAGATGTGTCCTTTTAGAGACTAGTGTTCGAGTTAAATAAATTACTGACATCTTGACAAGTCTAAAAGACAAAGAAGATCTCAGTCAAAACTAACTCAATAAAATCCATTCCACGATAAACATTCCTTAAATATGTATATTTGAACTTTAAAATCTACTTTGTATGTTTCGACAAACGGCAAAGGAGAACAATAGACACATTATACAGACCCTAGTTAGTACTATTAGAAAAATAAGAACTATAACAAATAAACACGAAAAACAAAAAGAATTTATCAGAATGGTCTACAACAGTTTAAAAAGAGTCAGGAAGGTTTATTGACTTGGGGATGGTCGGTGTATACTCTCTAGAGCAACAAAGTATAGCAGGGGTGTTTATAAAAGTTGTAAAATTTAAGTCTGAGAAATTAGAGACAACTTACACATCAAAAAATTAAAACTAAAATCGAATAGTAATCCTTTTACTACAACTCATAGAAGTCTACGTATAACCGGTAAACTTATAGAATAAACACTTTAACGGATAAGGTAAAAAGACGGGCAAAAAGAAAGTACCCGAAAAAAAAAAAAAAATTAACTACATATCCTCAATGAAGACATGACACCTATACTCAGAAAACAGTCTAAATATATAACGTTTATAAAAGACGGTCCGTCCCCTGACCAGAAGTAAGAGAACTACAATGGACAATTATTCGTCAACAATCATTATTTCAGGTCAAATAGGCGAAAGAAAATACCGATCACAGGTTAAAATTTTTGGAAACGGATGAGGTTTCATTTCTAATTTACAAGTACAAAAGAAAATTCACGAAATAACTAACGCAAAGTATAAATCTAGACACTAAGTATACCTTTATTAAAAGTACATCATCTCAGTTCTAAGTAGGAAATCTTAAAGAAAACCGCTTCCGTAATACGGTCTGAGATCAAATATTTATAGAAATAGAGTAAATTCTTTATAAAAACTTCCCAAATCTTAAGATCCAACTCTTTAAAAAATCGTGACAGTTGAGATTATTATATAAGTCCCTAAACTGGTCCTTTTCACTCAAATGAGTCCTTATCGGTCTCCGTAACGTTAAGTCTTATTCACTTGATGTCACCTGGTATCCGTTTAGTCTCTTGTTCTTTTCCTTTGAACGAAGATACACCATTTTACCCCTTAACCCTCCTTGACATAATTGGCTTTGCAAGTAACCTCCTTCGACCCTCAAGTAAGATCAACCACCCGAAGACATGAGCGACTTCTTTTTCTCTTCAAAAGAAAGAAGGATCAACCACTATCTCGTCCGTCGTGGAAGGACATTACCTCTACAAACGACGGAAAGAACGACAAACTTCATTAACTACTACGCATCGACCCATACTCTTGAGGGGGAGGACCGGACAAGGTTGAGATCGACTCCAAAGAAATTAAGGTGTCGTGTGACTACAATACTAAGGTGACAGAAGACGGAAGTCAATAAAGACAACACTTTATTCGATAGTCGAATTGTCAACTATACGGTAATTTCCATTAGTTGGAAAAAAGGGAGACCGACAGAAATTTTAGAGAAGAAATAGAGGTAAGACTTAGTGATACTATACAGACATACGTCTAAAAAAAAAAAAGAAAGACTAGGACGAACTCTTAGAAACCCGATTAACCTAACAGAAAACAGTCAAGACTTTCTAAGAGTCGGTAATGTAAAAGTAACAGAGACGGAGTAAGAAAAAGGAAGAGATTGAGATTATTGTACAATGTAGACAAAGTATAAAATGTCGGAAACGGAAAGACACAATGTAAGGTCAATAAATAGGTCCTAAAACAGGTTCATATAAACCTGTTTTTTCTCGTAGACATATTCATCCATTAAATACGTCTTAAATGGGTTTATCTCGTAGATCTTTACTTTTTAAAAATTAGATCATCCACCTAAATTACCATATAATCTGTGTCGATTCCTCTCTGAAAAGGTTGATCTTATATCTGGTCTTGAAAACGAAGGTGACCCATTGAATCCCTGTTATGGTCGAGTCCCGGTACAATTTGATTTAAGACTCGAACTTCAAACAAACCGGTCACACTAAACACGACATTTTGAAACACTTTGAGTGACTAAACACCAACAGTTAATAGTCCCCATTTAAGAGGGGTAAGGGTACCTCACGACTCCAAGTTTTGTCCGTCAGAAGGAATCGTAGAACCACCCTAACCTTATCCTCACAAAATAAAGTTCAAGTGACAATACGACTCCCCACCGAGAAACTATACAGTCGAAATACCCGATTCTAGAGGATAACTGGGAAGAACTCGTTCGAGACCTGAAAGAAGAGACTGTGGGAACACCTGACTTTTAATTTCGATACTGAAAGACGGAAATGAACCTACAATGTCAAAACGTATCCAAATAGTCAGTTAAAATCATCCACTCGTAAATTCGTGAGTAGAGTGTGCGATCGTTTCATTACGAGTTTTAAGAGGTTCGATCCGAAGTTGTCATGCACTTAGTACTTGAAGATCTACAAGTTCGACCTCAATCTTTTCCGTCTCTTTGGTCTCTAGTTTAACGATTGCAGTAGTTTTTTCGTTCTCTCAAGGTCTTTTTGTAGATGAAGACGAAATAACCGACACGGTTTCGGAAACTGACACACCTAGTGTTATTTGACACCTTTTAAGACTTTCTCTACCCTTATGGTCTGGTGGATTGGACGGAGGACTCTTTAGACATACGTCCAGTCCTCCGTTATCAATCTTGACCTGTACCTTGTTGTCTGACCAAGGTCTAACCCTTTCCTCATGTAGTTCCGACATAGTGAGACGAAGAAATTGTATATACGTCTCATGTAGTACTGTTTACGACCCGACCTACTTCGTGTTCGACCTTAGTCCTAACGTCCCTCTTTATAGTTATTGGAGTCTATGCGTCTACTAGGGTGGGAATCTCGTCTTTCGCTTCTTGATTTCTCGGAGAACTCCTCCCACATTCTCCTCTCACTTCTTCGACCGAATTTTGAGTTGTAAGTCTTTTGCTTCTAGTACCGTAGGCTAGGGTAGTGAAGTACCGTTTATCTACCCCTTTGTCACCTTTGTCACTGTCTAAAAAAAGAACCTGAGGTTTTAGTGACGTCTACCACTGATATCGGTACTTTAATTTTCTGCGAACGAGGAACCTTCTTTTCAATGTTGGTTGGATCTGTAGTATAATTTTTAGTCTCTATGTAATGAAACGGTTGTTTCCAGACAGATCAGTTTCGATACTAAAAAGGTCATCAGTATATACCTATACTCTCAATTCTGATATTTCTTTCGACTCGTGTCTTCTTAACTACGAAAACTTGACACCACAACCTCTTCTGAGAACTCTCAGGGAACCTGTCGGTCATCTAGGTTGGTCAGGTAAGATTTCCTTCAGTCAGGACTTATAAGTGACCTTCCTGACTACGACTTCGACTTTGAGGGTTATGAAACCGGTGGACTACACTTCTTGGTTGAGTAAACTTTTCTGGGATTGCGAGTCTTTCTAACTTCCAACCTCCTCTTCCCCTGCTGCCTCCTACTCTACCAACCTACCGTAGTGGTTGAGTTACCTGTACTCAAACTCATTTGAGACCCTCAACCACTATCTGTTCGTCCGGACCGCACGACGCCAGACACACCAACGTCTCAGTTTATGTTGACTCGCTGACTTGACTTGACTTCGTAAATTCAGAAAGTACGACAGTCTTTTCCCGTTCACGAATTGAGTATAAGAAAAAAGAGGGTAAAAAATTTACCTCCTAAACAACAACAGTCAACGATTCAGTACAGACTGAGAAACGCTGAGAACCTTCGTTCGAAGAGACAGGTACCCTAAAGGATCCGTTCTCATGACCTCACCCAACGGTTAAGGAAGAGGTCCCCTAGAAGGATCTGGTCCCTAACTTGGACGGAGAGGACGTAACCGTCCGTCTAAGAAATGGTGACTCAGTGGTTCCTTCGGGATTAACCTATTAACGAAATATTACAAGACAGTAACAAAAACGACATGTTGTCTTACTTAGCCGATAGACATATGTACACAGGGGAGCAGGAAATCGGAGTGAGGACGGGCGGGGGTGCGGTCGGGAGATCCAGTGGCGTCTCGTGACTCGAGAGAGGGAGACGATGTGTCAGCGAAGGGTGCTCGATAGACGATTTGGGTTCCGTCACATGTGTAGGGTCACGACGAGAGAGTTCAGCGGGGTGGGAGACGAGAGGGACGACACAGGTGTCGAGACGAGAGACACAGTGTGAACGTGTAAACGGGTGCTTACCTTATACCTTAAAAAGATCTAAGGTATATATACACACTTATATGTTATAAAGAAAAAGACTGAATGAAGTGAGACATACTATTTGAGATCCAAGTAGGTGTATTGATTGATGTTTAATGGGGTTATAACAAGGAAAAATACCGACTCATTATAAGGTAACATATATACATGGTGTTGAAGAAACACATAGACATCTACCTATAAAAGAAAATAAGAACTGTTGTGACAAGGGAATTGTAACAACGACTTCTAGGTATGGACTCAGAGGGTAACAACGGGGACGACCCACCCCTGGCTGTGGAACTCTTTGTGACGGACCTCCCGTGGCGGGGTACACACTTCCTGTCACGGCACCGAACGGTTCGGTCGAACGGACGGTGAGGGTCGAGTTCGAGGTTCTACGTCTGGTCCACTCCACGACGAGGAAGAGGTCCCTTCCATACATCATTGAAGGTTCTGATTGACATGGTTCTTTCATTCCTACGATCACTCACTTTTCTGGATTTTTCACAAAAGTAACTAGGTTTTGAGTGAATCCTTAGGAGTGTCCCCAGGAGTAAACGAGGTGTTTGTGGGCTCGGGGATAGCGTACGACAGGTAAGGTGTTCCGTGAACCTCCCCGTCGTCCACTGTTCCGGGGGGTCCGGAACGGAGAGAGGTCATGTCACCGGTGATCGATAAGTTTACATTTATTCAGTCTCAAGACAAGGAGAACGTGACCGGTGTAAAGCCACGGTCAGGGAGTCGTGTGGACCACTGGTGATATGACCACCTACTACTGCGTTGTGTCGTAGGGGGAGTCGTGTCTGTCCAAAGACGGCCGTCGCGAGAGATTACCCGACTCGACCGAGACAGGGCGGATCGTGTCTTTCCAAAGACACCCGTCGCGAGAGATTACCCGACCGAGACTCCTCGTTACAGTCCAGACGTCTCGACTGGAGCAGGTCGGACCCGTGGACTGTGCAACCGGCACTCTGTAAGGTTTGTTTCCGTCGGAGAGTGAAGAAAAGGAAGTCAAGGTGTTCGAGAACACACGGGGAGTTGTTGAGAGAGAGAGAAGATCGCGACTTTGTCTTCTTGGCGTTACCTCTTCGTGTAGCCGGTCGCGTGGGGTCGGGGGTCTCTCTGGGGGTCTCGGGTCCCTGTGGTTTCCAAGGACAGGCGGGGTGTCATTTCCTTGGAACCGTCAGCAACTTCCATCCGAGACTTGAATGTACTGGCGTATTAAGTGCCGACGATCACTATAGGAAGGACCTAGACAGAAACTCCTTTCGTCCTATCTGGGACGGAGAACATGTTAAAAAAGAACAAAACGTAATAAACTTTTCGGGAAACAGTCTTACACCTCCACTCTCAAGGACAAGTAGAAACTTTCCGGCACCACCGGGACCGTAGAGTAGGAGGGAAGACCGGTCCGTGGGGACACGGAGGACGGTCGTAGTCTCGGTGGTAGGAGTGTCGGTGTGTGTCTCTTGTCCGTGTGCTCCCCTCGTTGTACAACAAAATAACTACGTTCATGCAGGTCAGTGTGGTTATCGACTGTAGGACGTAATACCATGTCGAACTATGAGTCTCAAGTAGAGCTTTATGGTTTTGTAGTCTCAATCCCATACATAGTTTAACCTTTTTGTTTTATCGTTTACATCTGTGACACCGTCCAGCCGTGATCTTGACTATTGGGTCACTTCACGCATCTGTGACACCGTCCAGCCGTGATCTTGACTATTGGGTCACTTCACGTGTGACTACACCTTCGAGGAATTGTGCACCTGTTTTTTCCAAGATTGTAACATAAGGTTTATATCTGAGAGTTCAAAATTTGGAAATAGAGTTTATGTATTTCGTCATACATGATAGTCATATGTCATACATGATAGCTCTTGTAGACTTTTCACGTTTTTGTGACACTGTTATGTCACACTTATAGGAGCGAGGTGGGCCCCGACTCCCGTCGTAGTCGTCGTCTAGTGTTTCGGTGGAGGGGGACTCCGTCGCCACAGTGTAGAGGTCCGAGAGGGTCCTCAAGACCCTTAACCGTTTTGTCTAGGTAGGAGTGGGTCCGGAGGGTCGACCTCCGAGACTGCGGTCGGTACACCCCCCTCTCTCCCACTCATCAAGCTCCAGACGAACCCACCTTACTTTCGGGCGGTTCTCCCTCTGTCAGTCGCACCTGACGGGTGAAGACCGGAACCTCCCTCGTCCCGACAGCACCAGGGTGCCGGTCCTTCAGTCTGTCTTTTACCTCGCGTGCGGAGCTCAGGACCACACCTTTGTTGAGGTTTACAGCCCGTCCGCATACACGTACCCGAGGCCGTCTATGCCCGGACCGATGGAAACCCAAAGTCAAGGTGATCCCCACGGGGGGTCGGGTCTCCCTTCCTCCCATGACTAAACATTCAACGAAGAAAAGTGAAACATGAACCTGAAGTCCCACCGAAAGTCACAGGGGAAGGAAGTGACACGACACAAAAGTGAAGTAATGCCGATTCGTACAGTCTCACTGTCGGACCTTTTGACTGTTAAGGTACTAAGGGGAGGAGTGCAATAAACTCTAAAAGAGAAAAGGATTTTACATCAACTCACTAAAAGGTCTGTATAAGGTTGTCTTTTATGCGACGGTCCATAGGGGGAAGGGAGGGGTGACTGGGGCTATTTAGGGACTATTTCCTTTTACTTTTACATTTGAAACCTTTCGGGTACAAGTTCCACGTGAAGATCTTTATTCGTTTACTCTGGGGAGGGGGTGGGGGCCGGTGGGCTCGGGAAGGACGGCCTGGGAGCGTCCGGACCCGTGACTCCCGTCGTGAAAGGGCCGCGGAGGTCGCCGGGTCGACGCCCGCTCTGGCCGGAGGTCATGGGAGATTCCGTGATTGGGGCTGTAGACCGACCTTTCCTCCGTCCCGAGTGCAACCAAAACCAACCCAAAAAAATTTATAAAAAAAACATTCTACAATTATTAGTTTTCATCTTTTATTTTTAGATGTAAAGTAATCTTATTCTACAATAGTACCTGTGGTAGAGGGTACTATGAGAAAGGGGTGGGGAGGGGTTTCGTCCCGGGACGGGACAATAAATTTCATTTGTTTTCTTGAAACAATTCACGGTTTCCAACTACGTACTTTATTAATAAAAAAAGAAGTATTTTCAATACATGTTTTACCTGGGGTTGGTCACTCCGGAGGAGTAGAGTTGGGTATAGTTAGTTCTAATTTTGAGTCATGTATTCACACGAAGTAGGTCGCAGACGTCCGGCGTAGGTACGGAAGTCCGAGACAATTCCTCTCACCAGGATTTCCACCCGTCCCTTACCCCTTTACCAGTCCGCCGGCGTCCGGGAAGGGGGCCCGTCCGGACACGTTGATCCCCTCCAGACCGACGGTCCTTGGCCGGTACCTCCCTCCTAGTCCCTTTAAGTTTGGGGTCCAGGAGTCCCTACGAGGGAGTGGAGTAGGAAAGGGAAGGAATATCTGAGCCCGTACCCCCAACCAGCACCCCAGGGCTCTGACGAGGACCTCAAGAGGATGGACTCCCAGAAGGTCGACAGGAAAAGGTACACCAAAAGACCTGGAAGTGAAAGTTTCCTCCGCTACTTCTCTCGACTCTCTGTTCTTCTGGGAGTCTTCGGTACAGGTGTGTGCCAGTCAGACGGGGGTTGTGTGTATGGGAAGAGTGTGTGAGGGAAGGTCCCACCTCACTCCGGGTCCTTCCTTGAGGGTCTGGTTCTTCCGTCACTACAGACCGGGCCCTACCAGGAGTCCCCAGACGACACACCCCGGGGGTCGACAGACCCCTGAGAACTCTGAAGAGACCAAGACGTCGCTACTGGGTCGGGGTAGGACCGAGAGTCCTCGGGCTAGAGAAGAACAGAAAGTAGAGGGTAGACGAGCGTAGGGTGGGAGTACGTGAGAGGGCTCTCGACTCGAAGGGGGCACATCGTACCCTTATTGGTGGGGTACAGTCTCACTGAAAGTGTCACACATGGACCCGTCCCCCGCGAGTGGAAGAAGCGACATCTACCCTCGGCAGTCGTCCATTGAGACTTAGAAGAATAGGAAGAGCTTCCCTGTGAGGTGGACACAGGTACAGTATTTGAGTACCTAGACGGACCTCTAGAGGGTTTTAAAGACTTCCCAGTCTTCTAAACAGTGACATTCGAACTTTTGGAATCAATCCCTTCCCCTGCATCCGAGACGAAAGTCGGACGACGAGCGGGAGAACCAGGGTCGCTCTGTCCCGTCGTCGGGATGTCTCGGTCGAGCCTGGGGTCTTCCCGGGTGTGTGTCGTGTCGTGGTGGTTGGTCTTGTGTGGGACTGGAGTGAGAGGCCCCAGGAACACAGCGCCTCGACACATTGGTCAAGTGGGTGGGTCTCGATCCCGGTGACGTGTGGGCCTCCAGTGAATCGTCGGTACTGGGAGGGACCCATCCCTGGCCCGTGTCCCGACTCGATTGGAACTTCAATTACACAGGCAACCCGTCCACCAACCACACCTAAAACACGTCCTTCATCTACAGGAACTGCTTTTCCAACTTGTGCCCCTACTGCTAGAAGAGGGCCGACGACAACCGGCAGACCCTGGAGACGCACCGGGGGACGTCCCGACAGGCCATCAACGTCTTTAACGACCTGCCCAGGTACACCACGACACCCGTCTGCCCTCCTACACCACCCGTGACGTGGGGGTATCGGGAGTCTGGACGAGTCCTGTGGGAGACGTCCTTGGTCGAAACCCGCCGGGCAGTAAAGGTCCTCACTCGTGTCGTCCCCTCCGCGTCTCCCGTGGCCCGACACATGGTCCGGTCCGGAAACCAAATCCCAGGCTCGTAGTTTCCTTCTCGACCTCTCTTCAGAGTCGTCGAGCGAGTGTGGAGAAGGAAGGGAGGACTCATACGCAGAATTGGAGGAAGTTTTGGAAGGAGACGGGAAAGCGTCTCCGGCTGTCGGGGTTTGGACTGGTCGAGGTGTTTGAGAATGTTTTGACCTAAGACACTAGTCCATGCAGACCAGTTCCGACGTGTGAGTGACCGGTCGGGGACCCGGTGGGTCTGCTCGGTCCTGGAGCCCTTGTCCGGTCAGTCGAACCAGTCGGAACGGGTCGGACTCCGATAGCCGGACGGAAACGGTTTGGGGATGATTAGAGAGGGGTCTTAAGACGAAATCCGTCACGGCCAAGACTGACTTCAGGGCTTCGGCTCCTACGCACCCGGCGGGCGGAGGGCCCCCGTCGCGCCGGTCCGGACGACTGTTCGGGCTGTGGCCTGCCGTGAGCCCCGTCGCGCAGGAGTGTCCCCGACTTCGTGCTACCCTCGGGGGAGGACTCCGACTGTAGATGGAGATTCTGCAGCTTGAAACGGCAGAACTGGAACCTGGTGCAAAAGAAGTCGGAGCGGTGTCCTGACTCCAAGTACGGTCGACGTCCCTCACTGTCCGTCCCACTCCCGGCCCCCTCCGCCCGGGGCGTCGTGACCTCCCCCTGGGGCCCCCGGCGTGTGAGTGTCTACTACCGGTAGTACCTCAACTTCAACGGCTACAACTTCGTGAGAGCCCGGTGCAGTTACTTCTTGAGGTCGTACGCCCAGGCCACGAAGAAGAAGTGATGGACCTCCCGCCGGTCTGGTGAGTCGAACCCGGGGTGACCCCCAGCAGGGGAGGTCGGGGTCGGGGACTTCCCGTTGGACTACCCCTCGACGGACACGGGTGTCTCCGACACCCTGGCCCAACTCCCCTGTACGGGTCCGACGTCTCCGTCCTCTACTCCGACACCACCAAACGACGACCCGGTTCCCCGCCCTCCCGTCCGTCTCCCCTGGTACGACCCGTGTTGTCCCACGAAGGTGTCACCCAGTGACAACACTAAATTCAGTAGCGAAACCCCACCCCCGCCCCCACACCATGAAGGTTCCGGAACCGTTATTTTCAAAGGACTGAGGTGAATGTTTCAAAGTAGGAGACGCCCCTTCCCCTCCGTCTCGGCGTCCCCTGTGGCACCCCAGTCCTCCTCTGACTCGGGGTGACCCCGGCGGCACGTCGTGAGTGGGCCGTGTGGAGCCACCGGTGGTCGTACGACTCCGTCAACTTGGTCAACAGTATCCGGAGGTCCGACATCCAGAACCAGTACAGGGGAGCCGTGACGTCCCTGTACCGTCCAGTCTCCCTCGGGTTCCTGGGACGGACACCCACGACGAAGTGGGGTGGGGTTCTTGGTTCCTCGGCCCTCTCCTCTGAGACTTTCGTCCCTCCCCTCCCCCCACGACGACCTGCCCGGGGGTCCCCTAGGGAGGTTCGGGACGTCCCTAGTCGAACCTCCGGAGACCCTTGTGTCGGGGGGTGGGTCGTATGTAGTGGGACGTACCGGCAGCAGGTGGGGACCTCGTCCACGGTCCTCTGGTCTGGGTGCGCGCAGTCAACACTCGGGGTGGAGGTCTCGCGGGAGTCGGGAGTGGGACACGAACAGGGCCCTCAGGCACACCGACTGTTAGACGTAGTCCAGGAGCCCCACCTACGACGACTGAGAGAGGACCCCGTTGTCCCTCTGTCGTGTCCTCCCCACTGGCAGACGGGAGGAGTCCGGTCGGGGTGGGAGTCCCGTGTCTCACACAGGTCTCGTCGTCAGTCCTGGAGGGACGGACCCACCCGTGGTGTCGGTGCCGGGAAGGAGTCTCGCGGGTCACCTGTCCCGGGGGTCTTCATGGGGTCCCCAGACCTTCCGGGGGGACCCTCGTCCCCCTGTCCTGACACACGTCTTCGGAGTCCCAGTGCCGACGATGTCCGTCCCACGGACGGGTCGGGTCCCGCGTCCGTCCTGATCCCCTGGTCTCGGTCACCCTCCTCGGGACGGGGACCTTCGGGGACGGTACTTGTACCCCGACGGCACTAGACCCCTTGGTCGACGAGTTCACCCGTGTGCGGACGGTCTCCGTCACCAGTTTCAACGGTACGTCCGAAGGGGGTTGTGGGGTCAGACTGGTCGTCCCCTCTGGGACGGCGTGGGACACCCCCGACCACTCTCCTACTCGTGGACTTACGGGGGGGTCGGGACGTGATCTTCCCACAGGTGGTGTGATTGGTCGAGCTATACACAGTCGACGACCCGGTCGTGGTCCCCCAGCGTCGTGTGCGGGTCCTACAGGAAGACTCGTCGCCCTCCGAACCGGAACTCCTGCCCGGGAAACAGGTACCGGCCACTCGCCTCGAAGAGGGCGTCGAGGACTTCGACCGAGGCCCGTCGGTCCCTGTCGTCGTCCGAGACGCAGTAGACCCTCTACCGGAAGAAGTGTCACGGCAAGAGGACTCCCCGCCCCCACCTCTTCCGCGACAGCACCCGACCTCCCTGGAGGACCTCCATGGGTTTAGTAGAGGCCCCTGGATGGAGAGTGATCCGTGGGTGGGTGTACCGTCCTCCTCCCCCGGACCCTGGTAAGGGTGAGATCGGTGTCCCACAAGTACACGTCTCCTACGGCTCCCGTCCGGACACACAACGACCGGTCGACTCGACGGGAGTGCCCCCACTCTCCGTTTATCCCGACGGGCCGTCGGGAGAAGTCCTCTCACTGACGGTTCCCCTGGTACATCTCTCGAGGGGTCTGTTCCGTGGGACGGTCCTAGACTCCCTGGAGTGGAGTAGTGTGACCCACTGGGCTACCCACTACCGGAAGTTGAGTCGGTACCGGAAGAGTAGGACCTTCAGTTTCCCCTTCCGGAGGCAGGTGAGGAATTCGTCGACGTGCTAGAACCGACTCTTCCTGAAGTCGAACCGGACCCAGTCCCGTCCATGTCACTCCAGACACCGGGGGGGTGGGTAGGAGTGTCCTGGACGCAGGGGACGGGCCTGTGACCCGACTCCCGATGGCCCATCCTTGTCTGGGGGCGACGGAAGTAGGTGGACGCCAAGACAGAAAGGGACGAAGTGAAAGGTAAGGGGACTGTGGTCGAGAGAAGAAGTGAATTTAAGTGAAAGTTTTCTGGTGGTACTGTATCTTTTGATCAGAGTAAACGACATTAATCTTCAATGGGTATTTTTTTGTGCTACTTCCCGGAGGGACTACCGAGTCACCATTTCTTGACCGGATGGTCGCCTCTTCTGTGTCCAAGCTAGGGCCTACGTCCTTCTAGGGTGTGCGGTGTCTCGTCGATTCGGGCACGTGGTGTTGAGGACCCGGACGAGAGGTCCCGGACCCTCGGTGTCGACAACTCGGACGTGTGGGATCTTGGGCGCGAGGTGTGCTCTCTTCGGCGGTGTTACTCTTCGGGCGGGAGACGTTGATCTCTCATCGGGGGTGAGCGGCATGGATCCTTTTTTGGGAGTCGTTACTTCTAGGTCGTGTCGGTTTTGTTTTCATAAAAATTTTTTACTACTTTTCTTTCGTTTTAATACTTACAATTCGTCCTTTGACGGAAAAGAGGCACTTTTCGTCCAACCGTTCACGGTCCTTCCTGACGTCTGTGGGGTCCACAGGAGAGGGGTCCAGGTGTGCGTATGTGTCGAGTTCTTCCCCCATGTCCTACGAGCCACGGGCCGGGGCGAGTCCAAGCGGTTTGGGAAGGACCCGGGTGGAACCGAGGACGGACGGGGACTGGGCGGGGGACACGGATGGACCTGGTAGGACCGGGACGGACGGGAACCCCGGACCGGAGGAGTACTGGGGTGACGGGTGGGGGTGTGGACGGACGGGGACCGGTGGGTACGGACGGAATAAATCGGGTGACTAAGGTGGGAGCGGGGGACGGGTCCGGGACCAATCCAGTACCGTCAGTGTCGTGGAGTCCTCCGGGACGACTGTTGGGGGTCCACGGACGACGTGGGTGTGAGTCGTCTTGTCCTCCGGACGCAAGGGAGGAGTCTCCGGGGCGGGACGTACAGTGGGGTCTGTTCCGACCGTCTGAGCGGGGTCCGAGGAGAGTCCGGAGACGACTGGGGAACGACTGGGAGTTGGAGTCTAAGGTAGAGGGTGAGTGAGACAAGACCGACAAAAGGTGGGTACGGAAGTCCTTGGGAAGGACCAGGGGTGTGACGTCAGAGACGGGCAGGGCGAGGGTCGGGTCGTTGGGGCTCTGTCTGGGGGCTCCCCTGTGAGCCTTCTCGGAAACGACGTTTGGAGGCCACCGTCCTCCGGGCCGGTCCACCTCCCTGTCCAGTAACCCTTGTCCGGGACGGCCGAAAAACGGTCAGACGGACGGTCGGGGACGGGGTCCCGGAGTCCCTATTCGACACTAAAGCATTGGTAGGACTGGTGGGTCTCGGACTGAGCCAGTCCTCTGCACTGACACTGTCTATGGGGATAGACGCGGTAACGTTTGAGGTCGGACGTCCACGGTGCGGATGGGAGGAATCTCCCCCGCCACTGAGTCCTCCACTCGGCCGGAAGAGGTGTTTGACTCGGCCTGAGAGGGAGACCCCAGGACCGGACCTCGTCCTCTCGGCAAGTGACACCAGGAGGTGACCCTCCCCACGCCCGTGGGCGGTCGCCGTCAGGGAGGTCGTGGGACCCTCACATGAGGTGCACGCGGGGACGTCTGGGGATCCTTCGGGTCGAGGTCGCTACGGTCCTCCGGTCTGTCCGTCTGGACGGGGGTTGTCCTTCCCGGGGACCGACCGAGTCGGTCCGGGGTAGGACTCGGTCGAAGAACGGGTTCGCACTCGCTCTACCCGTGTCAGTCCTCGAGCGAAATGGAAGAGCCTGGGTCGGAGGTCGACGACGGAGACGAGGTGCGTCTCGACGGGGTGCGCCCGGTCGTCCAGTACTCCCCCCTACTTCTGGGCCCTCGAGTCCTCTTTGCACTTCTACATGCAGGAGACTTCTGTCTCTACCTCTCTCACTGCTCCCTCAGTCCGGGCCACACCAGGGGTCCCCACCGTGCCGGCTGGGACGGGGCACCGGGTCGGCGGGGGGTCTAAGTCGTGTCCGACGTATCGAGTCGAGTGGAACTTACGGGAAGGAGCAGGAGTGACGAGGGGTTAGGACGGGTGGTCCGTGCCGTGTCTGTTTTGGGGTGAACCGTCGTCGAGAGGCGGTGGAGGGGACTACTCGAGTCGAGGGTCACGAGAATGAGACGACCCTCGGAAGGGATGGGTGACGGGTTGGGGTGCGACCCTTGATTTAGGCTTGCACGTACAACTCCCCTGGGAGGCCTGGACCCACCCGGACGACGGGTCCGGTGTCACGAGGGACCCAGTCCGCGGTTCCATACGAGGCACCGGTCACTCCGTCCCGGACCCACCACCCCCCAGACACCCCCAGAACAGACAGTCCATCCCGTCCGAGAGGAACCGGGGTCCTAGGGTGTAGTCTTTGACGACGTTCGGAGCCAGTGGTCAGTCGACGCCCCGAACGGGGGTGGACGGTGTGGTCCTGGGGGCCAGGGTGTGGGTACGCAGGAACAGTGGCCCGACACCACGTCCGACTACCCACGAGCACCAGACTCTCCGCCGTCCTGGGTCTCGAGAGTCTTCGAAAACAGACTACACCTGAGACGGTCCGGGGACGGACGTCTGTCCCGCCTGAACCCCCACCCCTCCGACGAACCCCGAGAGGGCCCCTGAGATAAGTCTGTCATTAGGTGGGAGTGGACCAATGACGTCCGACTCCCCGGGCCCTCGGAGGCGGGGTTGAGATCCGGGTTTCTTCGTCCAGAGGGAACGAGGTCGGATTACGGTCGGCCCGGCACACACGACCCACACGTCGAGGACCTTGGTCCGAGGTGGGAGTCCGGGAGTACCAGGGGTGTGTCGGAAGTCTCCGGTGCCCCTCTCCGTCAAAGGGACCTCATCGTCCCCTAGGAGATGGTCGGTGGGGGGGAAGGGGGTGGTGGAGGTGAGGGCTGTTGAGGTTTGACGGGTGAAGGACAGGGGTCCGACACGTCGTGCGTCTGTGATCCCAGGGTCGACCAGTCGCACTCTGGGAGTTCCTGGGGAAGCTTCGTCTTCCCAAACTTACACTTCTTTCGGCGGGCCGTCGGTGTAGACCCTCGAGAATCGGGTCCCGTCTCCTCGCGGGTCTCGTCCTCGACCGCAGAGGCTCCCCAGACGTCCCATCCCCGCACTCCTCTCCCGTCCCCGCACTCCTCTTCAGTCCCTCGGGTCCACGAGTGGCCTCTCTGGGGCAAGACGGTGGTGGACGGGAAACGAGAGGGGACCCTGAGTCCGACCCTGGGACCCCGTGTCATACAATCCCTGTTGTGTCCTCCTCGACCGACATCTCCGAGGAGACCCTGTCCGACTCTCCCCTCGGAGGGGGACGCACCTGTGTTCCGGTGATACCGTGTCTGGTCGTACCCCGAACCTCCAGGGGTGGGGACCCCCGACATCGGGACGAGGCCCGTAGAAGTCCCGGACCCCAGGGGAGAAGGGTCGAGACGGTGGGTCTTGGAACCGACGGTACGGACGTTGGGGTTGTCGCCGGGGTCGGCCCGCTCTCCTACCTACCCCACCTACCTACCTATCTGTCTCCACACCTATCTTCGGGTCCTCCCTCCCTCCGCCGGACCGTCCACTCCCACCCGGTCCTTCGGCCCTTCGGGTCGACCTCCCGTCTCCCCCGCCGACGAGGGGTGGGAAGGAGAGTCGGGGTACACACTGCGCCGGGGATCCTGCCTCCCCGCGGACCTCTCCCTCGGTCCTCGTTCGGGTGAGGCGGTACTCACCAGTGATGGTCGTCGTCTTCCCTTCGGTGTGTGCTGTCCCCTGTGAGAGTGCGAAGGTTTTTGCACGGTTGCAGTAGACCTCACTGCCCCTCCGGACCCCGACGGGACGGGTACGGGGCCCCAGACATCCGCCGGTCTCACCTTCAGTAAGACTTCGTACCGCCGAGCCCATGTTTCAGTCGAAGGGTCGAGTCTCTATCCGGGGTACGACCCACCTGGGAGGGGTCTTGGGGCGTCGTGACCGGACGGGGACTCGAAGGAGAAGAGGGGGTCCCGGTGGAGGATGAACGGACCCCCGTCATCCCCGTCTCTACCCGCCCCGTCCTCTCGTCCCCTCCCCTCCCGTCCCGAGGGCCGGCGGGACGCGGCGGGGGGCGCCGAGGCAGGGGAGACTGGGCCGGGGGGAGGGGTCGGGCCGGAGGGAGGGGCCGGCAGGGGTAGCCAGTGGTCCGTGAGTGCAGTCCCATTATCAGGTGACACCCCTGGTCCACGAGGTAGTCCCGGAGGTCCCTGGGGCTCTACTCTGCAGGTAGAACCTTCTACTCCAGGGGTCTCGGCGGCCGGGGTGGCGGAGCGAGGGGGTACGGCCCGACGGGGACAGGTGATGTCGACCCGGGCTCCTACGACCTCTTCTGGTGCCTGCAGACCCCGTATCAAAGGACCCTCCTTCCTTACCCTGCCAGTCTGTTGTTTCTGAGGAGGCGGGCCGGGAGGAAGGGTCGGTCGGCGTCCCTCCCGGACTCGGGGTCGTCCCGGCCCTCCCCCAGTAGTCTACAGTCGCGTCCGTCTCCTGTCCGAGGAGTCACCGGGACTTCGGTGGCTAGTTCTACAGACTATTTGTAAAGGAGTCGTAGACAAGACACGTATGGTCCGGAGTAAGGTCGCTGGACCTGTGTGTCGTGAGACGGAGGACCCCAAGGCAGGGTCGTCTTTTCGGTTTGGTACCCCTTCTTCATTTTTGTCGTGGTCCCCTTGTGGTTCGCACATGCCCCCCGACGCCGTCGGCGTCCCTCCACCGGGACTCCGTCCGACTCGTACTCGACGCGCCGAAGGCCGTATTTTCTCCCTACAAGGTCCGTGTTCCGTGTCGGCCACGGCTCCAGGACTCCGGTCCTGCGCCCTCCCCTAGCCGTCCTATCGTCAGACCCCTCACTGGTCGGACTGGGATATGTGACCGCCGGGTCCCACGTCGGTCACTCACTGGGTCCTCCGCACACACGAGGCCCGTGTCCTCACTGGACTGTCCCCCTCGCAGTGACGCCGGTGGCACACCTCTGGTCACTCCCTCTCTAGACTTTTGGTTGACCAGACCCGAAACGGTATTGTTCTGGGACCTTCTCTACCGAGTCTAGTCCACTGTCTCCTCACCCCGTCCCAGTCGAGACCTGTGACCCTACCTACCAGAAACTGGACTCGGTGACTGACCGTACCTCTCCCGAGACTCCCACCCTAGACCCCTTTCTGGACCTTGAACGAAACCTGAGCGACCTAGACTTTGCGGACAATCTACGTCTACAACCCGTCGTCAGACCCCAAGTCACGCTGCCAACTCCCATTGGGGAGCGTGCCGTCGGTCCGAGACGACCTCCGAGAGGACTCCGGACCCTGTGAGACGTCGGGAGACACGGAGTCAAAGGAGAGACGGGTCCGTCGGCTAAGGCGCTACAGTCGCCCATGTGTGGACGGTCGGGCTCCGCGCCCTTGGTCGTGGGCACCCATGTGAAAGGAAGGATGAGGGACCTGCCCACCTCCCCCCGGATGGGGTGGGCGACCCGATCAGGTGGGTCCGTCCTGTCCCTCTGACTTCATCCCCACCTTCTCGACCGGGAAGGACGGAGACGCCCCTGACATCGGTCCAGAGTGGGAGAGTCCAGTGGTCGTCCGTCCCCGATGGTGGGGTGCGGGTCGAGGGGTCCGTCGGTGTGACTGGAGAGGTTCGGGACCCTTCGTCTTTCTCGGGGGTCCCGGTTGGACGGTCCCTACGACGGAAGTTGGCCTGGACCAGACGAGAGAGTGACCCCGGTCCCGGTCGGGACCTCGGGAAGGCCGGAGTCGAAGGGGTGGCACGTCTCGGTTGTCGTCGGTGCTAATGAGATGACGGTGTTTCCTGGGAAGGTTCTCAAAATGGTCGTCTCGGACGAGGGCGGGGTGTCGTGTATTCGGTTCGGAGTGTGGTCCCACTTTCCCCGGGACCCAGTTTACTGTGACCGAAGGGACGGTTTGCGGACCTCCGGGGGAATCTTGAGAGTCTTGTAGGAAACTCTACTCCCGTTCACGAGTTCCCTTCAGGGGCCCCGGTTCCGGTCCTGACGTTACAGACAGGGGGTCCGAGGTACGGCGGGGACGAGGTGCCCAAGTCTGAGTGTCTTGTGAGAGGCGTTGGGTACAATTTTACTTGTAAGGGTCCGGGGTTACCCAGTCTTTAAATCCAACCCAGAAGAAATGGCGAGTTCAGTTTCTTAGTGACTGAGCCTGTTTGAGAAGTAGAAAGTCTATTACTTAGTCTCCGAGGTGTTCTTCCTTGAGTTGACTCCCTTGGGATCCTAAAGGTTCAAGTCGGATCCACGGTGGTGGAGATCCTTCGAGGGGACCCAATTGGGGACCTGACGACTGGGTGTTCCGCTCTTCACGGACTAGTAGGTGGAGTTGCAGAAGGACAGACCGACCTCGGGCCGGGCGTCGGTGTGAGTCCTTAGTAAAGCCCCTCCTTTGTCACCTGTGGGACCACCGACGAGACGACGACAGTGATCGAGGCCTCCCCTGGACCTGGGGTCTCAAAGTCGACTCCCCGGTAGCGACACCCCACTGAAAGGGTGGTAGTGTGTCAAGACCCAAGTTTTCCACTGGACTCGGACCACTGACACCAGTCGACCTGTAGGACTGGGGTTCGAAGAACCGGTAGTCTCTACCGCAAAGGCCTCGGGGACCGGGGAGTGGACGCCTCCCTCATCTGACGAGACTAGTCCTCCACGATGCATCCCCCGTGCGACTATGGGGACGATTGAACGTGTCAGGGGTGGGCTAGGGGGTGTCCCGTTCCGGTGGACGTCCCTGTGGACGGGGCCCCGATCCTCCAGTCCTCGGTCACCCTTCGGTCGGACCCCTGAGTGGGGGGGATCGAGACGGTGGGTATTCCCCTACCTGCTCAGATCGTCCTCCGGTGCCCCGTTCAAGATGGGACCCGTGGTCGGGTGGTGAGGGACCCTCGGAGTCGTGAGTGACAGAGGGAACTGTCTACTCCCCGTCTGCGAGTCCCACCTCAGTGGATGGGTCCCCACCCCGGGGGCAGGTGCACAGGACCTGAGTAGTGCAACGAGGATGGGGTTCCGAGGGGAGGACACACTCCCAGAGACAAGGGGGTCTCTGACACAGGGTCGTGGACGGATGCGTGTCGGGTCCTCCAGTACCCTTGCCCATCGGTCCACTCCGGGTAGGGAGGTCGAACCCCACCACTGGGGAGAGTGTCACCACTGGGGTGGTGACCTGAGTGGTCCACGTGTTCTGGGGCATAGTCAGTAATTTACTGTAGTCGTCTACACTGGCACTGTGCATGTATTTACGTGTCTCCTGTGGGTCGGCGGGGACCGGTACGAGTAGTGTCTCTAATGACGTTCCCTCGTCTCCTCCCTCCCCTGAACGAAAGGTAAGATGTGTAGACAGTCGATGGACTATTGCAAAGATTTATCGTGTAGATAGAGCAGTAGAAAATTTATTGAAAAGAAAAAATCACGTTTCTCCGACTCAAAACTTTAGTCGTGAAAAATATTTCCGTTTTGTCCGAAGGGTCCACCCCGATCGCCATTTCTTAGGCGGACGGTTACACCCTCTGCATTCTCTGAACCCAAGGTAGGGACCCACTCCTTCTAGGGGACCTCTTCCTGTACCTCTGGGTGAGGTCATAAGAACGGACCTCTTAGGGTACCTGTCTCCTCGGACCGTCTACTGTCAGGCACCCCAGTATTTCTCAACCTGTGTTGACTTCTCTGAATCGTACCTACGTATTTCCGTGTTATTCGTCCACGACCCAGAAGTCTGTCTTCGTACCGGGGTAGGTCGTTCAGTGGACACTCCACCCGAGAGCCCCTTAACCCTCTCGGGTGTCCCCGACACGCCCTGTGGGGTCGGACAGGGGATGGGATCCTGGGTCGGACCCCGGGCTAGAGGGACTGGTGTTCGGAAGAGGGGGAGGAGACATGTGACTCGGGACACCTAGGACTCCTGGTGGGGGGTCTCGGGGAAGGAATGACCGGGGACGGGTCAGGGATCCTCTTGGGTAGGGACGGACCAATACTCGTGGAACCCCTCCCAGAGGTCCGAGTCACGGTTCACCCTCCTCTGTCCAAGGGACTTACCCAGAAGGTCCTGTCCTCAAATCTAGTGCGGACCCAAACTTAGGGTCGAGACGTTCTCCGGTCCAGGAACGAGGATCTGCTTAGATTCGTCAGAACTAAAGGAGTCGACAGTTTACCCCTACTACCGTCCTGGTGGGGACAACTCTGGAGACGGACCGTAGAAACGACCGGTAGGGTCGGGTGACACCAGGGAGGACGAGGATGGGCACTCCGGGAGGAGAGTCAAGGTCGTTCTCGGTGTGTGGACACACAGGTAGCGGGGACTGACCTGGAGGAGAGTCCGTCCTCGGTGAGTCTCGTCTCGTGGTCCTTTAGACCCGAGGACAGAGTCCTCCCTTGAGTGTCGTACTCGTTAACGTTCCTCCTCATGTCATCGATAATCCTCCCCGAGGACGAGGACGATCTGACTCGTACGCGGGGGTATAGCCAGTGACACAGGCAGGGGAGGACGGACCTACGCACTCCCACGAGACCCCGTCGGAACCCTCGTCTACGGTCGTTCCCCAGGTGTGCGTCTCCACACCGACTTTGGTAGTGACTCGGGGTTCCCGACACGTTCCCTCCTTCTCGACTTTAGAGAGGAGTACGTTTGGTGTCTAAATGTAGGGGTGTTGGACGAAACATTTGAGTCACGGACGCTTTGTAGACTTGTCTGTTCGTAACACGGGTGCCACCTCTACTCAGATGGGACTCGTAGACACCTGGGCACCCGACGTGTGGGTCCCCGACCCGGTCCGGTCTCAGACTCGACAGGGGTGTTCGTCCAGATTCACGTCCTATGGCGTCGGAGCCCGGGACCCCCCTAGACTACTTTTGTTACGGACTCGTTGTGGTCCCGGTGGACGGCCACGTGTGACCCAATTCCACCCCGCCTCTCCTCATCCCCGAAGGGACCACCGAGTCACCATTTCTTAGGAGGACGGTTACGTTCGTCTGTACTCTCTGAGTTCGAACTACGGACCCAGCCCTTCTAGGGGACCTCCTCCCGTACCGTTGGGTGAGGTCATAAGAACGGACCTCTTAGGGTACCTGTCTCCTCGGACCGTCCGATGTCTGACACCCCAACGTTTCTCAGCCTGTGCTGACTCGCTGATTCGTGCGTGTACACGTTTTCTCCTCATGGTTGATGCCACATTGCGCTCTCGAGTGTAGTGCCCATTCTCCCCCGTGTTGTCTCGCACGAGTACCTACTTGACGAGGTCTTTTGGCTATGACTCGCTGAAGAGAAGGTCACCCGCACAAGGTTGGGAGGGACGACGTGTGTTTTCTAGTCTTTGTGTCGATTCTTTGTCTAGTCGTTGTCTAGCCCCCCGAAGATGTCGGTGTCGACCCCTCCTCTGGGGTGGAGGGTGCGATTGGGGTTGTCGTTCCCCTCCGGGACGAGTTGTGGGTCCCGTCCTCGACCAGAGGTGTAGTCAGTGTACGGAGTAGTTCGCCCAGTGACGGTCGTATGTGCTCCTTTCTCCGCCGTCTGTAGGTTTGATTTTTCTCGAGGACGTGGTTTTTTATAATTTGGGTGTATCCCTACTAGGAAGGATTTGTGTAGGGTGGTTCTGTCAGACTCCCAGACCGTGACCCTTCTGTGTGGGAGGGGCGGGGGGGGGTCGGGGGTCTCGTAACTCGGGACCTCCGGTCGTCCCGAACTCATGTTCTCGAGGTGTCCCGACCCCCTTTGTCTGAGGTGAGAGCCTCCGGTGTATGTTCCAGAACTCATGTGGTTCTGGTTTCGTCATGGAGGTGTTCTTGGACCCGTTCTGTATGAATCCCTAGAACCTGTGAGAGGACCCCTCCGTCTCCAGTCGACTGGACTGGAACGGTTGTCGGACGTCCGACGTCGTGACCTTGCGGAGTCCGGTTTGTTGGTCGTTCTGTCCTCGTGTCGCGGTGGACGACGGACTCCAGTATGACTCGAGTGTCGGTGGAGTTTTGTGTGGTGAGCTGTGTCGGGACGGATAGTCTCCCTGTTCTGGGTCGAGGTTCTCCCTTCTGTGGTCCGCGGGGCAGTCCTTTGGCCGTGTTCGGGGTCATGGTTGGAGCAGGTGGTCCCCCGTCTGTGATCTTCGTTCTCCTTGATGGTAAAACGTCGGACGTCTTCCCCCTGGTGTTTGTCTTTCTTTCTGTTTTGCTCTACTGTTTCTTTATGCCACGTCTACTTCCTCGTTCTGTCTTTTGCGGTGTTCCTGTTGATTTACTTCTCCTTTGTCCGTTTGATGGACCTTCTCTTAAGTCTCTTTACTGTCATTTTTACTACGTTTTAGAGTTGTTGTTTTTTTCTTACGTTCGTGTCTGACTCTTTTATGTTCTTTACGAACTGTTTCTCCTCTAAGTTTGTTGTTGTTTTGGTCTGTGTGTTGTGTTATTGACTTTACTTTTTGTGTATTTTTCTTAGTTACCGTCTTATCGACTTCGTCTTCTTACTCATTCAATCGACCTTCAGTTCTCACCATCTTTATTGAAGGTACCCTGTATTATTTTCTTTTTCCTTCCTTTTCTTGACTCCTGTCAGAGTCTCTGGAGACCCTGTTGTAATTTGTGTGGTAAACGTAATCTACCTAGGGTCTTCTTCTTCTGTTTCTATTTCCCGGACTCTTTTATAAACTTCTCTAATTTTTCTGAAGGGATTGTACTCTCTCCTTTGTCAGTGGGTTCAGGTCCTTCACATCTCTCCGGGTATGTCCTATTTTGGTTCCTCCTTGTACGACTTCGTGTGTCATTAGTTTGACTGTTTTTAATTTATGTTTCTTTTTCATAACTTTCGTTTTTTCCTTTTCGTTGTCTATTGTATGTTCCCTTAGGGGTATTCCAATAGTCGACCAAAAAGTCGTCTTTGAGACGTCCGGTTTTCCCTCATTGTGTTATATAAATTTCACTACTTTCCCCTTTTGGATGTTGGTTCTTATGAGATGGGTCGTCCCGAGAGTAAGTCTAAGTTGTCTTTTTAGTTTTCGAAATGTCTGTTCGTTTTAGATTCTCTTAAGTCACGGTAGTTTGTCGAAATGTTATTTACGATTTCCTTGAAGAGAGTCACCCTTTACGTTTGATTTTTTCGATGTTATCTATTTATGTGTTTCTTTTTCGATGGGTTTGTGTTGTGATTTTTATCAGTGGCTTAGTGTTTTCTTTTCTTGTTTTCTTCTTCCCTTCTTTTTTTCTGAGTTTTTTTTTTTAGATTTTGTTAATTCTTTAGTATGTATAGTTATTAGTGGAATTTATATTTACCTTATTATGTCTAGTTCTTAGTATGTATAGTTATTAATGGAATTTATATTTACCTAATTTACGAGGTTGGTTTTCTGTGTCTAACCGACTAACCTATGTTTGTGTTCTGGTGATACATACGACAGATGTTCTCTGGGTGAAGTCTAGATCCCTGTGTATGTCTGTCTTTTACTCCCTTACCTTTCCTATAAGGTACGTTTCACTTTAGTTTTCTTATGACCTCATCGTTATGAGTATAGTCTGTTTCATCTGAAATTAATTTGACGATCTGGTAAGTCTATACTGGATTTAGTTTAGGGAATACTAATATGTCATCTTCACTCTTTATCCAAATTCCCGGATCTAGACTATCTATCTCACGGACTACTTGATACCTTACTCCAAGCACTGTAACATGGCCTCTGTCCCTCGTTCTGGTAGGGGTACCTTTTCTTTACGTTTTTTCGTTTTACCGACAGACCCCTCCGGAATGTTTATCGACACTTTTCTTCTCTTCGCTTTTCGTTTCCTCTTTTCCTTTCTATATTCGTAGACTTACGTCTCAAGGTTTCTTATCGTTCCTCTCTATTCTTTCGGAAGAAGTCGCTAGTTACGTTTCTTTATCTCCTTTTCTTCTCTTACCCTTTCTGATCTCTAGAGAAGTTCTTTTAATCTCTATGGTTCCCTTGTAAAGTACGTTTCTACCCGAGCTAATTCCTGTCTTTACCATACCTGGATTGTCTTCGTCTTCTATAATTCTTCTCCACCGTTCTTATGTGCCTTCTTGACATGTTTTTTCTAGAAATGCTGGGTCTATTAGTGTTACCACACTAGTAAGTAGATCTCGGTCTGTAGGACCTTACACTTCAGTGCACCCGGAATCCTTCGTAGTGATACTCGTTTCGATCACCTCCAATACCTTAAGGTCAACTAGATAAAGTTTAGGACTTTCTACTACGACAGTTTCACGACGTGAGTTATACGGTTGTTTAAACCTTTTGAGTCGTCACCGGTGTCCTGACCTTTTCCAGTCAAAAGTAAGGTTAGGGTTTCTTTCCGTTACGGTTTCTTACGAGTTTGATGGCGTGTCAACGTGAGTAGAGTGTACGATAATTTCATTACGAGTTTTAAGAGGTTCGGTCCGAAGTCGTTATGCACTTGGTACTTGAAGGACTACAAGTTCGACCAAAATCTTTTCCGTCTCCTTGGTCTCTAGTTTAACGGTTGTAGGTGACCTAGTACCTCTTTCGTTCTCTCAAGGTCTTTTTGTAGATAAAGACGAAATAACTGATACGGTTTCGGAAACTGACACATCTAGTGTTATTTGATACCTTTTAAGACTTTCTCTACCCTTATGGTCTGGTGGACTGGACGGAGAACTCTTTGGACATACGTCCAGTCCTTCGTTGTCAATCTTGACCTGCACCTTGTTGTCTGACCAAGGTTTATCCTTTTCCTCATACAGTTTCGACATGTAACAGTAGGACGAATAAATTGAATATACGTCTCATGTAGTACTCTTTGCGACCCGACCTTCTTTGTGTTCGACCTTAGTTCTAACGGCCCTGTTTATAGTTATTGGAGTCTATACGTCTACTGTGGTGGGAATACCGTCTTTCACTTCTCCTCGATTTTTCGGAGAACTACTTTCACTTTCTCCTCTCACTTTTTCAACCGAATTTCGAGTTGTAAGTCTGTTGCTTCTAGTACCGTAGACCAGGGTAGTGAAGTACCCTTTATCTACCCCTTTGTCACCTTTGTCACAGTCTGAAATAAAAAAACCCGAGGTTTTAGTGACGTCTACCACTAACGTCGGTACTTTAATTTTCTGCGAATGAGGAACCTTCTTTTCAATACTGGTTGGATCTGTCGTATAAGTTTTCGTCTCTGTAATGAGACGGGTGATTCCAGGTAGATCAGTTCCGATACCAAAAAGGACACCAGTACATACCTACACTCTCAACCTGACACTTCTTCCGACTCGTGGCTTCTTAACTACGAAAACTTGACACCACAACCTCTTCTGAGAACTCTCAGGGAACCTGACGTTCCTCTAGGTTGGTCAGGTAAGACTTCCTCTAGTTGGGACCCTACAGAAACCTTCCTTACTACGATTTCGACTTCGAGGCCATGAAACTGGTGGAGTACACTTCTCGACTGAGTGACCTTTTCTGAGACTACGACCCTCCCTAACCCCCGTCCTCCTCTGCTGTCTCCTACTCTACCGACCTACCGTAGTGACTGAACTACCTGCACTCAGACTCACTTGAGGCCCTCAACCACTACCTGTCCCTCCGGACCGCACGACACTAAGTACCCCACCGTTTCTCAGCCTGTACTGACTCGCTGACTTGACTTGACTTTGTTGATCATCTCCGAAGGGACTACTGAGTCACCATTTCTTAGTGGACGGTTACGTCCTCTACGCCCAAACTATGGACCCGGTCTTTCTAGGGTTTGCGGCGTCTCGTTGATTCAGGCCCACGGTGATGGTGAGTCAGACGAGACCTCGGGTCCTTCGCGTTGGTGACTCGGGTACTCTGTGTAGACAGTCTCGGACGTGCGGGGTCTCCGGCACGAGGTGTGTCTGTCTTCGGCGACGTTGCTTTTCGGGAACGTGACGTAGATCTCTCGTCGGGGGTGAGCGGTGTTGGTCCCTCTTCGGACGTCTCGTTACTTCTGTCGTTACGGTCTTTGCTTATTTATCTGATAATGTTCTCTGTTTCTTCCTGCGATGTATTACTAGTTCTCTAGCCAGTTTCCTTTTCTATATGGGTGACATTTATATATCGTGGGTTGTGTCCTCGTGCAGTTATATGTTAAATTTATCGTTGTCGGTATTTTCTCCTCTAGTTGTCATTGTGTTGTTATTGCCCCCAAAATTGTAGGGTGAATTTGGTTACCTGTCTAGTAGTTCTGTACTTTAGTCATTCCTTTCTTCAGAATGTACTGTGTAATCTGTTCTACCTGAAGGAACTTTAAATATCCCGTAAGGTGGACTTTCTTCGTCTTATGTGAAAGAGGAGTTCACGTGTACCTTGTAAGAAGTCCTATCTAGTGTGGAACCCGGTGTTTAGTTCGGATCCATTTAAATTCTTTTGACTTTATTATAGTGCGTAGAAAAGGCTGGTGTTTTGATACTCTAATCTTTATTTAACGTCCTTTCTTTATCATTTTTGTGTGTTTGTGTAACTCCGATTTGTTGTACAATGTTTGTTGGTTACCTAGTGCCTTTTTTAGTTTCTCCTTTAGTCTTTGTGGTTCTTTGTATACGGTTGTTTTTGTACTACTAGGTTTATAATACGTCAAGATTCTCCCTTCAAATGTCACTATGTTCGAATGGAGTGTTTTGTTCTTTTTAGAGTTTATTTGGTGGATTGGAATGTAGATTTCGTTGCTCTCTTTCTTGTTTGTTTTGGGTTTCAATCATCTTCCTTTCTGTAGTATTTGTCGTCTCGTCTTTATTTACTTTGTCTCTATTTTTCTTTCGTTAGCTTTTCTAGTTACTTCAATTTTTTTTTTTTGACCAAGACACTTTTGTATCTGTTTTGATTATTTGCAAATCGGTCTAAGTAGTTCTTTCTTTCCCTTTCCCGACTTTAGTTGTTACTCTATACTTTTTTCTCTTCAGTGTCACCTGTGGTGTCTTTATGTTTCTCTAGTATTCTCTGTTGATGTTTGTTGATATACGGTTATTTTTCTTTTTAGATCTCATTTATCTGTTTAAGAGACTTTCCATGTTGGTAGCTTATGGTTTAGCCCTTATTTGTCTTTAGTACATGTCTGGTTAGTGTTCATGATTTTAACTTTCACTAATTTTTTGAAAGTTTGTTTTCAGGTCCTGTTCTACCGAAGTGTCCGTTTAAGATAGGTTATAAATCTCTTCTCAATTTTGGATAGAAAGACTTTGAGAAGGGGTTTTAGTGTCTCCTATTTTGTAAGGGTTCGAGTCAGATATTCCGGTTGTAGTGGAACTATGGTTTTTGTTTCTATGGTGTTTCTTTCTTTTAATGTCCGGTTATAGTGACTACTTGTATCTGTGTTTTTAGGAGTTACTTTATGATCGTTTGGTTTAGGTTGTTGTGTAATTTTCCTGGTATGTGGTACTAGTTCACCCTAAATAGGGTCCCTACGTTCCTAAGAAGTTATATACGTTTAGTTAGTTACACTATTGTGTTAATTGTTTGACTCCTTATTTTTACTATACTAGTAGAGTTGTCTACGTCTTTTTCGAAAACTGTTTTAAGTTGTGGGTAAATACTGTTTTTGAGGTCTTTGACCCGTGTCTTCCTTTGAAGGAGTGGTATTTTTTCTATATGTAATTCGGTGTCGATTGTAGTAAGAGTTGACACTTTTTGACTTTCGTAAAGGAGATTCTAGTCCTTGTTCTGTTCCTACAAGTGAGAGCAGTGAAAATAAGTTATGTCAAAAACTTCAAGATCAGTACCGTTAGTCTTTTTTTATTATTATTTTCCTTTGTTTGACCTTTTCTTCATTTTGACAGTTACAAACGTCTACTGTACTATGATATATATCTTTTAGGATTTCTGTAATGGTCTTTTGATGATCTCAAGTAGTTACTCAAACCATTTCAACGTCCTATGATTTAATTATGTGTCTTTATCGAACGTAAGGATATATCGTTGTTACTTTCTAGTCTTTCTCTTTAATTCTTTTGTTAGGGTAAATGGTGACGTAGGTTTTCTTATTTTACAGATCCTTATGTGGGTGGATTCCCCCGTTTTCTGGACATGAGTCTTTTGACATTCTACGACTACTTTCTTCAGTTTCTACTATGTTTGTCTACCTTTCTATAGGTACAAGAACCTAACCTTCTTAGTTATAACACTTTTACTCTGATGATGGGTTTCGTTAGGTGTCTAAATTACGTTAGGGATAGTTTAATGGTTGCCTTAAAAAGTGTCTTAATCTTGTTTTTGTAATGTTAAACATTCCTTTGTGTCAAGTCAAGTCAACTTTGTGTATGCTGGAGTTTATCGGTTTCGGTAGAACTTTTTCTTTTTGTCTCGACCTCCTTAATCCGAGGGACTGAAGTCTGATATAATGTTTCGATGTAATTAGTTTTGTCATACCATGACCGTGTCTTTGTCTTTATATTCAGTTACCTTGTCCTATCTGTCAGGTCTCTATTTGGGTGTATGGATACCAGTTGATTAAATACTGTTTCCTCCGTTCTCATATGTTTCTTCTTTTCTGTCAGAGAAGTCATTCATCAAGACCCTTTTGATCTATTGGCACACTTTTTCTTACTTTAATCTTGTGAGAGATTGTGCTTTGTGTTTTTATTTGAGTTCTATCTAATTTCTGGATTTATATTCTGATCTATGATATTTTGAGAAACTCTTTTTGTGTCCGTCCTGTGAGAGAGTGTATTTATCGTTGTTTTAGAAAAACCTAGGTGGAGGATCTCATTACTTTTATTTTTGTTTTTATTTATTTACCCTGGATTATTTCGAATTTTCGAAAACGTGTCGTTTCCTTTGGTATTTGTTTTGCTTCTTTGTTAGGTGTCTTACCCCCTGTTATAGACGCATGTTTCGATGGTTGTTCCCTAGTTAGAGGTTTTATGTGTTTGTCGAGTGCGTCGAGTTATTGTTTTTTATTGAGTTAGCCTCTCACCGTTCTTCTAGATTTATCTGTAAAGAGGTTTGTTCTGTATGTCTACCGGTTTTTCGTGTACTTTTCTACGAGTTGTAGTGATTAATAATCTCTTTACTTTTAGTTTTGATGTCACTCCATAGTGGAGTGTCGTTAGTCTTACCGGTAGTAGTTTTCACGACCTCCGTCCTTGACGACCATGACCTATACCTTCTTGTCTCTCGAGGGGACCGACGATCAAAGGGATGTCACTGGGGACGACCATCTTGGACTATCCTTTGGTCGACGGGTCTTACCATTAGCGTTTTCGGACCAGCGGTTTGAGTCACCTTTCAACCCAAACCTCGACCTTTTGGTTGTCTGTGTCCTCCTTTTTTTTCTTTTTTTTTCACGACCTCTCCTACACCTCTTTTCCCTCGGGAGGGTGTGACAACTACCTTTACATTTAACCACGTTGGTAATACATCTTGTCATTCCTCCAAGGGATTTTTTTTGTCTGCGTCGAGATGATATACTAGGTCGTTAGGGAGAGGACCCGTATATAAGTCTCTTTTGGCATTAAGTTTTTCTGTGTGCATAGGGTTACACGTGACGTCGTGATAAATGTTGTCGGTTCTGTACTTTCGTTGGATTTACAGGTATCCGTCTCCCTGTCTATTTCTTCTGTACCACACACATGTGTGTTACCTTATATTAAGTCGGTCTTTTTGTTTACTTAATTACGGTAAACGTCGGTGTGTCTCTGATAGTATGACTCACTTCAGTCTCTGTCTGTTCATGATACATAGCGAATATAATCACATTAGAAATTTTTACCATGTTTACCATTCCTTTTTTTATTGTCTACATCTTTTGTTTGAATACCGATGGCCCCCGTCCCCCTCCTTTCCCTCCCTATTTAACCCTCCAATCCTGACTGTACACGTGTGAACCTCACCCAACGGTACGGGAGGAGATTCCCCGGAAGGGCTGTGTCCCTAACTTGGTCGGAGAGAATGTAGAGGACATAACCGTTCTCCCAAGAAATAGTGATCACGAAAGACCCTTCGGGATATATGTGTGATGACATACATTTTATCTATTGATTATTCCTACATGATATATCGTGTCTCTTGAGTTGAGTTATGATTCATTACTAGATATACCCTTTGTTTAGAATTCTTTTCTCACCTACATCCATATACATATTGACTAAGTGAAACGACATGTCGTCTTTGATTATGTTGCAACATTCAGTTGATACGACGACGATTCAGTGAAGTCAGCACAGGCTGAGACACGTTGGGGTATCTGCCGTCGGGTGGTCCGAGGGGGCAGGGACCCTAAGAGGTCCGTTCTTGTGACCCCACGCAACGGTAAAGGAAGAGGTTACGTACTTTCACTTTTCACTTTCACTTCAGCTAGTCAACGCTGGGGTACCTGACGTCGGGTGGTCCGAGAAGACAGGTACCCTAAAAGGTCCGTTCTCATGACCTCACCCCCACGGTAACGGAAGAGATATGCGGTTATTTTTTAAAAAAATTATTTTACTGTCATCGATTTTGAGACTCATGAAACATACACGGTGGTCACTGTGATAACGACCTTACCTTAGTAGAGTAAGTAGGAGTGTTATTGGGGTTCACTCGTTTGTCGTGAGAGACGTACGACGGTCACTCCTGTTCCGTGTCTCTCCGGTGCATTGACAGGTCCCAGTGTGTCGTCTATTAGGCTCCTTCGTCTATGTCACCCCCGAAGTCTCGACGGTAACTGTTCAGACTATTTGGAAGTCATCCACTACTACTACTTCCGTACCCCTACGACCTTCTGTGTCTCTTCTCGAGTTCTACCCCCGCTGACGTCGTCCCGGTCCTACCGTCGTTTCCACCAGTCCGTCCGGACGCAGACACGGGCCTAGTCGGAGAACACCGAAATAGTCCTGGGAGTTTGAACGCCTCGGAATTACTGGAGTAGACGTTTACCCGTGTCCCTTGTGACAAAGTCTCCATACGACCCTCCTACCTCACACGAGTGACCCCATTTCCTAACGTGTGTTCTTGCGCCATGGTGGAGGGTGGACTCCTCGTTTGAGGGTGTGTCCATGGATGAGATACGGGGTGTGTCCGGTGAGATCTGTGTGTCCGGGGTCCCCTCAGTCTGGGACGTCCCTACGAGATTTTGTTTGCGTTTCGACCTCGGCGCCCCAGTCGTGGTGGTTCTTGAACCGCCGCCGTCGTCACGTGGAAGGGGACTCAGTCTTGAGTGACAAGAGACTTCAAAGTCTAGGAGAGGAAATCTTTCGAAACGACGAGGATAACACCCGAAAGGACCATTGAGTCACCATTTCTTGGGTGGACGGTTAGTCCTCTGAATCCAAGCTAGGGACCCAGCCCTTCTAGGGGACCTATTCCTTTACCGTTGGGTGAGGTCATAAGAACGGACCTCTTAGGGTACCTGTCTCGTCAGACCATCCGATATATCAGGTACCTCAGCGTTCTCCGGTTGTGTTGGACCGTTGATTTGTCATCGTCGACGACGTGGACCACACCGGGTTGGGTGTCGTGGTGGTGGACCGACTAGTGACTTTACGTCCCGTGACTCAGGGTCGGGTCCGGACGGTCCAGTACGGGCGTGGAAGGGACCTACACGAACAGGCAAACTTTCAAAATCGGAGGTCCACTACTCTCGTCGAAGTGGATCCAGTCACGGAGACCACCGACGTATTGTTAGTGGACCTCTTAAATCTTTTGGTGAAACGGGTTGAAGGTGGCGTTGTCAAGATAGACCGCCCCCCATGTCGGACCCGTGATCACAAAATGTTCCGAAAGGTCCACTTTTCCCGTTTCGTTGTTCATGTGTCTCGGAGAGAGGACGGAGGCGACGAGGACGGATGTCGGTCTGGACGAAGTTCCGACGTCTGAGTCTGTGACCACCTCGAGAGACCTTCGGAGGTCTCCGGTCTTACTCCGTCCCCCTTCTGCCTTGATCCCAACCCCCCTGTTACTACCTCGAGGGTCCCTAGACGGAGACCGGGATCAGTCGAGCATGACCAGACCTGTTCCGGCGTCCGGAAAATTCCCCTCTCCCTCTGTCTGGACGTGACGGAGGAGACTGAGGAATGTCGAGAAGGAGACAAGACCGTCCTTCCGGTCGTGGAAGATTAATATCTACGTTAGCTGAGTGTCAGTCCGGCCACTTTGATTAAGTGACCTAGAACCTTCGGTCCGGGAGTTCAAAGGGTGGAGGGTGTATCCGCGTCCACCCGTGCTCCCGTCCGGGTCCTCGTCCCCCCTCGCCCGTGAGGACGGTCGAGCCCTCGCTTGACCGTGACTCACGTCTCCGTCGACGGCACCCAGTCGTGAACGGACAGAGTGTGTACCCAAATGGGCTGAGAGGTCCCCGTGATACCTCCTTCTCCCAGGAGGGAAATTGACCCGGGTCTCAGGGGCACCGGTTCGGAGTCTCCCACGGTCTACGGGGACGGCCCGTCTCGTCGTGGTACCTACGGCTCCCACCCGAACCTCGCCCGTCTCTCCAGGTCAACCCGTTTCCGACTCGGACTCCCCGGGAGACGATGACGGACCTATCCGCCGGTGGGCGTCACAGGTCGCCCGACCGACATCCAGTCCTCCCGGCCCACCCGGTTCGTTCCCCCGTGTTCCCGAAGGACGCCGACATGACAACGGGACAGGGAAAGGTGGGGAGGACCCGACGGGATGACGGACTGGCGTCCAACCGGACCGGGGGGTCCGAGGTAAAAGACGACGGCGGGTCTCGGTCTGTGGTCGATGGGGATGTGGTACCAGGTCGGGTCGGGCGCCGGAGGATCTTTGATGTAAGGAAATTGTGGGGGACGGACGTGGGAGTGGACACTGGAAGCGTGTGTGTGGACGACTCGGATGAGGACGCCAAAGTCATGACCCTCGGCCACTCTCAGGTCCGACCTTAGTCCTCTGTGCCAGAGGTGTGGCATCCCTTTTAAGACTCGGCGAGATTTGGACAAAGGAGCCGGCATTTTACCCGGATCTCAAAGAACGCGGGGGAGGGAGCGACCCATCTCTACTTCCGATCGACCCTTTTGTGCAGGGACCCTCGCCATGGCCCCGGTAACACACGGTGAGCGTAGACACGGAACGGAGCCACCGTCGGTGCACCGGGTCGTGGCGGGCGGTGGTGAGGACTGGACGTCGGACTGTCGGTAGTCGTCCCGTCTCGTCGCCGTCTCCCTACTCGTCGTGGCTCCCGTCTCGACGAGAACAGGGGACCTCCGAAGTTGAAAGTTTCCCTGTTCGTGTAGGTCCCTTTCACGTCCGTACTGGGCCGTCCGGACCCGACCCTGAGTTGCGGGACGTAAAGTCACTAGTCGGTCCACCACCGTGACGCCCGTGGTCACCCACGACTCCCACCCGACCCTCGCCCGTCCCTCTGGGACACCGAGGTGGCGCCGGGCACACCCACACGCGTACGCGTGTTGGTCGGCAGGCCGGCGTGCCTCGGCCCACTTTTGGGGCACGTCTGAGTCGAGTGTCCGAAGTGTCTCGGAGGTTTCTGACGTCATTCCGACTGGTGGTCTTGAGTCGCGGCTATAGACCGACGAGAGGAAGGAGGGAGGACACAGGGCCCGGGTCGAGGGGTCATTTCGCGAGCGTGGAATCGGAACGGAGGTAGAGATCCCTCCGACTCAAGTCTCTTCCCGTCGATAAGAAGACCAAAGGTGTGTGTGGGGACGGGGCTGAGGGGTGTAGACTTACTCTGGGTCGCCGAGGATTCACGGGACTCCCGGTCCTGAATCCTCGGCTGTGGGGAGCTCGACCCAGGTCCGGAGGGAGGTCCACGACCAAACCCCGTTCAATGAGGTAGACACACTCGGGACCGGCACAAACAGTCTGTTCTATGACCAGGGGTTTGAAAGGCCACACCCACATGTCCTCCCCTCTTGGTGTTCCTTGGACAGAAGTCGGATCTTGTTCTCGAGTGTGTGGTCCCCACAGTATCAAGTCTTTCATTTGCGGCAGGGGACCCATGACGAGTCGGTCCGGTTCCTGAGACTTGTGCCCTAGGAAGGGTGTCCCATATTCGTCCCCGAGTAGGGACCCAGTCTTTCTATGGGACCTCATCCTTTACCGTTGGGTAAGGTCTTGAGAACGGATTTCTTTAGGGTCCCTGTCTCCTGGCACCGCCCGATGTCAGGTCCCCCGTTAGCCTACGTTCACGAGTGTGTCGTGTGACGTAGGTGTGTTGAGTCCAGCTTCCGGGAAAAATCCCTGAGTCGGTTTTTCGAATCGAACTCTCATACACGTCGACGGGACGTGTGCGTGCGTGTGTGTGTACGTACGTGTGGAAGATTCTTTGTGTCGTGTGGTTTCGTAGTTCCTGTATCTTTGACGACCTGACTCCCGGTCCTCCACTCCCTCCGTGTCAGCCCCTCATTCTCCTCTGGAGCCCGTCGGGGACACGACACTCTCTACGGCCGTTTCCACCCTTTTCTCCCCAAAATCCTGAGAAGGCGTCTTCTAATACTTACTTTAAGGGAAAACGTTGCAGAAGTTCTCTGAAATCGATCTCTAGACCCCCGGTGAGTGACGATGTACGGAAGATTGCACCGGGACCATGTCCCCTCAGGTACGGAGGGGTAATCCGTCGCTTTAGTCCTCCTCCCATAGACGACGACCGGTGTGTGTACGTTTTCGGTCTGTGGGTGTACACGTGTCAAAAACACTGGACTCCGTGTCAGGAAGGTGAGTGTTTGAGGTCGACACGGGTGCTCCCGGAAGTCTCTGGGACGTGGAGACCCTCGACGTCGACACTGTCTCCGGGTCCTGACGACCGGAAGGATTCTGTCGGTCTCGGGCGAGGTACATGGGCCTACTCGGGCACCGATGAGGAAGCACGTAGAAGTGTAGGAGGTGAACGTGGGAGCAGGTCCGGACCCATTTCCGGAAAGGGTCCACGAAAAGGACGAAGACCATACTCTCTGGCTTGTTCCGGACGTCCTCCGGATTGGGACGGGTCACCAGAGCATCTTCTGAAGGTGTCGACTTCGATAGTGTTTGTTAAATGAATTTATATGAACCGATTTCTTACATTCACTGCGAACTGAGATCTGTTTGTAGGTCAATGACGTCGTAGGTACACGTCCCAACACGCACGAGGACTGACAGACCCCGTTGGAACGTGTGGGAGGACCTCCACAAGGGTGTGGACTCCAGACGAGGACGGAGTGAAGAACGGAGGGTCGGGACCCTCCGCTACCAGGGACGGGTCCTCGTCTCGGACACCCCGTGATCAGTCGGGGGACCGAGCTACGGGGTTCGAGACCCGTCCTTCCCTCCCACCTTCCCGTCCCGTCCTTCCCTGAACCCCGTTCTCCACCCCGTCCCTGGAGTTGGAAGTCCTCGGTGACCCCTTCCTGGGGTGGACACCCGAGAGTCCCCAGGAGGTCGGAGGACCGGAGACTGCGGGTCAATGGACAAGGATTGAGACGAGAGTCCTACGTAGGGTCCTTTCCCTTCCGTGACGGGTTACCCGTACGTACCGGGGGTGGGGTCCCCCCAGACGTACTGTGTGCAAAGAGTCGGGGTCTCCCTCCTGAGTCTCCCACCGAGGTCCTTATTGACAGGTGGCCGAGACGGGTCGATTCTCCCTCCAGTTGTCGGGTCCCTCCCCTGTCTGAGGACACGTCGACCTGTCTTGTTACAGTCCGGAGGTAAGTCGAGACTTCCCCTCCTCGACAGATCCGATCTAAGGGTCCCATGTCAAGTTAGGACCTCAGACGTCAAGGCCTTCAAAGATTTACCTCTCCGTCCCTATTCGAAAGAAACTAATTGGAAGATATATAAGAGAAATTAAATGAAAAACACACACACCGACACGGGGTATACCCTAGAATCAAGGGGCTGGTCCCTAACCCGGATACGGGGACGTCATCTTCCCGTCGTAAGATTGGTGACCCGGTGGTCCCTTAGGATTGGAAGACATGAACTCTACAAATAGTGACCCTCAACCCTCGGGTCGGTCCACGACCCACAATGTAGAGTAGGTCAGGTTAAGGGGGTTGGGTGGTCCCCGTCACACCTCTACGAGTAAAGAATCTACTCCCACGGTTACTGAACATGTTCCGACGGGTCCGTCCACCGCCACTCATCCACACGGGTTCGGACGGACGGGGTGAAGGGACGAGGTAGACCTCTGACAGTAAGGTCGAGTAGTAACACGGACCGGTCCCGAACTGGGAGACTCGTAGTCTACTTGTGACTCCGGGAGCGGGACTCGTGTGCCTATTCACGTGGAAGGGTACTGGAAGACGTATTTTAAAGTCCCTGACTGCCCGAGGGCCTTCGAGTAGGTACCTACGGTTCAATTCGTAGGGTCGAAGGACCTTTTGCCCCTGTTTTTACCGGGACTCCCGGGTAGAACGTACTCGGGGGTCCCTCAACGACCCTCCACCTCCTCCCCGCGGTGTCGGGGGACGGAGACGGTCCGAAACGTTCCCCACGAAAAAAACTCCGTCGTGTACCCGAAGATAAAAAATTGGATGAGTTGTTTTACCTCTGATAAAAATCGAGTCGTTCGACGTCCCGTAGTGTTAATCGTTGACTTTTAATGTGTAGAACGGTCAGAGGGGAGACAACTGACCTCCTCTCGCTCTCGTTCACGAGGGCCCCCATTTGACCCACGGTCGGGACCGGGGGGTAGGACCTCCTGGTAAGTTGGTTCTCCTGTTTGAAGCCGTCTCTAAAGTCTTACTGACGTATGCACCCCGACAGAGACCAAAGTAGGGTCAAGGTCTTTGTGGGTCCGAACTACCCTCGTCCCGTCATCGGGGTAGTCGTGAGTCTTCGGTGTCAATTCCTTTCTAGGTACGACCGACGAACCGGGTCCCTGGAGACGACCCTTGGAACCCCGTCGACTCCGACCCGGAGGATGTAGACGGTTTACCTCGGGAAGTGGGAAGCTCCCGAGTGACAGACCAAGAGACTACAGTAAGCGCGACCTCCACCCATCCTCCACCCACGCGGTGTCTCGGGAGTGAGGAACTGGTTGACTGGTAAGTGAGCAAGTAAGTAAGTAAGTGTTCACAATGGTTCCTGGGCGGGTGTGGAACCTCTGGATGGTTACTTCCTTTGAACCAGAGACAGGGGTGACTCGGGGAACCCCGTCCGACACCGACCCTACGTCACTGATATGTCTATTCCTACACTATAATACCCAATTTTCCTCTAGTCAGGAGGTCTTCTCCTTCTTCTCCTCTTCCAGTCCTCTCGTCGACGGTCGGACTTAAGTCTGTGTTCATCCGTCTGTCGAGAGAGAACCCCCGCCAAGAAGGGGAGGGGTTTAGGACCGAAAGTCTAGAAGGATGGAAACTCGAGTTTACACAGAGAATTCGAGGACGTTGGGATGAGAACAGACGGTCCTGGTATATGATTTTTTTGAGTCCCAGACCGACGTTTTTATCCGACCCCCAGGTCGTCCGACCCTCACTATGGACCGGTCGGGACTCGACCCTCGATCGTTGGAGGGGATATTCGACCGTGGAGGTCGTCTCCGAAGTGTCTGCCATGACTCACACTGGACTCCGGTGCTACGTGCCCTGTCCGAATCACGGACAACCAAAGCCACCTCAGTCTTGACCTCCTGTGAACACCCGGGGTCCCTGTCAACAAGAGGTCCCAGGGGTGGCGGAAAGGTCTGTGTCAATACCCCCGACCGTGACGGGGAGAGGACTGGGGAGGGACCTCGGGAGAGGGGAGACCTGTATGTGAGGCCTATCGGCGACCCGGGGACTACACCTGTCCCTCTTTCATCCCCCTTCGGCGGAGAGGAAGACCCGGTCGTCTGGGTGAACGGACCGGTACGACGGGACAGGGTCGTACACCCCGAGGCTTAACTGAGATCCCTGAAGGGACCACAGGTCACCAATCCTAAGTCACGAAAGTGACGACTCCCGTGACAAGTTAGGGACCAGTCCCTTGATTCTAGGATATTCGAAACGTCGTACCGGTTTGAAAAAACTTTTTTTTTTTTTAAAATTTATTTTCTTGACCGAGATGGAAACTCCACCGACGAGATGGACCCCACCTCTCACCATCCCCACTGTACGGAGACACGTCTCCGAAGTAACCAGGAGTGGGGACATGAGGGTACCGGGAGGGTCGTCCCTTCGGGAGTCCTCCCGTACCGACCGGGGTCGGAACGTCCGTCCCACGACACGTCGAGACACGTCGAGGGTAGGAGGGTCGGACTACCTAGACCGCCCCTTACTCCCGCTCCCCACCGTAAAAAGTGTCTTTGGTTCGAAGTTCTTTAGTATAAGTGTTTACGGTCCTTCTTCTCGGGATAAATGGAGCCACGTGGGAGACCCGGTCAGTCCCGTCAGGGACTCCGACCACCTCCCGACACCCGGCCTGAAGTCGGTCCTCCACCGACGGTACCCTTGTCTCGGTGCGTCGTGGAGCCGCGGAAGAGGTGTTTCCGGGCCGGAGCCTCTCTACGGTTGTTAATTTCGAAACAATGTCTACGTACTAAGTAAAAAAAGAAGAGGAAGACTTAAGAAAGGATAATGGTTTAGGATAAACTTAACTGATTTCCTTAGAACGGTAGAGGAGAAGTGGGAGGATTTATGACTAAGACGGCTCAGGCCCAAAGGAGGAGGAGGAAGTAAGGGAAAGACGGGTCAGTCGAAGAAGACCACCGACGAGTTCCCTGTTTTACAGTAACAGGTGGTTATTGGTAGGGTAATAACTCGGAACTCTCCGGGTCCCTCCTCGTCCATCCTAAAGTCTCTTAGGAACGGGAAAAGGACCTCCCGCCCGACGACCGTACGGTTGGAGGGTGAGTCCCGGGGGTCCCGTCTTCCTATCACGGATCCCGGAGGGGTAGGGCGGAGACCGGAGTCTAAGGTGTTCCCAGTGCCACGTGAGGACGTGTACCCGTCCACTGAGTCTGAGGACCTCCGACTCGACCCGTGTCGGAGTCTGTCTTCCCCCTCCTTCTACTCTATCTGAGCCCTCCGTGAGGACAGGAGTTTCGCGGTGGTTCCTTCCGCAACACGTCGGGGAGTGGAGGTGACTTTAGGGTGGAGACCCTAGAGGAAGGAGATGTCCTGCAGGTGAATTCTAACCACGAATCATACACTTCGTTTTAGACCCCGTTTTTTTTTCAGACGTTTTTAGACGGAGGACAGTCCTGGGGTCCAAGGTCTTCCCTTATAGACTGGTTCCGAGGGGGTCATGGGGTGTGTCCTTCCTGGGGTTCCTCGTCGTACCCGTACCGACACTCGGTCGTCCTGTTGTCCCTTGACCCAGTCTCGACTCCCAGGAACTCTCTGTCCCTCCGACCCGGGGATCCCGACCTCCCCGACCTCTCTCTTCGGTGTGAGTCCGGACTCATCTGTCACCGGAGATAAGGTGGGACGTCCGACAGACCCTCACACGCCTCCCCCCTCTTGCATGTCAAGAAAGTAAAAATTTACTGTAGATTAATCCGACTCGTTGCTAAAAGGAAACACAAATTTTTGTTTATTTTTAGGTAAAGGAAGCGGACTTAACAGTAGGAGGACCGTCTGTGGGTCTCGCCGTGGGGACCCTAGGACGGCGAGACGTCCCCGACCTCCAGACACACACGGTCGGAGGCCCACCTCCCGTCGTCCGTGGGTCGAGGGATGACCCGGACCTGTCGTGTCGGACAGGTCACCGGTGCCGGAGAGTCTTTGCTGGACCTGTGTGCAGGACTGGGAGTTTGTCTTTGTAGAGGGTGAGGGCTACGTGTGTTCGTCGAAAGGACGGGGCACGGACTGGACGCGGGGGATCACAGATCTTGACCGGCCGGGGGCCCTCGTGGTCGTCGTGTCGACAGAGGTGGGGAGCGGGCCCGTGCCGTGCAAGGGTGAGCGGCGAGACGTATGCACCGACCGTGTCGTCGACAGTAGGGTAAAAGGTCTGTCCCTGGTTTCGGGGTTCCCAAATTCAGTAGTCGGGGTCCGGAATGTCGAGGTTTCACCACTTGGGACCACTCACACTGGTGGCACTAGACGATACTTTGGGTCCTAAGTCGCGTCCGGGGTCTCTTCCCTCCTGTCCACGTTCCGCTTCCGTCCACCTCCCTCTGGGGGTCCCAGGGACTCTCTGCCTGTTCCGGACCGGGTCTCGGTGGACGAACGCCTCGCGTACCTCCCCGGTCACTCGCGTCGTGACATCCCACGGTCCCGTCCTAGGCTCCCGGTCCACACGGACACGTGGGCTCCCCGGGGCACGACCCGCCGGTCTAGGTCCGGACTCGACTTTGTCGGTCGTCACAGTGACTGTCATCCACTGTGAGTGTCTTCCAAAGGTGGATGACCCGGTAGGATGTAGGGGTGTCGCCGGGGGTTCCGCAATGACTGGTGACGACCCTACTCCACGTCGGGTCCTCCGGTTCCTGTCGGACTCCAGTGTGTCAGACCGGTTCGTCTCGGTCCTTGTCGGGCGACGAAGTCGGACGTCCGCCCAAGAAAGACGGTTCCCAACTTTCACTTTCCGTGTGACGGCTCTTGTACGAACGGGGCGACACGGGTCCTTTACCCGGGCCGCGGGTTCGTGTCACGTATCCCGAGAAGCACCTGGTCTTTGTCCGTCCTTTTGGTTGATCTTGAAAGATGTTAAGGACTGTGGCGCCGAGTCTGGGTTTCTCTACGCACCACCTTACCTTACTTTTATGACGTCCCGTAAGAGACTCCTGCACCCCTACCTTCGTATTTCTCTTTTTATACACTTTATAATACGGGATTTTTGTCGTTCCATACAGGAAGACAGGTTTTCATGAGTGGGTGTAACGAGTGTGTAGTTTGCTGGTTACTTTGGGCCTACCTCAAGGATTTACCTTTGCATGTCCGCTGTCTTACTATACAGACCTATAATTATTTGTTTGCTATTTGGTTTTTTTTTAAAGTGGGTAAATTATTTTTCGAAGGGATTCAGTACAAACACAAGTTCATCGTTAGTTTTGAGGTTAATATCTGTGTAGTCTTTTTATTGGGAATCTTTTTTAGGGCACTTTAAGTTATACCGGTTTCGACATGAGTCTCTTTTTAAGTATCTAAAGTTACATAAAATTTATTTGCCCCCCACCCCTTACTTTTGTTTAATTCGTGAACTAAGTTTTTTGATTTCTTTCTCGAAGATTTGTTTTGTCTGTAAGTCGTCTCGTTTGACCTCCGTCCTTAATGATTTACTCTTTAATCACCTAAATTCCTTTCCTTCTGTCATCCTGAACGACATGTGAGTTCTCGACCAAAAGAAAACTTTCACTTTTAAAATTTCTATTTAAAAACCGTTAAGAGTAGTTGTTTTCCTACCTTCTTTCCTTCCTTCGATCGTCTTTCCCTCTCTCCCTTCGTTTCTTACTTCTCTCCTTCTTTGCGTTTCTGTCTCCTACTTTTTCTCTTCGATTACACCTCTTCTTTGGAATTTTCCTGTCTACTATATTTAGACACGATTTTGCGGGCTTTCGTGAAACTTGACCCTATAATGGATCTTTTATATTTACTGGTTTTATCCGACTTTTATAAATCTTGGGTTTTCCTGGTTATTGGTATCATGTTTAATTCATTGAAGTGTCGGTTGATTTTGGAGTCCCTTTTTATTTTCGTTCGGGGCCGACTCGGTCAAAGGTTTTACTTAATAAAGTTCGGAATCTCTCAGGCTATTAAAATATATAAATTTGATAAAGTTGATGTGTTAAGTATAACTTTTAGAAAGGATAAGTAAAATACTTCGATTGTATTGGTACTAAATATTTACACTGTTTATAGATAGGATTATCTTTTCATGCTTATTTAAGAGTGGATACTTATATCTGCTTTTTGTGGGGTTCGTTGTATAGTCGACTTACTTGAGTCGTCGTAAAGTCTCGTGTTAACGGACTGGGACACCCTAAATAAGGTCCTTGTCCTACTAAATCGAGTCTTTTCGATTATTCAGTTGTGTAATTATCCAGGTTCCTCCTTTCCTTAAACTACTAAAACGGTCTATATCCTTTCGGAGTCTACTTATAGGTAAGAACCACATGTGAGAACCGTGAATTGTACCCTTAATTCACATGGAGTACTACTTCTTATAGACAAACTTTAAATCCCAGTTAAAGTCTGAAGTGTCGTTTTGCAGTCTCCGGAGAAGTAATTTCACTTCTACTTCGGTTCCTGTTAACGATAATGACTTTCGACGACACATGGAAAATCTTTTGTGTCTTTCTAGTCTTTCAAAAATTTTCTATGTAATCTTTACTTAATTTAGTAAGAACCAAAAGGTCCCTCGGGTTGACTTTTAGACAAGTTTGATTATTCTCTCAAATTAATAGTTAATGGATTGTGTGTAAAAAAAAAAAAAATTTCTAGTTATAAAATGGATAGTTGGAGGAGCCCCTTGTAGGGCTGAGTCAGGTACACCTTACACACAAAAGTGAGGCCACCGCTTTCTCTTCTCCCATACACACTCGGTCCTTAGACGCACACACCCGCACACACGTACGGGATCCCGAAGGGTCGAGAAGCGACCGGTCCCTGTGTAAGGGTTACCCGGGCGAGACGGTGGGTGTAGTCGGTGGGCTGAGTGTCGGGGGAAAGGACCGGTGTATGGGGACTGTCGGGAGGTACAACGGGAGAGCCGACCCGTGGGGACCCTTGAGCGAAGGGAGAAGATTCCTACGACGTGTCCGCGGACCACACACGTCCCCCAGGTCCGAGGCCCCAGTCGGTCGGGGTCCTACTTGCGGACCAGACGAGTGTCACGACGGAATGTAGCACCTCGGAGTCGGAGGGGAACCCAGTGACCGTGTCGGTGGAACACTCCCAATCTCCTCTGACCTCTCGACCGAGGGTCCCGGAGACTGAGTGTGAACGGTACCCGTTCCCCGCCGAGCACGCCGTCGGTGTGACTGGAAACCCTTTACGGCACCCGAACCGGGGTCGGTTCGTCCGCACCCACTCGTCCTGTCACTCCCACCCCACCAAGGTGACCTCCGACTCTGTGTCCCGTCACCCAAACGGTCTCTTTGGGGTACCGGGTGGTTGACGGGACTCCGGTGCCCCGGTCTCGGGAACCCCGGTCGTCCCGAGGTCGTCCCTTCTTCACCTCTTGGGGTCATCTCCGGTAGTAGGTGTACGAGAGTGGACTGGGCAGTGGATCCTGAGAGGTAAGACAGACGGAGGTCCGAGGGGAACAGGACCTTGGGTTTCCTGAGGTCGGTCGGGTCTTCGACTCTGTTACCTGTAGCACCAGTTCCCCGGTCGAGACTGGGGACCGACTTGAGTCCGGTCGGCGTCGGGGACACCCGGAGTCGGAGGGGTACACATTTTGTTCCTTCGTCTTGACCCGTCAGAAGCGCCCGACGAGGTCGGGAACACAGACGAAGAAGGAAGGGAGTGAGTAAGTCAACTGTTTGTAGGGACTCCAGGACACTGGCCACGGTGTGTGGACCCTGACCTCCTCGGGTGTCTCGTGGGACAGCCGGTCGTCTCCGTCGTCATTTGGGGGGGCGTCGCACTCACTCTCTGCACCCTAGTCTACAGGCACGACCCACGACTCCCCCGTACCCCACGCCACCCCCCATATTGAGACATCCCTCTGCAGTCCCTCCTGAACTCCACCCGAAGGTTCCTTTGAGGTTTGGTCCCTCAAAGGTCACCCAGTCCTCTTCCTTATTGTCCCTCTGTATTGTCCAGAGTGTGGTCTCGGGACTCCCTGGTCGGGAAAAGACGAGTGAATGAACGTTGAGGGGTCTCCCTCTGAGGGTTCCTCGGGTCTCCACACCTCCCACGTCCACCGAAGGTGTCCATGGAGTCGAGGTAGAGGGACCAGTTTGGGATGGGTGCGGTTTCGGCTGTGGGGTGCGCCGACAGGATCTGCCGGGTCGGACACGTCCGGGACGTGGTGACACCCGGACCAGAACCACCAATACGCTGACAAAGGTCGCGGAGTTATGGAGTCTTCCGTCGGTCCAGCTGTGTTCTACGAGACCGAGGGAGGTAAGTGGAACGGAGGGGACCACCTCGAGTGCGCTCCGAGGGGGTTTGGGTCGCCGTCCGTCCGGGTCGTTCTACCCCCGCACCGCGGACCCGCCCGACAGGACTTGGCCGTCCACGTTCACATCCGTCGTACCGGTTCTCCGCCGTTCTCGGGCGTCCTACCTCGTTCGACCCCGAGGCGTAGTCGAGGGCCCGGTCTGGGAGGGACCTGAGGTATGACGGGCGCTCACGGTCCACTTAACGGGGTCCCTCACAGTTTGACGAGAGGGAGAGTCGCGGGGGTGGACGGGGTGGACGTAGGAAGGGGTGGTGAGGAAGGAGTTCGACGACGGAGAAGAGGTAGACGTGGGGTGTAAAGGTGGTAGTTGTCCCGGAGAGCGAAATGGTAGTGTCACACTAGCTTGACCCGGAAGAGAGGAGGAGGTGAGGGAGTCGACTCGGGGACTCGGGGCACGCGACCGGTCTGATAGGAGAGTGGGAGTGGTCGGGACGGCGACTGTGACCGAAGGTCAGACCACGGACTTGTGTGCCCGTCGAAGGTGAAGGTTCGAACCGGACTGTAGGACCGTCCGTGACGACGAGGGGGACGCTGATAGAGGGACGGAGAGTAGGTCGTCCAGGAGTCCACTTTCCGAGGGACCTGACGGGATGGGTTCCGTCGGGGTGTGACCACCAGTTACGCGACCCGTGATTTGTACGACCTGTACAGCGGTCCGACTCCTCTTGACAGTGACGACCAGGATCACTCTAACTCACCCCGGTACACTGAGTAGACCGAGTTCTTGTCACTCACCTTCACTGCACACCGTGCTACTTCACCCCGTGACTTTACAGTCACGTTCCTGGAGTGAGGGGGAGACGGTACCCTGGACAGTCGGGTCCAGGAACTCTCTCCTTCCGAGCCCCACCCCGGGACGGTTGGGGAGTGCCTGTTCGGTTACTCACCTTTAATGTGACACGACAATAGCCGGGGACCGAAACCCCCGCCAAGTCGATGACGACTATTAGATTTAATGGGACGGACTACATGGGAACTATAAAAGATAAGCAAATGAAAAAGAGAAAATTGTGAATAGTGGTACATTGTAAGGTATAGAGTAAATAACTAACACGAAAAAAAGAGGGGGACAGAGAGAACGATCTTCCACTCGGTACTCCTGTCCTCGACACCAAACATAGACCAAGGGACGACTTAGGTGTCACGGACGTGTATCGTCCCCGAGTTATTTACTCATTACTGATGTACTTTCTTGCTTACTCAGGACGAAGAACCCGTGTCGGTCCGGACTAATCAGGGCCAACGTCGGGGGAAGAACCGGGGACTCCAAGACCCAGATGTGACTACTCGAGGTCCGACTCTCCCGAATTTCTCGTCGTGGACTTAGTGTAGTATGCTAGTAGAGTTTCCTTCTTGACATTATTTGTCGGTACCTTTACATTGTGACGGAGTACGAGTCCTAATTAAGGTACTGTCCAAGAGTCGAAGGAAGGATATCTTTTCTTCGACGAGGAGTAGCACCCCGGGTGTAGGGAGTTTCGGGATCGGACTCCGAGTGACGGGAATATATGTGTCCACAGACACAGGACGGGGTGAGGCACGAAGAGGGGGAGAGAGTGTGTGTAGGGTATAAATTTGTAGGGTGCCAAAAGTGTATTAGAGTGAGAGTGGGTGTGTAGTGTGTATGTGTGCATGTGTGGAGGGTTCACGGGTGGAGCAATGTCAGGGGGACAGAGGAGGTCCCGTTTGTCCACCAAGACACGGGGAGTTCAGCCCTTTTCCTACGTGACACCAGAACAGAGAATGTGCGGACTGACGCGGTCAGGATCCCGTCGGTGGGAGGACGGCCGGGACGACGACCCGACGACAGTGGACGGAGGGGTCGCGATAGGCGGGGTGTCCCCAGGCATGGTCGACACGTCCACGGCGAGTCGACATCTGATTGTGACCGGAGGCGTTCGTCCCGGTCCGTTCCGTCACCGTCGGAGCTGACGGATAGGCAAGACTCGGGACCCGTGTCGGGTGGACCGTCGTCAACGGGCGCCCCTGGGTGTCTCCCTCACCGAGGGTTCCCGTTCGAAGAAGGTCCGGACCGACTTCTACAGGAGGCCCACCGGCGTGAGGAACGGCCCTCCAGTCGGGACGAAGGCGTCGAGCCGCCGCGTCCTTAAGGATCGGGGCGCCAGGAGGACGTTAGTTCCCCAACGGGACGCTCGCGAAGGCGCAGTGGCGGAGGCGGTGGGCGGCGGGGCGTGGACGGTGCGCGGCGTCGGGATGGACCCCGAGGTCTTTGTAGGACCGATGGACGACGGTCGCGACAGGGGGCCGCGGGGTCCGCAGAGCCCACGCCGACGGAGAGACGGGCGCGCGGGTCCGCCGAGGTTTGGGGCCGGGGCGGGCGCCTGAAGGGGTGCGGGCGGAGGAGGGCGCCCCGCCCCGGCCCGGTCCCCGCCCCGGCTCCCGCCGCCCGCGGGCCCCTCCCCGTCCCGGCCTTTCGAGCCTCAGACCCACCCCGGCTCCATCCCCCGGGTCCCCATCGTCCCCTGAGCCCACCCCGGCTCGCCTGGTGCACCGTCCCCGGCCGCGGGCCGGGCCCAAGCTTACCCCGCACCGCATCCCCCGCACCGTCCCCGCCCCGCCCCGCGACGCCCTCCCGCACCCCTTCCACGTCCCCAACCCCGCGCCCCTGGCCGCGTCGCACTCGGCCCGAGTGTCCGGGCCGCGCCCCAAACCCCCACGGTCCTCACGTCCCCCTCGCCCAGCACCGCAGTCATGTCTCCGGTGTCGTCCCACAGCCACGACCCGCGAGGCCTGCCCGAGACGGTGATCCGCTTCCCCGCGGCACGACCATCCGCGAAGCGCGCCCCACCCTTGCCAGCACAACCACTCTAGGTCGAGTGCCTCTCGGGGGACGCGGGGGCATAGGAGGGAGCTCGGAGAGAAGTGGGAGGGGTCGGAGTGAAGTAGAATCTACAGGTGATGTCTCGATGCCGTCCACAAACCGGTCGCGAACCGAACTTACGGAGGGGAGTGCCCCAAGAGTGAGGTGTGTCGAGACCGGAGCTCGCAGGGTGCCTTGAGACAGGACAAAGGAACTCACTTGTGTCCCCTGTGTCGTCGACGAAAGCACCCTCCTGATTAGATTCTGTGCCCTACCCCGCCCGGACCGTGTGCCGTGTCTCTTCGCAGTAAGGCGGGAGTTCTCGGGGTCGCGACTCTTTCTTAAGACAGTCCGTTGGCTAGCGGGGTGGTGGCCCAAGGACGCAACGGGAGTTGGGTCCGAGACTCTTAGACTTTCCCTTTCCACCTGGCTCCCTTCTGACAGGAGAGACCCTCCAGATCTTGGTCTCCCGGGTCTCCGACTCAACCCTTACCCTTGTCCCGTCTTAGACCCTCTCGAGTACACGTTCGGACCCCGACCCTACCCTTCTCCACTGGGACAGTCATAAGTCCATCCAGGCGACCTTCGGACGGAACCTGTCGGGGTGTGGAGTGGGGGTCGTCGGGACACTCTGTCGGTAGAGAGGGGAGTCGATGAGGGAGAGGAAACGGACAAGACAGTGGTCATCGTTCTGACCGGGAGTCCGACTCAGGACCTCCTGCCGATAAAGACAGGACTCCTTACTCCCCGACACGACTCAGGGAAGTGGTCAGAGGACGTTCTCCTATGTCGTCAAACCTTTGGTGAGGTGAAAGAGAAGATTGTGACCTTGGGTCTAGAGTGACGAGGTCGTGGACGTGATAATCGATGTCGGAACATGTCGAGGGCCCCACCCATCAATCCGTCTTCCCCCGTTGTAGTCGTCTTTACCGGTCCCGACGTCTGTGTAGTCGAGGGGGGTGGGTTGTGTGTGTGTTCGAAAGTGTGACAGGAGGGGGACGACGAAGACGTAGAGGAAAGTGCGGCCAGTCTCCTACGTCTCGAGTGTCACCGGAGGTGTCCCTTGAGTACCGTGGTCCTGGTCGGACCTAGGAACCAGGACTCGGACGGACCGGTGGGACGGGGAAGTCTTTTGAGGTACCACGGTTCTCCCCACTTCCCAAAACGGGACTCCCTCAGACGGTCCGTGGGAGGGGACCTGTCAGGAGTCGAGATAGGGTGTCGGGACGTCCTGTCAATCTGGGAGTCCACCGGTGTCATATCAAGGTCTTTCAGGTGCACCCGTCAATTGTGGGGATGACGGTGGACGTAAGTCTCGTTCGGAAGGGGAGACGGAGAGATCCATAACACCAGGTCTCCTCCACCGACTCGGGTACACGTCGGGGTGACGCGGAAAGATATGTACGAGTGAGTGTCCAAAGTGGTCGTAGGGAACTATTCCATCTACGAAAGGGTCCTCCTTCCTCGTGGGCGACGGGTGACAGGGACGCTACCCTTATAGGAGTGTATGTACCTACCACGAGAGAGAGGAGACGAGTGTCCACACTGGAGTCGTAAGTACACACGTGCACCTGGTGTCGGTGTAGGAAGGACCAAGGGTACCTCCGTCCTCTACCCGGACGGTCCCGACTGGGGACGGTCCGACAAGGGGACGGATTTCGACACCCACCCCGACCCGAGTCCCTCGTTCTACGATATCCCTCTCGAACTCCCCTGGTTATGTCCTTGGGTCATTGGAACGGTCTCGACCGAAGTCTTTCACCTTTTCCTTGGTCCACACCACACCGGTCGCCTGTACACGACCCCCGAAGACCCTTCTACTCCGTCGGGTCTACTACACCCGACCGGTACTCCGGTCCTTGTCCCGTAGATAGGGTACTGGTACGCTCCTACGAGACTCGTTTCTCGTCGTTTCGGACTAAGGTCCTACTGTCACTGGGACCTGTAGGAGTGTTCATGTCTGTGGACCCTGGTTACTCTTTGACCCTGTCCTCCGACCTGAGTCCCGATGTCCGAGGATTAATTACAGGGACGAAGGTGGGTAGGACGGAACTGTGTCATCGAGCTAACCGGGACAATTTTGGATACAACCCAGGACGGGTAGGTGACGGGTCTTGGGAGTCACTTTACTTTCGGTCCCAGATCACCGGTACACCCACGAGGCTGTCCTTTGGAGGGTGGAAGGTGAGGGGGATGGGCGGGGGACGAGCGGGAGGGAGACGCACGTCGTAAGAAGGAGAACTCAGACGTGACTCCACAGTGGAAGAACCACTGTATAAATGTCACAATTGGAGGTGAGGGTGTGAAGGAGAGGGGGACTTGAAAGGAAGACTTCCGGTGAAGTCAGACTGTATAAGAAAGATGAAGGAATAAACAGTCACAGAGGAGACCCCTCTTGACTCGAGACACTCACGTTCCGGAACCAGACAAGTGTCGACACGGGGTCCCTGACCCTGTACAAACGTATGCCCCCGTGAACTGTGGAGAGACAACTTACTTGTGCACACACATACATACGGACACTTATGCACACGTCTCGATCTGTATCCACATATGTAGGTCAAGTCCTAAGTACAGGTCTTATATATTTCTTGAGTGTATTTAGTTTTTCAGACTTCTGGGTTGCAAAATTTTTATCCGTTTTCTGAACTTCTTCTTATAGGTTTTTCTACTATTTGTATTCTTTTTCGTGAGTTAAAGTAATCAGTAGTCCTCTTCCTTTGAAGTGTGGTGGCACACTATGACGATATGCGGGTGGTCCCACCGATTTTACCTTTCCGTCTTTTAAGGTCCACGACTGTCCCCACACCGTGTTCTCTTTGAGGGTAGCAACCACCACTCTCGACTTGACCATTTCGGTGCACCCTTTTGCCTGGTTATCACGGATTCTTTCGGTTCACATGTGTCTGACGTCTTAAGGAGCGACCCACGTCTTGGTGGTCTTTACGAATGTGTGAGTGTGGGCTTCTGGGTAGGTCGTCACAAATCTCGTGGTGACAGGTGTTACCAAGATATGACCCTTGGTCGACCGACGGGAGGTGTCGCTCCTCCATCTTAGTGAGACCCTCGCGGTGGTAGTTGTTCTCACCTGTGCGGTCCTAGTCAGAATGGTCGCAGTGTACCTCGTCTTCTTTGGTCTGTGCTTTCTTGTAGATTAGTCCTCGGTTCCCCAGACGACCCCGACCCATGACTAGTGGGTACATAAGTGGGGTTCTCTTCAGACTCGACGTTGTAAATACTAGTACGTGAAACGATATACATGTACTGTGAAGTCTTGTTAAATACAAATCTTTTTTCAACCCTCTCTCTTTTTTCTTCTTCTTCTTCTTTATTGTACGGTCAGTCCCGTTTCGACAGACTCGGGGTTCTGGGAAGGTTCACACAACACTCGGCGTTGAGTCTCTTCGTCTTGACCCCTTTCCCCGTAAAATTCCACCAGAGACGGAGGGAGAGAAGTAAGAGAGGTTTTGGTTTCCGGAGAGACCCATTTTTGAAGGAAGGAAATTTTTCCATGTCGGACGTTCCAAAATCAAAACCTTCTACCTTCCCCCGGAGCAGAACCCACTGAGGGTAACGTCTCGTCTCCCTCGTCCCGGGGTCCACGACCCCACACCTGGTCGTAGTGCTGTTTCTGGGACACCTCCGATTCAGGAGTCTTCGATCCCGAGGTCCCTCCCACCCTCCGTACCCCCCCCTCCCCGTCCACGGTCGTCCGAGTCCACTCTCAGAGTACCCTGGACTCCCTGGTTATCTCCACTGGCGGTGACCACTCCCTCGTCCACTGTCAGTCTAAGACGAAGGACGTGTGTGAGGGGAGGGGTGTGATAGGTCGACTCCGGGGGTGGGGTGGTCGGTGAATACTGGGTCCCGTCGGCACGGCCGTCTCGAAGCCGAGGTTGAGACTCACAGTACCTACGCCGTCCGCGGAGAGACTCAATAGTAAAGGACCTATATTTCGTCCCAAGTACTGGGGGTCCAGTGTCCCGTCGGCCGTTTTGTACTTCGGTCTCTTAGTTCGTGCACCATTCGGGACCTTTGAAGAGTCAAAGATCAAGGCTCCTGAACTCGACAGGTCCCGAGAGGCGGACCGGACCCTCCGTCGGGTCCGGTAGACTTGAGTATCGGTGGAGGCCTCTCCGGGAAAGGTCAAAGGAGGTGCGGGAGCGATTGTCACAAATTGTCCTTGGACACCCTATACCACACGGGGCTCCCGGTCAGTCGTCAGACTCGTCAGTACCCAACGGGTTCGAGTGTGGGTGCGATTGGGCACTCGAAGTACCGTGCACACAAACTGTGGGACCCCGTCCTGGACTGACGACTGGGACAGGAGTCCCCTGGGTCTACTCCATCCGTCCGACTGCAGGTGACTCTTGTGTGTGCCGACAGACGTGAAGATCGGGACAGGGTACCTGTGAGGGAAACCTCTTATTACAACCTTTGTTTGTGTGACTATACCAAAATCCATGGTGGCCTCGGGTTCCCTGTCCCCTCCCGTTTACTCTCCTCTCATCTGGTAAGACTACGGGGGAGTGTGGCGTGTCCAATGACGAGACGGTTGTCTCGTCGGGGACGTCCTAGGGGGTTTTTCGGAAGGGCAACGGAGACGAACGGAACTGACACCGTGAGGGGAAGCAGAATACACTTTTATCTAATTCCATCTCGGTGGGTAGGCGGTCCAACACATTGAACGGTGTTTACACGTTGACCCGCACATTGATTGGTACTGATTGTCGTGTCTGGTGGACCCTACCGCCGGTGAGGGACGTAGGCCCGGGCAGTAGTGAGAGGACAGTTGTTCGACCCTTTCTTCCTCCACCTCTTCCCTGAAGTCCGCCGGTGTCCCAACACATAATTGACGTCGGACCGAGGGAGGGACCCGGGTCCACGTCCCCTTGGTTTCCCGGTCCGCCCGATCCACCCCTGTCAAGGGGTCCCCGGATCGGTCTGGGTCTCCCAGGTTCCCCAACCCCTCCCCGGACCCACGGGGTCACCCGTCCCGACCTTCCTCCGTCTCTAGGACCACGTACCCCAACCCGTCCCCCCGGACGAGAGTGTTTCCCACGGTCCTCCCCGGTCTGCAATCTCTTGGTCGGGAAACCTTCCCTTTGACCCATGTAGTCCTCTCGGCAGGGAGGTACGAACCACGGTTTTCGGACCGAAGGTGAAGGTGTCTTCCTCCCTGACGTCCACCCTCCTCCAGGCACTCCTGGGAGTCACCTCCTTCCTTTCCTTCTCCCCCGGGACCCGTATTCGTATAGACCAGGACAGGAGGTCACTCACCCCTGGTCAAGGATCGTCGGGAGGGACCGGCACGAGGGGACTTAGGACGGTGGGGAAGTGTAACTCACGGGTGGTTAGGTCCGACCGTCATGACCCGTCTCTAGTGGTCCGTCTCCACCTCGTTGGTCGGGTCCCCCCGGACGTCTCGGAGACCCGACCACGGGACCACGGGTACCACCCACCTGGTCCTTCCCCACTCCTCGTTCGTTCCTGGTCCTCCTGGTGGGCTTCGGTGTGAGACCGGGAAAGGTGCCGGGGTGGGGGTCCGGAGTCTCTCCGGTGTGAGTCCAAGGACGAGAGGTTCTTTATTCAATCAAGGAGTGTTGGGTCCGGAGGGAAGACCGCTGTGAGGGATCGGCTAAGTCGAAGACCTCCGTCAAAAGACCAGATACACACCCTGGTCGGTGGTCGTAAATAGAGGGTTCTCGTTTCCTCCTCTTTCTTTGGGGAAAGGGACTCCTTGGATCTGGACTCAGGGGTCGTGCACTGTCGCCACCCTCCACGTCTCCTTGGACCGATGACCGGGCCCGTCTGTCTGAGGGGGACCTGGTCTCACCGTTCTGGGGTGGACGGTACCGTGGGGCTTTCAAGGGTAAGGAGACTCAGTTTATAAACCATTGGACTACCCGTTGGGACTACAATTTTCCGGTAAGGTCATAACCAATAGTAGTCTCTTGTCAGGAGACCGGTTCTCTTGTACTGGAAGGGTAAACCTCCGGAACGGTACCCCTTCGACTGGGACCCCCCCAGTATACCTCCAGCCCTGGTTCCACTCTGAAGACCCAGAACGTCCCGGTACGACTCTCCTACTTCTAGGGCTCCAACCCAGGAGGTCTTCCGGGCACTGGACTCCGACCCGTCGGGGTACCGGAACCTCGGGGTGACCGGTGAGACAGGTTGTACTACCAACACCTGGGAGTCGCTCGACGGGGACCTGAGACGTCAGTAATCGTCTACCGGGACCCGTTACAGTGTGAAGACACTCGGAGTCAGGGGTGGGGTTTGTCCCTGAGTGAGGAACCCTACTGTATCCAGTGCTACAGTTGGTCCGTGGGTTTTTCTCGGACTGCTCTCCTATGTGTCCCCACCGTTTCCGTCCTCCACATTTCCCTTTCTGGGACGGGGTGCGTTTCGAGGGTGGGATCCTCACTCCTGACGAACCCCTTGTCCGGTCGGTCACCCCGGTCCTGTTCCACACTTACAGGAGTACCACGGGACGTCCCGGAGGTGGAGTCTCGATCGTTCTCTGTCTCCCGGACGTTTACTTCCGTGTCCTCTCCGGTAGATGGTCCTCGTTCGACGAAGCACCGTTGGTCTTCGGGCTCAGAGTTAAGAGTGAACACGGTAGACGTTTCTATGGGAAATTGCATCGTGTCCCACAATCGTGATCACAGTCTCAGTAACCACCCTTTCCGCTCTTCGCCTACTGTCTCCACCCAAAGGTGTTCCGTGGAGCGCCCTGTTGTCGGGGAGGAACCGTCGGACCACCTTTCATATCGTCCAGGTGCGTGTGTGTGCACTAGAACGTGAACACGTGTCCGAACACACACGGACACACGTGCATAGTTATAAACGTACACACAAGAAACACGTACTCACACGCACCCATAGTACTCATGTGCACACGTGTGCACACACGTACGTACATGGACACCGGAGGGACACGCGCTCATACACGTATATTGTGTCTGACCGTATAGGTGGGACTTTCCCAGGAGTCCCGTGGACGGGTGGTGACCGGAGGAGAAGATACAGAAGTAACTTGTGAAGGGTTTTAAAGAGGTGACGTGTACTGACAGAGACAGTAGTCGTATAACTTTATGTACAAGAAAACGATTTGGTCCTACCCTACGATACCACGAGGAGGACTCCTACGGACCATCCTTCGTCCCGACCGAACCGTCATCGGGTGGTCCCCCACGGCGGGGAACTCGTAGGAGTGGCGAGGATCTCTTCCCTCTGGACAAGGACGGTCGGTCCCACATTGGTTCCTTCTCTCCCACGGGTCCCGTCGGTCCGTCGTACTTCCTAGTCTTCTCGGGTACCTGGGACGACCCACCCGTAGTCCTTTCCGACGTAGTCCGTCGTGTCGACTTGCCCTCGTCGTGGGAGGTCGGAGTCCTGTCCCGGGACACGACGGAGCGAGTAGCTGTCACACTAGACGACATACAAGAGTCGTCACGAGCAACGAAGAGAGGAATGTAGGGTGATCGAAGAGGGAGGTCGACCGTCTGGTCTTCCGAGACGAACCAGGGTCCGTCCCTGTTAGACATCCTCGGTCGGATTGTCCGCGGGAGGAGGGACATGTCCGACCAAAAATGACAGAACCCCTAAATAGGTGAACTAAGAGTGGAGGTGCTGAATACACTAGTGGGTAGGAGGTTTGACACCGAGAAGAGAGAGACAGGGTCACGGAAAACCCAGGTGGGACAGTGGAGGAGGTCCTTCGGAAGGACTTCGAGTCTCGTACGAGTTCCTGGAACGGGAACCTACCGTGGAATATGGGATCAGAAGCAGGGTGGTGGAGAATTCCTCTCGATCACCGAGGGACCTCCCGGAGGGACTCTAGACTCAAGGACAGACCAAAGGTAGTCAGTACACACGACGCCCCACATCACTACAGACGGAACCCACTCTCGTACCTCTTTCTCCGTGGTTCCGGGACCTAGACGTGGTGAGGAGGTCGAGGAGTAACCACCCGAGGAGTTGGTGACTCACCGTACAACGTAAGGATTGATAAGTGAATAAGCAACAAAAAAATTCAATTACTTGTAAATGATACACGGTTCAAGAGTCTCTGTAACAGGGACGTGAGTCCCAAATGGGAGTCCCAATACCCTCCCTTCTTACCATTTGTTTTCTTGTTTTAGGTCGACCACTACTCTTTCCCTACCGTATCTCGGACCCCCAGGTTCCGGTGGAGGGACCCGTCCCCCCCACTCGGACCT